>OU824200.1:16833965-17231136 GCA_917499995.1 Ichneumon xanthorius | reverse complement strand
GTTCGAACTTAAGATCAAACTTAAGCTCGAAATCGGAGTTCGAACTGATTTTCGATCGTACGTTCGAACTTAAGGCAGATCTTAAGCACGCAATGAAGTTCGGGCCAAACTTCAATCATAAGTTCGATCCCAAGAGTGATCTTAAGTTCAAACTAACGTCTTAAAATTCGACCCCGAGTCCCAGAGCACGTATTCGAGTGAATCGACCGAAAAGCGGAACAAACATCTTGGGTTTTGCCGTATGCAGCTCGCAAACCGGAAGTTCAAAGATTCCTCCAGCTCTCGCGCCTTTCCTCGTGCAGAACGTTCGAGATACACTTCATTCTTTTCCCCGCGTCATCCGGCTTCGACGCCACTTCGGGATACTTCAATCGAGTGGCCCGTGTATACATCGTCGTCCTCCGCAATTGCGAAACTTCGTTCGTTCACTTTAATGTCTCTCTACTCGAAACGGTTGGAAACGGTTACAAGCGGAGAGAGGATTTAATTCGCGAATCCAGATAAGCCTGAGGCCCTTTTTTTATAGTCGTCTAGGCCATCACTATTATGCAGATGCATAAGTGGCCGTAGGGATTTCCGCTCTTTTTATTTCTTTCGCCATTTTTTTCCCTTCTTTCATTCCTCTATTCCGGGCTGTGCTCGTCACGTGCGCGCGCACTTCTACACGAGTCTGCGGATCGTTTTTCGTTCACATATGGAGTATATAAATGGGAGAGGATGAGGGGGGGAGTCTTCGCGAGTCCTCCATTCATTCTCTACTTTTCCCCTATTCACGGATACGAGTGGGGACAGGGAAGACCGAGATTTACCAGAATGCGCTCGCGTGTGTCGGGTTTTTTCCCCTGGGTATGGGTGAGAGATAAAGAGTGGGAAGAGCTCGAAATTAACTGCACCGCGAGTATTCCTCCATTCTCCGTTCCTTCAGCCCCTATCGCTCTTCTTCACTGCGTCTCTCATCTTTCTTTCACTTCTGCAACTTCAAAACCGTTGCTCTTTTTTTGCTCCGTTATCTTGGACACCGTTTGTCCGTCCGTCTCGTCGTACAATGGCCGTTAGCGCAATTATCACGGGACGAAAATCCGCACGGGTCTACTTGCTACTTTCAAAATTGTACAGTGAGACGATTGAAAAAAAGGTGTTTTTGTTGAGACACCACACGGGTACAGGTCAAAATGGCAAATTGGCAAAATGGCAACCGGCGTTTGTTTTACCGCTAATTTCACTGTTTCTTGGTGCTCATGTACCATTTTTATTGTTTCAATTCTGCAGTTTTTGTTCGTTAAAATGAACGAAACATTTTTCAAACGATTTAGTTTTCGGTACTGAAAAGGTTACAATCCGAGTGAATAAGTTCATTCCTCATCGGCAATGTAACGAAACACGTCAACCGAAGTGGTCGGCTTGATTTTCAATCTCGGGCTTTGCCATTGGGAGACGCGATATTCCAGCAAGAACCTTTCAAACGCGGCGGGTCATTCACTGTTCTACGTTTTCCATGGACCAACACGCGACCAAAGGCAAGCCTTTGACGCTCGCCGTTTGGAATAGGCTTCCCGTTTCTCCTTTACCCATTGGAGCTCTCTCGATGCTCGACTACCGTCATTGTCAACCGCCAGCGAAACACCTCGAGCCGCACAACAGTGCACGGAAACGTATCTCTTGTGGCAAATCGAAACGGCCCGGAATAAAAAATTGCTCAAAAAATATATATTGTAACAAGCCGAAAAATAACATTAAGGCCGTGTGAATGATGTACCATGTGACATATGGGTGCGAGAGAGATACATGCATTTTTCGAATCAATGCCATTTAAAATCGGTTGACGTTTCGGATAAAACGGAAGCATGGTCGGACGCCCCCGACTTCGTTAAAATAACCACATTTCTTGCATCGCAAAATCGTGATATTCGCCAATGACCCCATTAGTCTCCGGGAGTAATAGAGCTTGCAGAGGGAGTAATTAGCACTATTTCTCCCTAGGGAGTAATGAAACTGTACTGCGCATGCGCACAGGTTAGTAATGATCATCGGTCAAAAATAGGCTTTTTTCCGCCCGTATTGCACGCAAGGAATGTGGCTATTTTAGCGAAGGCGGGAAAAATTAATATATTTCTTTACGAAGGCAATGCAAAATCCAAGTTGTGCACCATTCACAACTCATGCCCAATGGCGCATGCCTGTGGCGCTTCGGTCGCCTCGATGTTACCATAGCAACCGCTTGGTAACATAGTAACCGTTTGCGACGCTAGATGGCACTAGTAGTAAAACCAATGCGCAAAGTACTTTGCGCACTGGTGAAGGCATTTTGCGCACCGGTGAAAGTATTTTGCGCATCGCATTTGCGTATCGTGCGGTAATCAGCCATTTTGCATGCCTATGAATGGTACGCAAACGAGGATTTGGCATGCATGAGTAAAGAAAAAGCTTTTTCTGACGAGTGTGAGTTTACAGCACGTATGTTGCACGCACACGAGTTTAGAAAACGTTTTTCGCACGAGCATCGAACAAAATTTTATTTCGCAAGGTGTGAAAACGGGGGTTTTCGCGCGCGAAGCGCGCGCAAAAACCGCAATTTTCCCACCGAGTGAAATAAAATATACTTTTCATACAAACCGTGCAAAATAAGACATCGTATGTGGGAGGGAAAAATCGAGCGACGAAATTTCGTTTGAAGACCAATTGTTGTTTGAGAAATTGCGATTTCGCTGCTTCCCGATGGTATTACCGAAAATCCGGGGTGTCCATCGTATTCTACGGGAAAAAATACATGCAATAGGTTATTCGGTGGAGAACAGAATCTTGCTTTCGTGCCGTTAGAGGGTGATGATAAAAGTGCCATCAAAAACATAACACGGCAGAATCTTCGCTACCAGACATTTTCATTTATTCGTTCTCGCTAAACACGGATCCGACTTCAGTTTTCCCATAAAATCGTGCCGAACGACGATAATTTTCGAAATCAATTTTTATTTACTTTCAAACAACTAGCTTGATCGCGCGCTTACGTTCACCTCTCACCTCGTTCCTCGCGGAGTATATTACACAAATTTAGAGAATAGAGATTGCTGTCCCAGGCAGAAATCCAATATGCCCAGATCTCGGTAGAAACGCATATGTTGTTGGTTATCGTGTACTATGGGGCACGGATGGATACCGTTCCCAGCATTGGCGCCATTGATGAATACCGCACACAGCACCGTCCCACGCGTCATTCCTTCGAAGGGAAATTCGCACGCACGCGGTAATCAATCTGCACCGCAGAATTCACGGCTGTTGAATGGGCATAGAGAAAACCGCAATCACAACTACCGCGCACATACAAGCGTACGCCGCATTGTACCGCTGTATATCGGCAATGCACCAGATTAGTTCACACTTGTGACGATATGTCAAAATTTTGTTCCTTTAAAAACTAATCCAAAATATAAAGTGTTGGCAAGGTTTGTCTTCTTTTTTTTTTGCATCTCAGTAAACGGTATGACACTGCGTACACCTGACGAAATGTAGCGAAATTTGACGGTATTCACTCGGAAATATGGAAAATAGTCACTCTGAAATATTTATTGGTCAGACTAGTGATTAATTCTTTTAGGGGGAATGGATGATGAAATCATTTCGATACCGCAACTGTTCGAGACATCGCTAAATGGTATAAGTCCGCGGTATTGTATTCACTTGGAAAAATATTCACCGATTATATAATTCATTTTTTCTATTACGGGAATTGGATAGCAAAAAAAGGGGTAAATAATCAAAAAAATGTCAATACCTTTTATTCCACCACATCGGTGAACAGTATCATGCTCCGGACACATGATGTAATGGAATGTAGCGAAATAAAATATTCTCTATGTCGCTTTGCAACATTACATTTTCAGAAAATTTCAATATTTGCAAGCTCTGTGAATATTCGTGCATAATGAGGTGGGAAATATTCAAATCCGCCGAATACGATATTACAGGATAATAATAATAATAATAATAATAATAATAATGACAATATTAATTTTCACGGTACATGAAGCGATAATCCTCATCCAGATACGATCCATTCGAAAAATTACACCAGAAATGGAAGTGAATTATTTATAATAATAATAAAAAATCGCGGCAGATTCTAGCCGCGAATTTGATAGGTGGAAAATAAATTTCGGCGGTGGAAGCGCCCCCCCCCCCCCCCCCCCCAACCCCCCGACATCACGAAGGTTGACGGCCCACGCCAAACCGCACGGGGAAAAATGGACCATTTTTACATAATTTTTGAGGGACACAAAAAAAACAAAGTCTCGGCACAATTACAGATACTCCTTCTTGCCCGGCTATCCACTGTACGTTTGAGTATTTTAAAATAAAAAAAGGATCGAATAATCACGCGTTCACCGGAATCGCAAAATTACACGAGGGAGGGAGAGCGCTGTCGGATCTTCAATTTTTTCCTCCTTTTCGTTTTTTCCCGAGGGAAATGGCGTGCGGTTTATCCCTCTTGCGGGGTCAGCGTCGTTGACGAGCGCATCCCGAGGCTGCTTCTCGGATAAATACCGAAAAAAGGAGGCAAGAGATGCTGCTCTGGAACTCGCGAAGAGCCGGAGAATCTGAGAAAAAGAAGTGAATGAATGAGGATTTAAAAAAAAGGGGATGTGAAAAAAGCGAGATATTATCAACGCAGAAAGGGAATTAGAGAGGTTTCGAGCGGAGCAAACTAAAGTAAAAAAAATATCTGAAGAAAAAAGGGAATGTAGAGAGGGGATAGAAAAAAAGTCTTGTCGGAGGGGTTGGTAGATGTTAAGCTGGCTTTATAAGTCACCGGCGGGTCATTGCGAGCGACCCTTATGTTCAATACGCCTTATCCCCTGCTCGTTGCTATTCTCGCCTATCGCTCCCTAACTCCGCCTTACTTTCTCCTGTAAATTTAACGAAGACCTATCCCCTCATCGCCGCTAAACATACCGGCGTTACATGTATTTTTAATCAACGCCCGATTGCCGCTTTTTTTCTTCGGCGGGAGCCTGACCAAGATATTCTGAGCAACCGGTAATCCCTAAAGAAAAGTTGTCAAGTCGCGGAACTACCCATGTGTGCATCGGGGTAGGGGAGACCGAGGTAAAATGGCTCACCGGGGCAAAACAGGACTGCGAGGGCAAAACTCAATTTTCCAGTAATTTTTGGATGCCCCATTTTGTCCCAACGATAAATCTGGATTGTCAAGCCAGTTTTGTCCCACGTACCACCATTGCCACAATCCAAAAGTTATTTGAGAATTGCGTTTTGTCACATTTTCCCGTTTTGCCCCGGTGTGTCATTTTTCCCATTTTGTACCAACGATACATCTGGATTGTCAAACCAATTTTGTCCCAACGATACATCTGAATTGTCAAACCAGTTTTGTCCCATCTACCACCATCGCCACCGTCTCAAAGTTATTGGAGAATTGCGTTTTGTCTCATTATCCCGTTTTGCCCCGGTGCCCCATTTTGCCCATTTTGTCCCAACGATGCATCTGGATTTTCAAACCAGTTTTGTCCCACGTATCACCATCGCCACCATCCAAAAGTTATTTGAGAATTGCGTTTTGTCTCATTATCCCGTTTTGCCCCGGTATCCCATTTTGCCCATTTTGTCCCAACGATACATCTGGATTGTCAAACCAGTTTTGTCCCACGTACCATCATCATAATTATTGTTATTCCTCTACAATATTGCGTGATTTGTAGATCTGCGAGTGTTATTTTAGAGATAACACTTTTTATTCCATATAAACGTTTGAATCCAGCCTTAATCAGCTTAAAAGTTAGGCACGTTGGTCGATATCGATGTTTCATGCTGGGCAAATTCAACTCCCGTATTTTCGAGGGTTCGCGAACGCTGTTTCATTATTGCGCGCGCCGAGTGTGTTCCGAACGATAAAAAAATGTTTATATTTAAAATCGTCAAATATTGCAAAAAACTCTTCACTTTGAAATTATTTGGATGCCTTCGCGTTTTTTTTTGTCTCTTGAAATCCTCGCTCTTGCAGCTAGTTTTAACAAAATCAACAAAAAATGTTGAAACAAAGTGTGGAACAATTTGGTGGAAAATTTCCAAACGAGGAAAAAAAAATTCAGCGTCTGTTTTATCCTTTTTTTTCAAGCTTTGTCGAGAATTCGTTAAAAAATAATTCAATTCAGTGTGTAACTACACGGCATTGTTCCGCCTGTACAGTTAGCATGCACATTGTTCAATGTGTCTGATAAATTAAACGACGAGTTGAGTATCATCGTGAAAACACAGAGAGCGGACGCTAGCCTGCGGATAGCCCAGTGCGCACGTCCGCTCTTGCTAATGGATTGCTCACTCGGGATCTCTACTAGTCCGTGTACCAAATATACGAAAAATTACCGGCGAGTAGTCGCTTTACATGCCCCGGGCCTTCCTGCCCGACGTGCTCTCCGCACCAGTGAAAAATGGTTTGTCTAACCGCCATCCGTGTGTAAATTCTAGGCAATTATCGTTGGTCGTTCAAAATTATGTCTGGTATGAAATGTACGTCGAAACAGTATTTTTGCAACACATGCACGAAAAGTACCCCTTTTTGTGCCTGTTACGCGTGCCGAAAGTGGTGCTTTTTACACTAAAAAAAAATATCATCGAATCAAGCTAAATTTTCTTGCGGGCTGCCAAAGATGTTGTTTCAATTCTACTTTCAATTCGTACAATTTCATACCTGATTGAAACGATAACATGTCACCTTGAAGGTTTTGCGGTTATTGTTTCAGAATCGTATGGAATTGTAAGAATTGTAAGAACTCATACCGTTGTAGCGCTCGATCCGGCTCGTGCAGCCAACTTCACAACTTTCGTCGAAATTCTACTTTTTCGCACTAGTATCGGGATAGTGCTTTTTGTAACACGTGCACGAAAAGTCCCGCTTTTCGTGCCTGTACAGTGTGGTGAAAGTGGCGCTTTCTAGCAGAGGATGCGCGAAAAATGTTGTTGATACTATTTTACACGCTAGTTTCTTTTGCCCATACTTTTTTCACACTCTAGTTACTTTTGCGCACATTTTTTTTTTACACTCTAGCTACTTTTGCGCACACTGTTTTCACACTCTAGCTACGTTTGCGCACACTTTTTTCACACTCTAGCTACTTTTGCGCACACTTTTTTCACACTCTAGCTACTTTTGCACACGCCCTTTAAAGACACCCCAAGCGGGAATTTTCGTGCACTTGTCACAAAAAGTAGTATGCGATACTTGTACGAAAAAGCGGTCTCCCGACGGCGGTTGGGAAGTAGGCGGCACTCGTCTCCTCTCGAGCTACAAACGTCACTCAAGAAATCCTAGCGAAACTTTCGATTATCCCGTCAGATTGGGCAATGACCGAAAAAATACAAAAATTGGAACGGGATGTTTGATTTTACTGAAGGAACTTAAAAAATTTTGCGATTGACATTTAAAGGTTCCCTTTGATGTTCGTCTTATTGCTAAAAACGTTATGTTTGCCTTATTGTCTTGTTGCTAAAAGTCTATTTTTCTGAATGTATGTTCGAATTCTCCCTCAGGCGACCCCCATTACCCCATTCTCTCAGATTTCCTGTCGAATTTGACGCATTTCACCTACAATCGTACCGAGGGATATGCCTAAAATTAGAACGGCGGTATGTGCTGCCTGGAAGCGTACAACATAGCCCCTTCTGACTTCAGTCTAACGATATCGCTCTCAGCGCGCCGGATAAAGCTACTCCACTCCATTATTTCCGTTGGTTCAGATACGATAGAGCGACGGAGAGGACTCTTTTATCTGTACCGCCTCGCCCCCGTTTCGTCCGGTGGCGGAAGCACGATTTTAATGGAATATCATTTTGCTGGAGTATGGAAACAAAAAACTTTCAACAGATGCCTCATTGTTTTATCCTGGTAATGAATGTTATGGAAATCTGTTTCATAACAGAACCTCATTTTTATTTAAATTCAGGTGTAACGTTTTAATTTTTAACTAAAAACATCTGTTTATTTTGCTTCCTCATAGAGGAAGCATTTTATTTTTTTTTTGTGAAAACAAATATCGAGATTTTAATGAAAACGTATTCGGAATGTTTGACAACGTCGAAAAATCATATTTAGAGAAAATTTACGGATGTATGTGTGCGTGACTCAGCCGCGAAAAATTCAAACTACTATAACTCGAGAATGCCTCGACCGATGGAGCCGAAATTCCACATACAGCGTGTGTGGTTAAAAGTCAGTTTGAAAATTTCATTTCAAAATTTACAATTTTTTTTTTCTACTCGGTTTTTTATTTCTTCAGAAATATCTGTGCGCACCGTACCTCTCACAATTTTTTGGCTACCGAGCCAAAAAGTTGTACAAATATGTAGTGATGTAGTGATCGTCCGATGATCCCAACTCAATTTTGGGAGAATCGATCGAAGCCTTTAAATTTTATGTCAATTTGAATTTTTTGAATTTCATGAAAAAATAGTGCTTTATTTTAAACGAAATTGGATCGTATTAAATATTCATCCATGAATAAAATGAGTGGCAGAATCGTGATCAGTGTGGAAAAATACAGTAAATATAGTCCCAGAGCGTCGACTAACGAAAAAAGTTTATCGGGCATTTTTATAGCCAATATTGCAAAAATTAGTAACTTTGCGTATTTTCAAACAGCACTTTCTTTGCTTCCGATGGCATCGCGGAAAACCAAGATGCCTAACATGTTCAGCGGCAACAAATACATATATAATGGATATGACGGGGCTCAAAAAGTTAAATAAAGAGGTATTATTTGAATTTCTTCGATAAAAAAGGGAAGTGCGACAAAAAATTCGGTCGCGCATAATTCCGTGTATTTTTTCGTGCCGAGCACACATCTGACAAAGTGAAGCGCGACATTGGTGTATTTTTTCGCGCCGAACCTGAATCGGCCAGCACTTTTGCATAAAAGTAAAAGAAGACATTGACGTTACAAAAAGATGAAAATTGATATTTTCATATCGCTTCCTCATAAAAGTTGAAAATTGATATTTTCATATAATTTCCTCATAAAAGTTGAAAATTGATATTTTCATATAATTTCCTCATAAAAGTCGAAAATCGAGACGTTCCTATAGCTTTCTCATAAAAATTGAAAACTGAAATTTTCATATCGATTTTCATAATATTCCTTCATTCACGAAGCTTCCTCTGCGAGGAAGTCAAAAATACCAAAAATGCTTTCTCATAGAAGAAGCTTTGCGAATAAAGGAAATTTCTGAGAAAGCGATATAAAAATTACAATTTTCCACTTTTTTGTAGTAGTTTTAGCGATTTTGAGTATTAACCGCTAAATCAGAGTTTTGAATACGTCACCCTTTCCCACATCATTTTTCACTATTTTTATAACATGGCATACTACCGGCGAATTATGGTGGCCTCCAAGAATCGACACTCGAAGACAGCCATACAGATACTCACGAACTATGGTAAAAGAGTCTTAAAAAGTTCAGATCCGTGGCTTAATTATCGAGAAATATCGATCGAAAGATTTCACTTCCGGTATATTTTTAAGTACTTGGTGTCGAGACCCAAAGGCGTCTCTTGATAAGCGTAGCATCCGTCGAATGCCTCATTAAAATCACGTTACTCATGAGAGTTGGAAGCTCTGGACGGTGGTGGGTGAGGATATTCCGGTTGATGCTCTCGGGGCTGTCGCGGCAGAGGCGGGACTTTGTCGAACGCTTTGTCACAGCCACCGCACGAACGTTACCGAACGAATCATTATGCTAATTAATTAACAGTATGTCGGGGTGGTAGGAGGCGAAGAGGAAAAGCCCGCCGGAGCGAGGTCGAATATCGTCGTCGAGAAACTCAGCCGTAGTCGTGTCTGCTCACTCGCGACTCCATATTACACCGATATTAATTAAATAATAGTAACAGTAATTGGTCTTAATGCCGGTATAGTTAAGATTGCCAATCGGAGTGAAAACGACGAAGTGATCAAATAATCGTATTCCATAGACAATTTTGTGTTGAAACATCTGTCGGAGTTTGGATTGCTTTGGGGAATTTTACCCCACGGTGGAATTGCGACCGGTGATGATTTTCAAGAACATTTTTAATCATTGATTGAAATTAGACCTCCAAACCGGGATCGTTGTCCTTGAGGGCGCTTTCGGCCACATTTATTATTTAAATGCCTTTTGATGGTAATACCAATAGCGGCAAAAAAAACCACTGTGAGGTAACTACATATACTCGGTAAACAATTTTATGTGAAAACATCTCTTGGAGTAGTTTTAAGACCATTTGACCGCATCGTTTGTTTAGACGGCATTTTACCTCATCATTTGTTTAGGGGTCGTTGGGGTTCGCCAATTGTTTATCTACCATTTTACCCCACCATTTGTTTGGCGGCCAGTTTATCCGGCATTTGATTGGGGGCCATTTTACACCATCATGAAATCTCTACCGTTATGGTATTTGACACCATTGGTCATTTTTAACCATAATCGGGAGATCAGAACCTCGATCCTTCTTGAATACTTAATCGTTTTTGTCATTTAGACATATTCCGTTGTATAATTGTCCCGACGTTGGTCGGTCATCCAATCAAGAGGACATGTCGAAGGCTCTGGAAACGTCCGGGTCTCCAGCCGGGTTTTCGAACGAAAACCCTGCTGGGCAATATCCTGTCGGAAGATTTTCCTCACGACCCAGAAAACGGAAGATCGCAAAGATGGAAGCCAGAGTTTGGCACTGAAGGATATCGCGAAAAATGATCGATAGTAAATTCGCTGAAATTCCTGGATACCACGGTGGCACGATGAAACGGGTGAGAGGGAGAGGAGCGAAACGAGGAGGAGAAAGAAATTGAGAGACAGAAGTTGAGGGAATGGGAATACGTTGCCGGTGTATCCCGTGATCCAACGGGAACCAAGAAGGGCGAGACTCTCTCTCCATGTCTCTATCCCTTGCCTGGCCCCACCGCCGTTCTCTCGTTCCAGGAAAATTGCACGACGCTCCAGACGACTTCCGGCGAGTTACCGATCGAGAAGCACGGCTAGAGAGAGATAAAGGGGTGAGGGAGAACGGGCAGAAGCTACGGTATAGAAACTAAAAGCCGCGCCCCTCAAGCTCGGTGGGAAATCGCACCCAAGCCGGGTTTCTCATTTATACAAAATTGCATACCATCGAGCAACGCCACCTCATTCCCACCACTCGATTCGTTCCCATTTTCACAAACATCATCAGCCCTCAACTTCGAATCTTCCTTAACGTAGTTATTTACCGAAGCTTATCGCGGTAAGTATTTGGGCGATATTCCCATGGTTTCTTGAGGATTCTTGCGGAAGGATGAAAAAAGGAAGACGTGGGTCAGCATCTCCGTCGATCTGTAAAGTACCATTTTTGGTGGAAATGGTATAGTTTCACATGAGAGAATTGATGAGGACTGGAAAAGGTGCTAACAAGGCCTTGTCAGGACCTGCTCAGGCCCGGACGTAACAATCCATAATGTCTTCTAAGATCTTCTCGTTGCCGATGTCATCAACGAGTGTAATAATGATAACATCAACGGGGGCTCAGAACAGCCAGGAGAGGCTTGAGCAAACGCGTGTGCGTGACAATTCCTCGGAGCCGGGGCTTGTTCTGTGTGGTTAGTCGCGGCGAGTAACGACGTCGTCTTAACAACACAATGCAGCCTATGTACCAGAGTATTCTGCAAAGTAGAGCACATATGTTGTATAAGGTACATGCATCAGTGGAGAATACGTGGTTATATAGATGGTAACCCTGCCATTCTATCGCCTTCAACCCTCCTAGGTAGCCATGACAGAATCAACTCATTTCATTATTTATACCCGATGACCTCAAACACGCTCTCTCCGAGGAGGTTGCCCTTTTCAAATTATAACATTCCCTTCCGCACGAGCGAAGGGCATTGCGTCCATCTACACTTTCTTGTTTCCACGCCCTCTTTCGTTCGTATTGCCGGACGTTCAAGTTGACGGGGAAGTCTCTCTCTACTGAGCCATCGGTGTTTCTCTCACCCCCACCTCGTGCCCTAATGCGTAATTCGCTCCTTCGTCGGATTCTCCTGCCCTATGCATGTACACTGCCCGTCATTGATGCCTGGTTGTTCTGGATGTCCTGTTCTATGGCTTAACGGGTGCAACGATATCAAACAATACATCTAGCAAGACTCCAGTTTTGCTGATGAATCTTTTGCTCGATGTCTTAACGCAGTCGAAGACATCCAGCGAGACATCCAGCGAGACATCCAGCGAGACATCCAGCGAGACATCCAGCGAGACATCCAGCGAGACATCCAGCGAGACATCCAGCGAGACATCCAGCGAGACATCCAGCGAGACATCCAGCGAGACATCCAGCGAGACATCCAGCGAGACATCCAGCGAGACATCCAGCGAGACATCCAGCGAGACATCCAGCGAGACATCCAGCGAGACATCCAGCGAGACATCCAGCGAGACATCCAGCGAGACATCCAGCGAGACATCCAGCGAGACATCCAGCGAGACATCCAGCGAGACATCCAGCGAGACATCCAGCGAGACATCCAGCGAGACATCCAGCGAGACATCCAGCGAGACATCCAGCGAGACATCCAGCGAGACATCCAGCGAGACATCCAGCGAGACATCCAGCGAGACATCCAGCGAGACATCCAGCGAGACATCCAGCGAGACATCCAGCGAGACATCCAGCGAGACATCCAGCGAGACATCCAGCGAGACATCCAGCGAGACATCCAGCGAGACATCCAGCGAGACATCCAGCGAGACATCCAGCGAGACATCCAGCGAGACATCCAGCGAGACATCCAGCGAGACATGGATATCTCCGAACCCATTAAGACATCGAGCAAGATATCCCAAAAAATCAGACATCAATGACGGGCAGCGTTCACCGGTACGGAACAGTGGAGCGAACAGGTTTCATGGAACAGTTTTTTCGCCATGCCCGTCGAGCCAACGTTTACCATCAAATGGCAACTCGACAACTACCCTGCTCATGGACCCCCTCCCCGCTCCTCCTCCGACCACTACGATCGTTCAGACTGTCACCGACGTTACTTCGCTCCGAGGATTGGAAGAGAGTGGAAAGCGATAATGCGAGCGAGAGGAAAAGAGGAAAAGACACCACCAAACGTTCGGGATGGTTTGTTGATAGGGGGGTTTTTTTATTTTTGTTCTCTCTGCGCAACCGAGACTAAACAAGATTCCATCAGCCACTAGACTGTACCCACTCTGGTAGACTGGGGCAGAGCCGCACAGCCAGAGTGCGTTACCGGCTCTACCCAAACCACCTGATCAAACGCACTGACGGTGACCGCATCGCGGCAACGAGGAGAGCACAGCCCTTACTGCCCGACGTTCGTTTATCGTTAACAGCCTTCGTTGACACGCTTCTGCGGCCCGTTTCCGAGTGACATCCTCCTTTCGCTCGACCCCCCTCTAACTCGTTCTCCCCATTTGCACCGCGTCTCTTCCCCTTCGCCTATCTCTGACGTTTATCAAGATGGATCGGATGAAAATTGATTTATCGACATTTAATCATCGACTGCGTGAGCTTCATCGCCACTTTTGGATTATGGATCAACGAAAAATGCCATATACCGCATATATTGCACGCTATTCTTTATGGTGTCGCAGTGGCGCTTGCCTCGATCTTGTGAACGGAAATTCGTGATATAGCAACAGTCGCGAATCAACGTCGCCTAACTAGATGAACAGTCTTATGCAAAACATTTCACCTATTTGACGAAAGTTCCTCGTGCGACTTATTACCAAGGAGAACCTTCGTTATTGACCACGTATGGCAATCCACTTGCCGCCAAAGTATGCTCTTGTATGCTCTTGCGGTTTAAATAACTTTTTTTGTCGTGTGGTTTGCCAATTTTGCCCATTTTGCTAAATTACTCAAGTCATAATCGCTTTCGGGGTTATTTTTGGTAGAGCACGTCCTGATACGAGATCCGTATTATTGACGTGTCCCAAATGCGCAAATTTTTCCTTACTTACCGCAGCTGAAAGACTCGAACCCGACCCTAACCATTTGTGCCCCAACTGCGTCAGATCTTGTCGTACGAATGGAGTATCTCGAATTTTATCCCGTTCAGGTCAATTGGAGCTTGGCACTAATTAGAATCAAGCGAGTCGAGAAGAACACAGCGGGTTTCACACAGGATCGTCATGGCACGAGCCCGACAACGGAAGTCCCGTTAGTCCAACACGAATTCGCGACGAGTGTCTGATACGATTGGTCGGGATAGTACCTAGGGCACGTAGGCTGTAACTGTGTAACCTTACCGGCATAGGCACGGTGGTATAGGTCGCGCGTCGCACACCATACGGAGTATACTTGGCACGCCACGTCACGAATTATTCCCTGAATACCGTAGTCCATTAGTGTCATGTCCAGTGACCCGGGGCGGCCCGACTGTGTCTCAACACGTTGCCCTAGCGTCGCGGGCTGAGGCATTGCCCGTAGGTATACATCTATACACGCTACATACATGGCAATGTTCTAGGAGGAAGGAGTTGAAACACGACGATTATACCGCAGTAGAATCGATGAGTTAGGCTATAGTAATAATACTTTCTCATCGTTAGTGACGCCGTGACGTTGCGGGTTGGGTTCGCCAGATGCCGTTGTCTCGTAACTCATTATGTCAAGTGTACATTATGCTATCGATGGTGGTGATGATAGTCACCCGCAGTCAGTACTCGAATGAACAAACAGGGCTCATTCGATGTGTTCGTTTTCTCCGCTAATCCTCGATCTAATTGCCGATCTAATTGCCGACGCCGCCATGGGTGGCGCTCGCAACCGAACGAATGGAACAGCTGCTTTATTCAGCAACTTTGATCGGTAGCGATGTAGATACAAACACAATCCAGAAAACCAGCTGCAACGCATTATTGGTTCCGTCGAAGAGATTCCGTGAATGATAACTGGAACAGAGCTTCAAGCGATAACTCACGGTCGCGAGCGCTCCTAGCGATGGCGTCAGTAACTACCTCAGTGTCGACTGGCAAATCGACCACAACCCCGGTCACACACCACCTCGGATCGTGAGGCGTTAAAAGAGCCCGCACACAACCAAACATTGGTATTCGGAAAATGAAAACGGGACATGTGCCACAATGGGGCACATGCCCTCTGCACATTGTGAATACGGGAGGAAATGGGGTGCCACAGTATTTTCAAAACAATTCATTGGAATAATCGTCGAAACTAGGGTAAAATGGAATAATTGGCCATAATGCGCTTACAGGGCGCAATAGCGTAGAGGAGAGCGAAGCGAAAAGGAATCCCGGGGCAAACTGGACCCGTATCCTCTTTTCGACGTTAATATCCAGGTGAAATGACCGAAGTTATCGGGATAGGCTTTGCTCAGATATTTCGAGCCATTGTGCAAATGCGATAACAAGAGGGACAGTAAGTAGGCGTCCTGGACGGAAGGGATTGCCAACGATGGCAGGATGGAGAGAATAGAACGCAGTCGGACCTGTATCGGGAGTTGGAAGAGAAGGTATTCACCAAACAATATGAAAACAGAGAGAACGTACGTTCACGGTACAATCCGAAATCTCGTAGAAGCATCTCAGTATCTTCGACGAGAGATCCTGCCAAAGTGGCTAGGTACTTAAACAAGATGATGGTCTTATGGCTTCAGCATGATGATATATACGGGCGGGATCTACGTTATAGATTATATATTTGCTAAGAGCTTTATAAGGTTGTGAGTAATGGCTCCTATTCTCCCGGCGTTGCCGAGCGACCCTGGAATCTTTTCTCTCCTCATCTTCCCGTCTTCCTCCTCTTCTTTCGAGGCGCTCCGCAGCTAGTTTTATGGCAGTACAGTTACCATGCCTTCCATCGACAGGTTGTATAAAAGATGTGTCGCGACGCACAATATGGCTTCGCGAATTCACAAGCGGCCTTTGTAATGGCGTAATGTTGATCTTGGGGCTCTCTCCTTTTACTTATTTCACTCCCTTTTCACATAAACGACCGTTGGCACTCGCCTCTCCTTGTTGATAGGGCTTCGCGGTGAAGTTACAGGTACTCCGCTGTCATGGCTGCTGCAACAGCGTGCATAGGTGGACCGTTTTCCCCCGTCAGCTGCGGTGTGCGTTTCACCCTAATATTATCGCACCGTACGCAACCCTACCGACGAGGGGCATTGAAGATCAATTGAAAGTGTCACTCCGAAGACGCACGGGCATTCGCTGTTGGCCCAGTATGTGCCTGACGGGTGGATAGATGTAAAAGCGGGGTACCATCATATGTATATACAATGGATACTCATTACCGGTGTTACATATAGTACGTAAACTCTGTAATAGATGACTGTGTAAGGTGTGCGTGTGTGAATACCGCAGCCAAGAGAACTCCCGTGGAGCCCGGGACTCAGGGAGAGCCACGCACCCTCACCGGGACTGCGCTGGAGAGACTAACCTCTTTCGCTCTGGATTCCCTCCGCTTCGTTCATTCTCTCTCTCTCTCTTACTCATCGTATCCTCTTCACATCTCACTCTCTCGCTCTCTCTTTCTCTTCCGCCCCTCCGGTTTGTGTAATTGAGTTGGCCGTGTCAAAGTGTCGAGTAATTATAAACGATGCGATTTCCGCAAGACTCGGTCGGTAAGGGCTGTGGGTGGCAGGAGGGCTCGGAGTTCCTTCGCGGTTTAATTAGACGCAACGTTGAAACAAGCTCGTGCGTGTGCGTGTGCGTGTGCGTGTGCGTGTGCGTGTGCGTGTGCGTGTGCGTGTGCGTGTGCGTGTGCGTGTGCGTGTGCGTGTGCGTGTGCGTGTGCGTGTGCGTGTGCGTGTGCGTGTGCGTGTGCGTGTGCGTGTGCGTGTGCGTGTGCGTGTGCGTGTGCGTGTGCGTGTGCGTGTGCGTGTGCGTGTGCGTGTGCGTGTGCGTGTGCGTGTGCGTGTGCGTGTGCGTGTGCGTGTGCGTGTGCGTGTGCGTGTGCGTGTGCGTGTGCGTGTGCGTGTGCGTGTGCGTGTGCGTGTGCGTGTGCGTGTGCGTGTGCGTGTGCGTGTGCGTGTGCGTGTGCGTGTGCGTGTGCGTGTGCGTGTGCGTGTGCGTGTGCGTGTGCGTGTGCGTGTGCGTGTGCGTGTGCGTGTGCGTGTGCGTGTGCGTGTGCGTGTGCGTGTGCGTGTGCGTGTGCGTGTGCGTGTGCGTGTGCGTGTGCGTGTGCGTGTGCGTGTGCGTGTGCGTGTGCGTGTGCGTGTGCGTGTGCGTGGTTTATAACAGCGCCGTCTGACCCGCCCCTGGGGCGATGGAGGATAAGAACGGCGAACGCAAACGCCAATACCGAATGGCACGTCGACGATTCGTTATCACGGACTCTGTTAAGTTCTTCAAATGCATGCTAGTCTTTTGGTTTATCGATGCGCAAACATTTCCTTTGCTATCACGCCACTTTATTTTCTCCTATCTTTTCCGAATACATTTAATAAATGTCTTGTATAATTGTATCAGTACCGAAGCTTCAAAGACACTTCTAGTACATGGCGAGATTGAAGGATGTTCCGCGGACGTCCACAGAACGGTTACGGGAAAGCTTCGTCAAGCTCGCCGCTAGATGGCGAGGCGTCTAAACGATTCTCGCAAGCGAAACGGTCCTTCCACGAGTATATATCGAGAGTGAAAAAATAACCGAGATATGTTTGCAAAATTCTTCTTTACTCTAACATCGCATCCCATGAAACACACATGATTTCTTGAAATATATTTCCACCAAAAAAAGAGTCAGATAATTCCACGTATATTTATCGTAGTGGAAATTCACGATCCGTAGGTATCCGAGGTATTCTACGCGAGTTTGCGAGAATGCTGTATCAGAGAGATGGACTAAAGTCCGCATTCTTGCATAACATTTAATCAACCTCGGTTGGCTAAATTCTGTCTCGCGGTCCCCGTGGTCCGCGATGCCTCGAATATTCGAAAAGGTTTATCTTGAATTTCTCACAGAAAGACCAGAGGGAGAGCGGAACAACGGAGTAAAAAGGGCTCGAAGGTATGTCCACTCCCTCTCGAGTCCCCAAAGCGCGTTGGCAACGCGTCCTCTTCCTCCTCCTCGTCGTTGCCACTCGACTTCCCGAGTGAAATAATAAATTCGTCCTCAGGCTTGGAGGCAGTAGACGAATGAAATCGTCGCGGACACGAATGAAATTTAAGCGCCGAGTCTGTATGGGCGTTCGCGCTTCCCCCGTTGTTAAATACCAGAAATATAGTCATACGCCGTGCACCCGTCGACTTATTGTCGCGCTGAGAGAATGAGGCAAAAAAATAAAATAGCGAACGAAGTCGAGTATCAGAGCAGAGTTCAGACACCATTCACTCCGCCGTATTCCACGATTATTCAACGACGAGTAAATTTATAATTATTATCAAATTCCTGGACCGTATATTTATTATAAAGGTGTGTGGGAGGAGATGAGATTTCCAAAATGATCTGCATGAGAGCTCATGTGTATTAACACCTGAGCAAATGTTGAATAATAATTCTACAATAATTATATAAATATATTTCAGTATTTTGTGACGGCAAGCCGAGGAGAGAAATCGTCATTGAATTATTATTGAATTCTTGGACGATTTATTTATTATTACAAGGTTACGTGGATGCAGATTGAAATTTTCGAAGTAATCAGCACGAACGCGCGTGTACACCGTCAGCTGAGCAAATGCGGAATAATAATTCTATAAATGTTATAATATTTCGTCACAGCAGACGGAAGAGAGAGAATCGGATTTTACGCGTGTTAACGCACAGAGTTAAAGGCGCGTGCGCTTCTAACGGCATAGGCCGTGGATTAGATAGATATAGTATGGAGATAAACTCGATTTAATGATTTACTGGCAAATTCACGTATATCTTATTAGTCGGTACACACGTTTACTATAATCGATATTGAGGCTGTGCAAATAGCGCGCATATCGCAAATGTGTATACTGAGCCATAGTATAGCGAGCCCGTACGACTGTGCGGTCCGGTGGCAACGTTTATTATTATTCCCTTCACTCGACCCAATCGCTCCCATAGAATCGATAAAGCGACTTCATTCAATCGGGAATATTCAACGCTAAATTTTGCACGGTCTCGAATCGCTTTTGTACCTCTGAATGGGTGTTGTTACATCGGGAGTTGTTAATCATTTTCTCGACAGCAGCCACAAACTTCTCGGTGCTTGGATACGTTATACACAATTTACGTCGATAATATACTTCCGCTACAGGAGATATGTTTATATTAGAGTTACATGGGGTGATTCGAAATTCGTACGAAAAAAGTACAAGCCTGTATTCAGGGTTCGAAGCTCCCCCCCATGGAAATAAAGTATATGCATAAATATATTTTTGGATATATACTGGTCATTTAATATATATATACAGTATATATCTGAGATATAGAACTTTTTGCCGCATTATATATCTGAAAGGCATAATGAAGATATATAAAAGATATATACAGGATATGTAAATAATGTATCTATGTATCTTTGAAATCGATATAAAGTGTATATTCTTCGTATATGTGGTACATTTAATTTATATACATGACGTATATTGTTTTTGTATCTTTTTTGAATCTCCTATACCTCTCGAGTACATTGGAATTTATATGTTCTATATAGATTATGCTATATAAGATAGGCATGCATGTGTATGGTCCTCATGGTCAGTAACATGCAGTGAACATCAATAAAGACTTGAAAATAATACTGTGATGAAGATTAATTTTCTGATGATGAAAATAAATCTGTTTATTTAGCCTTTTGCTTATTACAAAATAAAAAATGAATAAAATTACTCTACTTATGTCTATGCTACTGGATAACGGATCGCCTATGCGTCTGTACGTGATGGCTTTTTACGCATAAAATGGTTTTAAATGTCATATTTAAATAATTTGTAAAATATTGTTCAAAACTTTTCAAAATTAATTTTACAATATTAACCATAAACATATGTACTATCGGAAACTTTGAACATTATTATTGATATCTTAAGTCTCTAGATGCAATCGCAAATATCTATTTACATATTTCTCCGAGCAGTTTTAGTTTAGGTTATTATATATAGTTTAGGTTATGTGCAGCCACAAATGATACGTTGTTCTGTAAAATCAAAGATATATATTATTATATTTAATATATATATCGAAGTGTATATATTCCTATATATCTGACATATGCTTCATTTCCATGGGGTGGGCAAGCTTTGTATTGCATTTTTTTTTTTTTTAGTACATAGTTTTTTGGATTCGAGCGTTTTCAATTTTTCAATCAACGGGTCCCCCAGGTGGCGCGCGCTACCGCGCAAGCGCCCTCTGCAGCAGTGAGATTCGACCGCTAGCAAGTCCGAAATTTTAGTGGTGGCTGACGCGGGTTTTTCCCAGTGGCTTGTCTGGTTTCTACAGCCGTGGTTTCAGACAAATTGAAGAAGAAGAAGAAGTCCGAAATTACGATTCGTACGAAATTTTGGCGAAGGGAAAGTTTGCTTCAATTTTGAACCTAGAATAAGTTCCGACATTTTTTAATTTTTTAATTTATTCTTTTTCGGTCACCGCGTATAATATGGCTGTGTCTGAAATTCGTTACTTCTATACGATCCGTCATACATTGCAGACGAGAGTTCCTCGCTCTGACGAAGCGAGGAGAGCGAGAACTTGAGAGTGAGTGTGTGGGAGTGGCTGTCCATTATCCATGACGGATCGTTCGAGCTCTAATTAATCCAACAGTCCCGCAGGATGCGAGAAGTAGAATAGAGCAGAGATACGGGTAGGACAGGGCATATAACTTGCAGACTATTTTCGGTCAACCGATGAGACGGAGTCTCGATGAAATCGTTCAACGAAATCGGTCAGACGCGAAAATAATTAAGTAATTAATGGCATCGCGGTTATCAAAATTTCCCGTGTCGGCGACAAAGCAAAAATGCTATTGTCAAAAACATAATTTTTTTCCAAATGATGTATATTTTTGACATCCGATATCCATTATTGTGTTTGTTTACCGATATCCGTTATTGTGATTTTTTAAATTCAATTCTCCCCGGACTGAACAAACGATCTCCGATAGAAAATAAATCAAATATGGAAATTAATTAACTAAGAATAATTAATTTTTTTTAAATGTACAAGTCAGGAGCGTGTCGGTCACGTCCATAAGATTCGGACAAAGTTTGAAGCACGAAAAATAGGGCCTGAGAAATTATAATTGGCCAATATAGACATGAAATCTTTTCATGTCACTACTGCCCAATTGGGTAGCAAATGGAGCAATTCCACCCGTAATTCAATCTCTAGGACGGGGCGGGAGGTGTCTTTGAATGTTTAATTCGAACCGTCATCGACAGTTACCACCGTCGTGTGTGTAAAAGCTTGAGGCGCCGCGTGTCCCGGGCTTTCGTTTAGCTGGCGTTAGAGGTTCAGGAAACACAGCAAGAGGTGCTCTCAAACTCTCTTACGGATGTATCGTTACTCTGTAGAGTTATGCTCACCAATATCGGTGCGGCGTAGTCGCACGATCACCAACCGTTGTTATATCGATGGTCTAACAGAAGAAGAGCATGTAGGCTGTAGTTATTGTTCACAGCCCATATGGCTCTATTATTATTATTATTATTATTATTATTATTATTATTATTATTATTATTATTATTATTATTATTATTATTATTATTATTATTATTATTATTATTATTATTATTGAACATAAAGCTGTAGGACATCGTTCCTTGAGACTACAAATGATGCAACTCAGACGGACAAGCGTCACAAATGCTGAATACAACACGTCTTAGAATTTTTGCTAGGACCGCCTTTCACGAGGTTCAATTTGAAATCGAAATCCATACTTTAAAAGGGTGCGGGGAACATTTAAAAAAAATGTCCTTGTTGAGAAACACCCTAGTATACAGGCCCTTTTGTTTCTTAGCAGACGGTACATATATATATATGTGTATATATATATACTATAGCGAGAGCGAGCGAGCGAGAGAGTCGATGCGTAATTAAAGTGTAGATCAAAGACCGGGCGGTCCAGTGTGAGTGAGTTTCGCGACAATGACGATTGGTGACCGCATGTATATGTATATTAGTATATACACCGTGTTGACGGTATATATATATATATATATATATATATATATATATATATATATATCGCAGACCCCAATTTAGCGAACCGAGGAACCAACTGTGTCGCTAATTATCGAATGCCAATCCAGCAATCCCTTGCATCGGTCAATGGATAACGAGATCTGAACACTATTAGCGGACTGCCATTCGATGTATATTAACGCTTCTACTGCGTACACCCTCTCGATGGACGTCAAATCACGTTAATTCCTACCTATTATGGTCTATTTTTAATCCTTCCCACGAAACGCCACGGAAACTCCCGTTTGCCTTTCATTATCGATGGGACGTTGTTGGTTCTGCGATTATGATTATTCAGGCGATGCGGCCGTTTAGATGACATGGCCAAACGGATGATCGAATGATATCGCCAATCATCGAGTGACGCGGCCAATACAGGTTATCTTCAGAAGGCGAACTAATCCGCCAACATGTTTGGCTGCCCATGTAGGGTCGACGGATGAGGCCGACGGTCGGGCCAACCTCGAAGGCCACGGTGCGACCATTGGCATGCGAGCTTAGCGCGACCGTCTATCGAGCCTCAGATGATAAGCTCAGCCCGATAATGGCAACTTATATTTGCCCGAAGGTCATTCATGATGCTCGGCCGATGATTGGTTTTCAATGCCCTCTATTGGTTACTGATGTAGGGCGAAAATGGTTTTATCGTATACTTGTTTGAACATTGTAGAAGTTTAAATATCCCCAAACCTTTTTTTATGTTTCGCATGTCTGTATGAGAATATATTTTATATATTTTCTCTTGCGAGAACCCTCAAAGCGATCATACTCAGTCAATGTATTGCCTAAGCATTTATTGATTATGGTGTACGGAATCCAAAAACAATACGCATCTTTTACATTTCGCGTGCTCTTATATTGACGCTCGGTTACACAGTCTCCACACTTTCGCTTGGGTTGGCGCCATCTATCGGCGAATCCCGCAGAATGATGGTCCAATGTTGGCGTCACATCGGCAAACCGACGATTGGCGGGTCGATATTCGGCCGAACGTTGGCCTAAAATCGGCAGATCATTGATTCATCAGTCCATGCATCGACAAACCAACTGTTGGGGAATCGATATTCGACCGAATATTGGCTTAATATCGGCAGACCAATGGTTGGTGAATTCATGCCCGTCCGAGCATTGGCCTCAAATCGACAAACCACCCGAGCAGAAATTGCCGTCCGGCTGACATCAGGTCCCTATCAGGCACTGCCTAACGCTTTATCAGGTCCTGATAAGGCACCTTATCAGGCCCTGATCAGGAATGTAACGCAATTGCCCTTTAAGGTCCTGATCAGGCTGCCTGATCACGGCCTAATCAAGGTGCCTAATTGCCGCCTGAGAAAAATATAATAAATACTTTTTATTTATTAGCGTTATTTTATCGGACTTGTGAACCTTTTATATTTATTCTTCGGATTAAATTAACTAATTACTACAATCTAAATCGCGGAAAAATTAATTTTTATTTAACTCATGGTCGGACTTGAACCAGCGACCTTGCCAATGGGGACTGCTTTGGCGGCGCCTTAACCAACTCGGCTATCCTCAACTTGAGAAATATAATGTCAAATTTGCTTTTAAGCTCCGGTAGGAGGATATACACGACTAAATCTACTTGTACAAAGTGCCTCACACGTGCATAGCCGGCGAAAAATTAAATTCAATGAGAATTTTGAACACTTTCTAATGAGATAAAAAACGGAAAAAATCAATCATATGTAAGATGCTAGGAACATTGATTTTGTATAATAGTAATGTAAAAAAATTGCAATAAATAAAAAATAAATGTTCAACAAACAATCAAGGAATCTTTTTTATTAAATCGATTGAATTATTTAAATTATTTATTTACTTATTAACTCATTATATTATCCAAAATTCGTTGCAAGATTTAGTAAAAAAAAATTCCAACGTAAGAAAATTCTATTCAAAATTCACATCAACTGTAAAAAATGTACGAACATATTTGAAATTTAAAAAAAGGTTAACTAATTCTTTTCTAAAAGTTTATTTTTCAAATACCTTAGAATCATTTTTTGAAATTTTCATTATGCAAAATCAATGTTCTCTTCTCAAAATCAATGTTCTCCAGGCATGCAATATGCAGGCTTGCCTGATTCACCTGCTAAGGCCCTGATCGGGGTACTATCAGGCTAGCCTCGTCAAAAGCGAAGGATATCCAGTCAGGTGTCCTCTACCTGTACGTTATCCGGCCCTGATCAGGCTGGCACATCCTCACTTCAGGCTCGCCTCAACTGAAGTGAGGATTATTTAGTCATGCTTCACGATCTGCACCTTATCAGGCCCTCATCAGGTTCGCCTGATTAGGCACGCCCTGGCTGTACCTTAACAGGGCCTGATAGGGTATCAGGCAGCCTGATCCCGATTTCTGCTCGGGCAACAATTGGCTAGCCAGTATTCGGTTGAACATTGGCCTCAAATTGACAAACCAACAATAGATTAGCCAGTACTCGGTCGAACAATGGCCTAATATCGGCAGACCAATGGTTCGAGAATTCATACGGCCGAGCATTGGCCTCAAATCGACAAACCAATGATCCGCAAACCCATACTTAGCCAAAGGTTTGGGTATTAATATCGTTACGCCGATACTGACTCGCTGATCGGCCGATTTCGTTCAATCGGCGAAACCTCCATGGGATGGGGCTATGATTGGTCGGGGAATATGACCGGTCCGATGATATAGACAACATAGTTCATCTTCATCTAATAGTAAATCTTCAGCCAATAGTTTATCCTCCATTGCCGGAGCTTGAAGTTCATTAACCCAGTGACTCTGCATCGAACCTGCACATATTTCCTTGCCCCAACATCAGCGCTTGGCCATGACATTTTGCTATATCTCTTACAGAGCGCAGACCACCTGAGCACCGCAAAACCTTGAGAGACTCCTGGTAACGAGCAATAAAAAAAAGAAGGAAAAATCTGAGTGAAATATTTTTTGTTTATCATGCATTTCCGAGTCCTTCCGAGTCCCGGTCGTCGTCCTCCTCGTCTTACCGTCATGCACACTTTACAGTTCCGCATCGTACGGCGCGTGCTCCATTTTCGCTAGGCCGCGGATCTCGAGGGAGTACAACGATCGCCCTTCCGTTGGCGCCGGGAATGCAAATAATTGTTCACCACTGTGCCGCCTGGTTCGCGTGATGCCGAGAACGTGTACGATACAGAGGAATGCAAATAGAGTCGAGTATACTCTGCGAACATTCTCACTGCTCCGGCTCGGTCTTTCCTTTCGTTCTCCTTCTACCGTACGACGATTTCCTTGCTACCCCGCTCCCTCCCCTGCTGTCTCGCGTCTCGCACCACGCTCGGCGTATTATGTTCGTTTCGATGAACTCCGACTGCCGACCGGACATGCGTGTAATACGCACCACAGCGCGTGGGCGTCGCGCGTAGGTGCGCTGTACTCGCGCTTTCAGCGCGAGACCGGTAGACTTTATTGTCCGCCGAGCGAGGGCGCTCTGCCGGTTATTGAAATTATTATTTTTATTTTATGACATTCACTAGAGATTCTCGTCCCCCCTCGCACCTCTAATACGCGAGTGAGAACAATGAATGCATACACCGATAAAAAGGTTTGGTAATATCAACTAAGCTGCGGTTGCGGGTGACGAAGGAAATGTTTGGTCGATTGAACAAAATGTTTTTTTACAATCGATAACGGAACAGTCAATTCTACTAAATATTCGTTCAATCAACTAAATATTTCTTTCAATCGATTCAAATATTTCCTTCGCCACCAGCAACCGCAGCTTAATTGATATTATCAAACCTTTTTATCGGTGTATATGTGTATATGTGGGTACGTATGTGTGCATATATATATATATATATATATATATATATATATATGTATATAAATAATGAACTTCCAGGGGGAAATTAATCTGTCAAGTAATCCAAGTCTAAAATCGAAATAAAATATCATGATTACTTATCGAATAAATAAAAATAAAAAACTTTCTCGTCAATCCGAGAATCGTGGATGACTTCTAACGTTCGGGGTTCAATTGTGTGTTCCAGAAGTTGCAAACCATAGCCGAGGATTTCTGTGGACTAGACGTGAATACTCCTCTCGGAGGCCAGGAGCCCATGAAAGCTGCGCCGGTCATAACTTTCAACACTCTTCTCACTGCCGTCGCTGCAACGTCGACCGGCGACTACACCGTCGTATTCATCGGCACCCACAAGGGACATCTCAAGAAGGTAAGTCCAATTTTGGCACAGACAAAAACAAAACAGATTCATCAGGAGTTTAACACTGTTTCGTTCGGACTTTAAAATATCACGTCGAATTAGCAAGTATCAGGGAAAAGTATTGGAGTATCGAGGAAAAGTATTTGGGTATCAGAGAAATGTAATGAAGTATCGGAGAAACGTATATTCGAATATTTTGGAATGGCATTTGAGTATAGCCGACAGGTATTTGAGTATTGAAGAAAGGTATTGGAGTATCGAAGAAAAGTATTTGAGTATTGGAGAAAGGTATTGGAGTATCGAAGAAAAGTATTTGAGTATTGGATAAAGGTATTGGAGTATCGAAGAAAAGTATTTGAGTATTAGATAAAGGTATTGGAGTATCGAAGAAAAGTATTTGAGTATTGAAGAAATGTATTTGAACATTGCAGACAGGTATTTGAGCATTGAAAAGGTATTGGAGTATTGGGAAAAGTATTGGAGTATTGGAGAAAGGTATTGGAGTATTGGAGAAAGGTATCGGAGTATTGGAGAAAAGTATTTGAGTATTGGAGGAAAGTATTTGAGTAGTGGAGGAAAGTATTTCAATATTGGAGATAGCATTATCGGAGAAACGTGTTCAATTATCGAAAAAAAAATGTTGAGGTTTGGTGTAAATAAATACGAACAAAACACGGTGTAAGAGTATCGAAGCGTCGGAAAGTAAAAGTATTGGAAGAAAGCATTGCAGATAACTTGGTTCTCGATTCCCGGCGTCTTGTATTCGCTCTCAACATTGACATTTTTTGGGGTCGTAAAGTAACCTGGTCGTCGCGCCTCTTCTGCGGGTAACAGTAGCTACCGTGGATTATACACGTAGACGAGAGATCCCCGAGTTTTCGTCGGGGCTTCGCTTCGCGGGTAACTGACAAAAAAACACTTCCATTAACGGACCCAGCCGCGAGATGCGCCACTCGGAAAGCCGCGGAAGATCTCACTCATCCTTACTTCCATTCCGGCGTAGGTGTATAACGCCAACAATACTTTCTCTCTGTCTTTCTCTCTCTCTCTCTCTCTCTCTCTCTCCCTCTCGCAGCGTTCCAGCATCGACCATCCGCCACCGCCGAAATCGTTTATCCTCGCCGGTTTGACATGTCCATAATCCCCAACGGGTCTTGAAGAGCTGCCACGTTATAATACCGTACACAACAATAATGGTATATTTACGAAACTCCTCGTGTACCTTTTTTTTCTGTCGAGCTCATCTCGCGAATAGATGGACGACTTTTCTATGGGAAAAATCCTCTTTTCTTTTCGGTGGACCTTTTTTTTCACGAAGCATTAGCGTTTTCGATTATGGAAAATGGTTCATGAGAACGAATTACTAACAATAATATAGCTATAGTTATTGTAATAATAATAACTGTAATGTAATATAACAATTTGACAATTACTATAATGATAACTGTTGTTATTAATTATTATTTATTTTTTTCCAATAATCTATTCAACTAATTACGCGAAACCGAATATTCCGTTCAGTTTATTTTATGAATTATTTATCCGGTTTATTGCAAAAAATTTGAAAATGGTCTCTCGTATCCGTTAATTGTCCCTTCCAGGTATTCACCTAACAGTACAAGTGGGCAGTAAATTGAGTACAAGTTGAGTACAAAATGAGTACAAGTTGAGTAAAAACTGGGTACCAGATGGATTTCCGTTGAGAATAATTTGCGAACGCTTTCGATTTTCAAATCCAATCTCCATTCCTCAAGAACCGGAAGTGACGTCACGAGAGTACTTTGCAATTTTTGTTTTGCTGTTATCGATTTTGGGTTTTTTCATTGTCAGTAAAAAATAGCCTCCGCTCTGTACAAACTCAGGCGGCTGATCATCCTTCAGCGAGACCGATCGCTATGTGCGGAGCAGCAATAGCCAGTGTGCTGCACGGTATGCCCGAAACCGCGAGTCGAGCCTCGCGGAAACATGCGAGTATCACCGTTTGCACTTAGGTTCGAACGCCCTGCTTCGGTTTCGGCCTCGCGGAGCGCTCTGATTGGATGACTTCAATCGCTTCTAATTCGAAAGCTATTGCGTATTGAGTATTTCGTATTGCGTATTTCGGCGGCTACCTTCCAATTTCACTCGCTGCGGGCATTCCGGGTCATCCTATGTATATATATATCAGAGTGTTTCAAAAAAGGCATTTTTTTTCTGCCCCCTTTTTAAAATACATATTTTAATCTAAAATTGAACCTCGCGAAAGACGGGCCCAAGTAAAAAATCGTAAGAGGTGACGCATTCAACGTTTGTATTAAAAACATTCGACAACTTCTTTGTTTTTGAGACCAAAGGACACAGTAAAAAGTAATTTCGTAAAATCCGAATGCGAAATTTCGAGGCTGGAAAGAATTTTTTTTCAACAAATTCACACCAACAGACATTCTTACAGTTTCTTGTATACAAATTTTAAAAAAATAATGAAAGAACCCGTAGAAGTATATATTTTGATTTAAAAAAACATTTCGCGAAAGGTGGTCATTGACAATTACGTTTAAAAGGCGCCGCATTTTTTGGGACAAACGTTGAATGCGGCGCCTCTTTTTTTTACCGGGGACCGCCTTTCGTGAGGTTCAATTTGAGATCGACATCTGTACTTTTAAAGGGTCGGAGGAATTTTTTTTTTTAAATCCTTTTTGAGAATCACCCTAATATATATGACATATATATATATATATATATATATATATATATATATATATATATATATATATTAATACAAATAGGAAAAAAAAGCCGCAACGAAGATCCATGGGTGCAGGTGTGCCACGGAGCGAACGTGCGCTCCGATAACTGGCTGCAATTCTCTCGGATCGTGTTCCATCGTCCAATCGCAATTAATAATTGTCCATGCGCATTCGAGGTCGTTCGTTCGTTACACGTACTGCCACGGCGCTCCCATAGATATTCCTGCGGGCGTAAAGAGATTTCGTGGATTCCCGACTCGTGCAGCGAAAGGGACAGGGAGATGGAAACACGGAGCATGGAACGGAACACAGTACAAGCGCGCTCGTCTCATTCTCGTCGACGAGAGGCGCGCAAGAGAAGTACCACGCTGTCCACCATCCGCTTGATTCATGGCCCCGCATATCTTCCTCTCCTCCACCTCTCGAAACTATCTCTCCTCCCGGAAGGATTATTAATTAATGATCGGACGCCCGAGAGATCGCTCTCTCGCTCGAGAGAGGGAGACGGAGAGAGAGAAACCCATTTCGATGCGGTCGCGGTCGAAGTTCGTCGTATCCCGATCATTATTGCGGCATCTCCATACATTGGCCCATCCAAACGCAGTTCATGCATATACAAACGGATGTACATTCGTGTACACCAAGTTCGACGGGAAGGTCATTTGATCAACATTTTACTTTTTTGTATTTCAAAATGAAAATTTGGAATTTTCAGTTTCCATTTTTTTTTTTCACCATCACAAAGCTTCCTCTATGAGGAAGCAAAAAACAAAACAAAAATGGAAATTCTCGGTAACTTTTTTTTTGTTACTATTAATGACGATGCGCATATTTGTAATTTAGAAGAAAGTACATCAGTAACGATAATTTATGTAGAGAACATTATAGTGGAAAGTCGTTCATTAAGAATTAAGAAAGAATTTAAACACGCGTATGAAATTTTCACTTTAAATAAAACGAAATTTTGATTATTTGTTCGTATATTTGTGTAAGAATTATTCGGGATATTATAGTGGTTTTTATTTTGTCTTTTGTCAGAAAAATTACGTTCTGGCTTCAAGATGGCGCTTTTAAAAAAAGCTCACTAACGACAGGATTTTTTGTAATTTTTTTTTCTCTCCTATCAGGGAAATTACACATCGACTTTTTAAAAATAAATTCCTATCACATTTTTTTGCCGTATAGGAATTTCAATTTTTTTGGAAAGAAGTGGGTTGAGCGGAGTATGACCCTATAATCGGGTATTTTATTGAAATTACACCCGTTTGGCTTCAAGCCTAAAATTAAAATAGATTAAATTTTTTTTTTTTCACATGCCTGCCCGTCGCGTTTGTTCGACGATATCGGCCTGGCAACGGCTACTGATCGAAAAACCGGGATGTTTCGATCCTTCAATTCATCGACCCGATTTATTTTTTTGAATATTTCTTCAATTCACGATGATTCGAGAATTTCAAAAACTCCTTAGCATTTTTTTTTTTTTTTTTGCAAGACAAAGACCACTTTTAAAAATTAGTGACAAATAGATCTTTTTTCTGCATCTATCTTGTATTTGTGTACTGTATTTTGAGTCGGGAGTAAACTAAATTGAATTTGAACGAAGTTGAACATTTGTTTTCTAAATCTGATTTTGAGAAGTGTAACGTTTTTTGGTAGTTTCGAAAAGCAAAATCTCCGTTTTCCGATGAAGTCGCAGGGCAACCGAGGTGCCGATAATGTTCTACGGAAAAAAAATAGAGAAGATACGGTATTTTTCGGATTCACAGAATCATGTTTAGTTATATTTGTAAAAGTTTATATATTTACATTTTCAATTTTTACAGTTCAGATCAAATTTCACAGTAGCATGTGTAACAGTATATAATATATAAAAATTCATTAGTATTCATTATTTTACAATATTTTCCTTTTTCATGAACTTTTGTTTAAAAAAAATGATAAAGGGTATGCATTTTTTTTTAGACAAAATCGTAATTAAAAAAAAATCGTTGCGACCACGTAGTCCGATGTCATTTCTCGCGTTGAACACTGAGCCGATATCAGTTTTTCCCTAGAATCACCACGAAATTGATAATCGCTGAAAGACCATTTTTCGCTTTGTATTTCGACACGAACAAAGTTCCTCGCGAATCACTTCTAGCCTCTCCAGTGTGCCAATGTGGGGAGAGCGCGGCAAAATGGCACAACGGGGAAAAATGGCACAACGGGGCAAAATGGCACAACGAGCCAAAATGGCACAACGGGCCAAAATGGCACAACGGGGCAAATCGGGACAATGAGACAAAACGCAATTCTCCAATAACTTTTGGATGGTGGCGATGGTGGTACGTTGAAAATCCGGACGTATCGTTGGGACAGAATGGGGCATCAAAAAATTATTGGAAAATTGAGTTGTGCCCTCACTGTCCCGTTTTGCCCCGCTGTGCCATTTTGCCCCGGTCTCCCCTACGATCGAATCAATTCACAACAATACTTTCGATTATTCGATTTTTTTTTAGGATCACTAACGAAACGCCTATAGTTTGTAGCATGCCGTAGGTTATTGCTCTTCCAGAGACAGATCTCTGATTATTTAACCATTCGAGTGCCACTCTTTTTCAAATCTCCCACACCGCCGGCAGCGTTATCGGATGGAATAGAGTCGAGTAGACGGCGTCAGAGAGCGACAGATATAAAAGAACAAAATATACGTATATAGAGGAAATATATAAATATATATGGAGGAGAGACAGAGAGAGGGGTCTAGAAGCGTAACGAGAATTCGATCATCCGGATCAACCTCGACAGCGCTGCGTTCTTTTTATTCTCATCGTTCAACCAAGCGAATTTTTCTTCTTCGCTCTCGTCTCTGATTTGCTTCCGTCTGTCACGCTATTTTTTTTTTTATTTTTTTTTTCACAATGAAGTCCTCGAAGCGCGCAACGTAGTACTCGACGACGACGATCAATTCGAAGCTCGTATTCTGCCCTCGCAGAAGTACTTCAGGCAACGAAGTCTTTTTTAATGACTAGTTGCGTTCCCAACGATCAGTAGGAAATCATTCTGATTTTTTTCTTATTTTTTTATGGTCTCGTTGCTCATCCTTAAGGCATATTAGTTGATAATATCGCTTCGACGTTATCGACGAGTTTGAAACGGTACACTGAGAAAAAAAATAGGTTGGATTAACCAAAAATCGCGGTGACATACGTTCAATATTGTTATTTAGTTAGTACAAATAAAGCATTGTTTTTTTAAACGTTTATTTGCTTCAATTTATTCAAAATTTGTTGATTGAAACAAACATATGTGTTGTACCAACAAACATATGTGTTGTACCAACAAACATATGTGTTGTACCAACAAACATATGTGTTGTACCAACAAACATATGTGTTGTACCAACAAACATATGTGTTGTACCATATATGATTAATACACTCAGAAAAAAGAAATATTTTTCGGCTACCGTTTATTTGGTTTAAATAAACGGTGGCCGTCGAATAATATTTTTTTCTGGGTGTATGGCACGGTTGTACTCTTCAGCTATATTGTACAATGAGATAAAAAATGCAGTTGATTCAAATAAATGCATTTAGTTGACCGGAGATTTAGTCAGGTTGACCGATCGTTCGTTAAAGGAAATAAGGCGTATTTAAATCAACTTGGATTGGTGTGTCAAAATTGATCGTACTCAATGTTGAAACACCAATCCAGTTCAAACATTGTATTTATTCAAAGGAATATCCACCAGATTTTGATTTTTTTATGTGAAAAACTCAGTCCGTTCTTTTCCTTTAATATTTACTACACCGCAAAATGTTTTGTGAAACAGTTATTTGGTTGAATTATTAATATATTTCAAGCGATATAGTCATTTTTAATAGATGCTTCTCTCAGTGGAGTAATTGTTTCTCGCACATGAACCAGTTCCTGAGAAGGTATAAAACTCGCGGGATAGTTCGTCGGTACTAATTAAAAGTTTGTCGCGCAAACGGAAATGCTATTTTTTGATTCGGTTAATGCCAAGCATTTTCTGTACTGCATTGTTACTTACAAGCAATATTGTGGTTACTTTAAAGTGATTACTAATTATATAGAAAATGTATTTTGTTGTCGTAAACTAATGTTGCTAAGTATTAAATAATTAAAAAATACGACTTGCTTACCTCAAGCGAGTAATAGTTTTCATTCAACATTATAATTTTCTGTTTCAAACTGAACAAACTACGTTTTTCTTTCCAACACGCGTTTTGTTTCAAAGAAATATGTGTTCCAGAAGCGAGATCTCCGTTCATGCAAAAAAGAGATGTAATTGAAGCATTGAAAAGTTTGTCCACTCAATTATGTAATTCAGTGGACAAATTTCTCAATAACTTCTCATATATAAGTTGGATAGAATACATATTTGATTGCTACAAACAAAATTCGTCGGAAGTCACCTAGCATCATGTTAGTAGTAATGTTTCTCATTTTGGAAAAACAATGAATAATGTTTCACGTATTACGTACATATTTATTTGAACGTATTGACCCGAGTCCTTTAGTCGATTGAAACGAAATTTGGTTGAATCGACCACATTTTTTTATCAGCTCATGGTACACCGAAAAAAAAAATCATTCATTCAAGAACATACGCTGTTATTTCAAGTCTATTTTGCTTGACATAACGACGCATGATAATGAAACTATTGGATATCTTCTCATAAATTTCATAGACATTGGTTCATTTTTATATATAATTGTAGAATGAAAATAACAATTACACTGACTACATATCTCAATGGCAGCCCGCAAGTGTCACTGTTCTTGAATCAATGATATTTTTTTTTCAGTGTATACTTTTTTAAAACGTTGCATCTGGGCCGTACCGGACGCTGATCAGGCTTCTTCGCCTCGTCAGTAAAATTTCCATCAGCCGGTCGAGTCCGGGCCACAGACTGCAACATCTCTCGACCATTCTTCGGGTAGGACTTTCGCCCCAATAATTTCTGGGCGCACTTAACAGGCGCCCGATCGATTAATCTCGATAGGGGTTGTTCCACGAATTCACATAGGCAGTATGTCCGTATATACGTACATAAATCTGCACGCAGCAAGTGGATACGACTACTGTAAATGCATTTATATCTACAACTCTCACCCCCTCCCTCGGCGCGATCGGCAGCTTTTCCAGCCGTGGCTATGGCCCCGAGAACTCAATCGAACTTGGCAATCGTACGGGCCTGCAGGATCTCCAGTACCAAACCGGCGGCGCACACCTTAGGCGTCATAGAAACTTTTACCATTAGCGAGTAGTGGAAAGTTAATCGGGAACGTCTGCCTGGTGTGCGTGGTTCTCGTCTTTACGCTCGATCCACTCCCCCCCCCCCCCCTCCCCCCTGAACACCTTAGACTACATTTATCTGATTTGCATTCTTCGAGAGACTGCGGAACTAAAACGCTCGTCTAGTTTAACTCGGCTCGGGGGATGAGAAAAAAGAAATTAATAAGAAAAATTCTATCAAAAGAATACCGAGTTTCATTGTCACGACGGCTTCGTGATAAAACGTTTTGGCCTGTAAATGTGAGACAAGCGGAATTGAAAGAGGGGCTGCCGATAACGTGGCTGGATACTTGTTCGTTGGAGTCAGAGAGAAAAAAAGAAAAATTAAAAGAACAAACCGAAGGGATATATCGATGTAAAATGAATCGGAGTTGCATCGCTCATTCCGCAAATCCCTAAGGTATTACACGTCAAGGATTTGACCAATTCGATGGAACGGGACCGAGTCATAAAATAAATGTAAAAAAAAATCCAATCGCATATATGAAACTTCTACCAAGGTGAGCGGGGAGAAACTTTATCGATTACCCATGAATTAATGGCATCTGCTTTTACTTCGATATTCTTTTTTTTATCTCCGCGACATGTACATCGGTATCCCGTAACATCGTATTTCATCATCCTTCGTATAGTTTTCCGATAAATCGATTGCGCAAAGTAAATTAGTCGTCTCTGGTTAGATTTAAAGGTAAGCGGTAAAGTTAAAAGATAAGCGATGCAATGTTAATAATATTACATATTAAGCATTTATATATTATATGCATTTATATACTTAAATTATATTATGTATATTATTTGTTGCATGCTCGAATTGTCTACAACGTATAATGTGGATTTACAATAACTCCATAGCACGATAGTTTCAGTGAAGGTGATGTTGAATACAAGCCGAGTACAAGCCGAGTACAAGCCGAGTCCAAGCCGAGTACAAGCCGAGTACAAGCCGAGTACAAGCCGAGTACAAGCCGAGTACAAGCCGAGTACAAGCCGAGTACAAGCCGAGTACAAGCCGAGTACAAGCCGAGTACAAGCCGAGTACAAGCCGAGTACAAGCCGAGTACAAGCCGAGTACAAGCCGAGTACAAGCCGAGTACAAGCCGAGTACAAGCCGAGTACAAGCCGAGTACAAGCCGAGTACAAGCCGAGTACAAGCCGAGTACAAGCCGAGTACAAGCCGAGTACAAGCCGAGTACAAGCCGAGTACAAGCCGAGTACAAGCCGAGTACAAGCCGAGTACAAGCCGAGTACAAGCCGAGTACAAGCCGAGTACAAGCCGAGTACAAGCCGAGTACAAGCCGAGTACAAGCCGAGTACAAGCCGAGTACAAGCCGAGTACAAGCCGAGTACAAGCCGAGTACAAGCCGAGTACAAGCCGAGTACAAGCCGAGTACAAGCCGAGTACAAGCCGAGTACAAGCCGAGTACAAGCCGAGTACAAGCCGAGTACAAGCCGAGTACAAGCCGAGTACAAGCCGAGTACAAGCCGAGTACAAGCCGAGTACAAGCCGAGTACAAGCCGAGTACAAGCCGAGTACAAGCCGAGTACAAGCCGAGTACAAGCCGAGTACAAGCCGAGTACAAGCCGAGTACAAGCCGAGTACAATACACGTACGGTATATTGTCAAAAAAATGCACCTTCATCCAATTAAATACGCAATGAGATTCGAACGCTGTCGGAGAGACGTAAACCGATAAGTTTAGGATGATTCGACGCTCCGGCATAGAATCAGAGGTCTCGTCTGAAAATCACTTGGATTTGCAATATTAAACTCACTATATGACCGCGGAGATAAAATATAGATATACGTCCTTCTCGTCGATATTATCCGTGCCTGTCTTCCCCTTTCCCTCTTTCCACCCCAAAACCGTTCAAGAGTTAACGCGAGCGTCTATCGACAAATTAATGTCTGATCTCTCAAGTAAATCTGGGTATTAGGTTCCCTTGAAGCCGCAGCATCCGCGTTCCCAGATGCGCTCGACCCGTGCAAAGTGAGACGCAAACACAGATTCACAAGCACAACCGCTCTGCAAGTCGTTCCCTCTCTTCTTGACTGTCCCGTATAACTCTATCCTGATTAATCTCCCTCTTACTCGCATGTTACCCCCTCAACGTTTCGCTCGATCGATCTCACAATCGATTACTCTGTAGACTCTACTCTACGACTTACGCCAGATGATCTCGTCTTCGTTGTCGGACGAATAAATAGCGCACCTTCCAGCTGAACGGAAACGGATTCCTCCCTCTCGACGCTATGTCGACTTTGATCCGTCAATTAACCCTACAACTCATGACTTAATTTTTTTACACCTTCAAACGCATGACTGGGGTCCGAACGCACCCCACGCTTTTCTTGATTATAAAACCGGTCCTATGCTGATAAATAAACTTTGTTATACATGGTTTTGTTAGTTTTTTCATAAGAAAGAGAAGTACGAGAAATCTGATTTTATTTACATTTAGTTAATGAATAACCCATTCGAAGACTGAAAACCGAAAAAAATCAGCAACAAGCTCATTTTTTTGTCAGAAAATGGGCCGTTTACCTTAACTTTTTTATTTTTTAATCCTCCGGCAATTTTTACTCTTCGACATAAAACACCGCTTTTCCTCTTTCTTTCATCGTAATTTGAAAAATGTTTATTTTTATCTTCAAATTTTTTTTTTATGGAACCAGAAAATCTTTACGGGACGGACTTTTTGATAGAGCAGTGCTCAAGCCGCGATGTGGAAGTGCAATAATTTATCGTGTGCTCTCGCATAATACCCGAGGTATACATATATGTATGTCCCTTCTTAAAAAAGACATGACCTCGAATGATCGAGATAAATATATCGAAATAATCGAAAACGCGAAGCCAGTTTTCGTAGCCAATCGGGATCGTCCGTTTCATTAGTAAGATCGGCACACCTAACCTAAAAGAAATCGAATAAGCGCGAGCGAAGCGAGCGCGTTGACGCTAGTATATATATATAACTGAGGGCTCGTTTATGTTTTCTATCCGTGTTTTTTTCTACGTTAAGTTCGTCGTTCCGTGCAGACCTGACATCCGGGCTCATCTCCAACCGTGGCGTCGTTTTGATCCGAATAAAAAAAAATACTGAAGTACTCGTAAACGTAATAAGAAAGGAGTAGGCTCGTCTAACACGCCCGGACAACGCAATAGCGACCCCCATCTCTTTGGCTCGTTCATTCTTTCTCTCGGGGCTCTTGATCCTTTTTCTATATACCGAGCCACTGCGCTATAACCGCAGCTCGTTGGCATGCTACCTACACTCGTGGACATAAACTTTGAAGACGTGGTCGTTTTCCTCTTTTTCCTCGCCGCCCTTCTCCTCCCTTCGACCCGGATAACCCATTAACTATCCCCGTTGATGGATATTTCCTATTCTACAGTCTTTTAACGCCTTTACCCTTTACCTATATATACTGGCAACACCGAGATTACCTTTCTCAATTTTTTTTTAGACTTTGTTGGCCCAACGGTGGCTCATTCTTAACTTCACTTGAGAAATAACAGACCACGAAATTTTTTGTTCCGAATACAATTTTCTGAAAAAAAAATTATCACTTTGTCGTATTTTTTACTTAGTCACGAAAATGTTTTTACGGCGGTGCTGGGCAAAGTACCGAGCGCCCAGCGCGTTAAGGTACTTCTTTCGTTGTGTCTGACGCCGCCTAAGTTTGAGAGAGGAATATGAGAGACTTACAAACACTTCGCGATCGGATAAAAATCTGAAACAAATCTAGCATATGAAAGGTGCTGAAAAGATTGTTTGTGTGAAATAATAATTCGAAAATGTTATTAACAAATTACTGAAATAAAACAAAGCTTCCTCTGTGAGGAAACAAAATTATGCAACGAATTACACGGTAATCTAATATTTTTCATGAAAATGATTCTTCATTTCTTTTTAATACCTATGAATTTTTTCAGAATTTTATGTAATGTTTGAAAATTGGGTTTTCTTTATGTTAAAATTTGTTTACAAACGCAATTTTCAAACATTACATAGAACTCTACTACTTATTAGAGTTCGGAAAACGTTTTTCGCGCGAGTATCGTACAAAATGTTATCTCACAAGGTGTGAAAATTGTGATTTTCGCATGCGTGCGCAAAGCCGCAATTTTCCCACCTAGTGAAATAATAGAAATTTACGATACTAGTGCGATAAAACTTTTTCTGACAAGTGTGACTTTGCAGCACGAGCTGAAGGCGAGTGTTGCAATCAGACGAGTTCAGAAAACGTTTTCCGCACGAGTATCGTACAAAATATTATTTCACCAGCTGTAAAAATGGGGGTTTTCGAACGCGTGCGTAAAACCGCCCTTTTCCCACCTAGTGAAATAAAGTACATTAGACCATCTTTCTCACGAAGCGACTCTTACGGTTTCTGTACTAGCGCAATACTTAAACTATACCACAAGAGATAGAACTTTGGCAGACCTTATTGTTGGATCGGATTCGCCGTCGCATTAAAATTTCTCAGGATCCGCGATCGTTGGTCGATCATCTCGGTCCCTTTACCGTATCGCACAGTATCGCCCTGTACCGCGGCAACGAGGTCTCGAGCAGTTTCAGCGCGTTATCCTCCATCCTTCCCGCCCCTGTGTTAAAGCTCAGCCGTGCAAAATGTACCGCCATTCCTTAACGGAGAAAGGGGTACCGAACGCGCGATCGATCACCTCCACGAATAGGAGCGTGAAGTGTAGTGGATACGGTCGGTCGAAGGTGAAACGGTGCGACCGTCCACGATCACCCGCAAGGCAGACTCACGTGGAATTCGATCTTCTCGCTGTTTATAGAATCCCGTGTACCGTACTCGGTCGTACTAACGCATCTGCAGCTTCGAAATGCATATAATCAATTTTAATCGAAGCTGGGAAAATCCTTTGAGTACTTTTATTTTTATTTGTATTTATTCATATAGACGGGCAAAGCCCTTTTACAGTATATATACAGTGGTGAGTGAGTACGGTATTCTTATTTTTATTACCTGATATATCCGGCTTAAATTAAAGTGGTCCTTTCGAACAGTGTTCACTTCGCATAAGTTTCAGAGAAATGAGAGGGAATTGCAAACACTTATGGATGATATAAAAATCTGAAACAATCAACCATATTAAAGGTGCTGAAAAGATTCATTTTGCATAACAATTATTCCAAAGTGTTTTTAACAATTTGATGGAAAATAAAAGTGTTCAACAAATCTTCTGGAAACCTAACTTTTTTTTATGAGTGCTTCGTCACTTTTCTGAATACGTATGAATTTTTTCAGATTTTTACGTTAAATTAACGTTGAATTTTTTTTTTTTTTTTTTGGAAAAATGTGTAGAAAGTCACAAAACTCAGAGTGAATTAAAAAATCTGAAAATATTCATACGTATTCAGAAAAATGAACGAATAATTTTCATTTTTTAAAAAGTTATGTTTTCGGGAGATGTGTTGAAGAATTCCATTTTTCATCAATTTGTTAATAACATTTTGGAATGACTATTATGCAAAATTAATATTTTCAGCATTTTTAATACGTTTTTTTCAGATTTTGATACCATCGAGAAGTGTTTGGAATTTCATTTTATTTCATGTTCCTATTATTGGCGTTTTATGTTCATCTTTATTTTTCATTTCTTTGTTATTGCTATCTTTTATTTGATATTCGTCGTTTTGCATGTGGCCTCTATCATCACGGATATTATGCTTATTATGCTCATGCTTATGTTTATTATGTTTGTTATGTTCACCATATTTGCATCACACCCTTTTTGTGAATATTGGGATGATCATTTTCCGTAGAGGACCCCTGGTCCTACCGTAAAATAAATCATTTCATTCATTCACTCTATGGCAGTGTTAGGCGCGGTCTCAATCCCTAATGTAAAGGGTCAACCAAGAACTTCACGCCTTGACTCGAAACCGAGACCGCCTTTACTTTTCCCTCAGTGCGAACTCACTGACAGCTCATCAGGACGTAATCCTAGTAATTAAATATTGGGTACCGAACCACAGGACACCAAGTAGTACTTTTCTCGTGAAGTACTTGGTGCCGCTCATCACTCGAATACTACTGAATTAGTTGGATACTGTTAAAATCGAAGTACTGGATAGTACGTTACGGATTCTCATTTACCAATTATCGTACACCAAAAGATCACCATTTGAGAGTGTCAGTTTCGATGAAACATAGATTGAAGGATAACGGTTATCCGTTATCCTTCAATCAATGTTGATGGACGTTGCATTATTGTAAGTGCCGTGGTTGAGACAGCTTTCAATAAAGAGGGATAGGGTCAGGAACCTCTCGACCGCCGAGCCCTCCGATTCGTTTTAGTGTAACACAGTTAGCATCTACGATGTTCGAACCAGAAGAGAGGCAGTGGAAGCTTTGTGATAAACAGGGGCTCGTTAGAACTCCTCGGGATAATCCTGAGTATGTAGTGTACATACTTTTAACTACCGCGGAAGATACGCCTTCCTTTGCACACGTCGGAAACAGAGCAGTGGGAGAGAGAGAAAGGAAGAAACATTAAGAAGACGAGAGATCTTCACCTTCGCACACCTCCGTCTACGAGCCGGATACGATGATCAGTCAAAGAGCGGCGCGCAAGGCGCTACGTTTTCGAGAGACGAACGTGAGCACCGTCGGGGCCGACACGAAGGTTAGCATGTATGGTATATAAAACCGTGTGTAACGAGTCGATGACTAATGACTTACGCATCGTGGCGCCGTAATGCGCACTTTGCTTCCTTACTACTCTCACACCAGCAGAAGACTTTGGCGTCTCGCGCGCCGATCCATGAAAACGAGATATGGATAGACGTCTGGATCTTGAAATATGACGGTTACACATTGGTTTGATTTTTTTTTTCGCTTACCATTTAGCTGTTGGTGGCGATGATTGGGGGGGGGGGGGGGGGGGGGTAATTTTTTTTAGAAAATGAAGAAGCAGGTTAACGGGACTTCTTGAGGAATTTGATTTGATTTTTGCAACACGAGCATGAAAAGCGGTGCTTATCATGGCAGTTTTGCGGACTGAAAGTGGCCAATTTCAAAACAGTATAGAAAAGGTGCGTCGCGCATGCGCAGTTCGCGATTTATTCACTTTTGTCGACTAGGATTTCATCTTCGTCCCTAGGGAGGAAAAGTTATAACCTCACTTTTCACTGTTCGGCCTGCAAAACTACCATTCAAAGCACCGCTATTCATGCACTCGTTGCAAAAAGTACGATGTGGAACGAGGGCCGAATTGGCAATTACGACTCGTGTGATTGCCGCCCTCACTTCGCTCGGGCAGCAAACCTCACACTCGTCGCAATCGCCGACTTTCGGCCCTTGTTGCGCAATATACTGTTTCACATTCGAAACAGGCAGTGAGTCCTGTCCTAAACACAGGCGTAAGTGAAATCTCCATGAGGGGAGCGTACTCTTCGAAGAATTGGAATATGGCGAATGGCATTCGGGGACACGCGAGTCGCCGAGTAGAAATTTTCGAGCGTTACATCGGGTCCTGATAGGGTTCTGATAAGGCCTTGTCGGGCCTTCTCAGGACCTTATCCGGGCCCGATGCACCGCGTGAAAATTTCTACTCGGGTCATCGCGCTGATTTCATACGGAAACCAAATCCCCACTTTTCCGTGCACTTGCACTTGCACCCCAAAATACCGAATCACGCATGCAACAAAGTAAAAAAAGCAAACCCAAATGCGAAGCACGTGCGAATCGTGCGCTCCACACCGTGGACACTGTACACGTGAATAATACAAAAGCTCGCGAATATCCGTACATTACGGAAGGTTTTCCCCCGCGCGATTAACGAGATCGGTATCGGCGAGGCTGCCACCATAATTCGCGGAAGCTCACCCCGGCTTCTGATATCTCCCAGCAGCTCCCCTCTGCTCCCCTCGCAATATGCGTTCGTACTGTGCATCCGCGGTGCACAGAGCATCTCTTTCCGTCGCTCAAATTTGCCATTTGGCCTTTTCCCTATCGCTCGTTCGCCGCAGCTCACCTCCATTACTCCGGGGGAAGTGGGGGCAGAGGGGAGGGAGGGCGTTGCGCATGCGCGCCTCGCAAATTGGATGCCTCTAATGTTGTATTCATGTTGGTACGACCGACGATCCCCCGGGAAGAACCTCGTAGGCGGGAGGGAAAGGCATATCTCTTCTTCTCTATACTTCTAGCTCTATACTCTTCGCTCGTAACAGATGCTATATGTACACTATGTATATATATGTATATATGTATATATATACACATATATATACTATGTATGTCTGTATGTATATATGTATATTTTTTCGTCTCCAAACTACCCGCGCAATTGAGTGTCGACAAAATATGGGGCGGAAGGAGGGGAGGGGTTTGGGCTGCACAGCACTCACAGTGGAATGTTACGAACCCTATGTCCTCTTCCAGTACTCGCTCTCAATTTCGTGCGAGTATATATACATGAGAATTACGTCGTCTGTGCGTGCTAGACATGTAATAAAGTGCTTATTACATGCATTACGTTGCATTAATCTCAGTTCGTTTGTATACCATTGTGCGACATGTGCATATAGAATAGTGTGTAATTATTTGTGAATCACGCTGCGCCGGACGGAATTGTGTGTTAGCGGAGCCCACATCTGTACGGCGCAATTGTCATTGTATCAAAGGCACGTGATGTTTTGTATAATTGCGATGGAAAGTTTCCCGCAATCGTGAAAAAATTAGCCGTGTAAAAAATAAACGTTTGGCCTATGGTAAATTGCGGTGGATTTGGTATGCGCGTCTACCTAAAGTTCGCCAACTGTGACAGTGTAGACTCACGATATAGATTTTGCGAATAGCTGTCAGCTATAATACACGGTTACTTAAGTCTACAGCTTATGAAAAGTCCGGTCTAGGGTAAAAGTGGGGAATATGGCCCGGTCCATATATCATTGATTTACGTGTTAATCGAGGTGGGCCATATTCGCCACTTTTACCCTATGTAGAATCTGTGAAGTCAACTTACTATGGACTTCAGTCTATGTAGAATCTGTGAAGTCTACTTACTATGGACTTCAGTCTATGTAGACTCTACGGAGCCTACCTACTATGGGCTTCAGTCTATGTAGACTCTAGGAAGTTTATCTACTATGGACTTCAGTCTATGTAGACTCTATGAAGTTTATCTACTATGGACTTCAGTCTATGTAGACTCTATGAAGTCTACCTACTGTGGACTTCAGTCTATGTAGACTCTATGAAGTCTACCTACGATGGACTTCAGTCTATGTAGACTCTATGAAGTCTACCTACTATGGACTTCAGTCTATGTAGACTCTATGAAGTCTACCTACGATGGACTTCAGTCTATGTAGACTCTATGAAGTCTACCTACTATGGACCTCAGTCTATGTAGACTCTATGAAGTCTACCTACTATGGACTTCAGTCTATGTAGACTCTATGAAGTCTACCTACGATGGACTTCAGTGTATGTAGACTCTATGAGGTCTATCTACTATGGACTTCAGTCTATGTAGATTCTATGAGGTCTATCTACTGTGGACTTGAGTCTATGTAGATTCTAAGAAGTCGATCTACTATGGACTTGAGTCTATGTAGACTCTATGGAGCCTATCTACTGTCAACTTGAGTCTGACGGTAGGCCCCTACCTTACCGACCGTGCATAAAAGCTCGACAACAATTCGTGAAAAAAAGGGTACAACGAATTGACGACAATGTGTACACGAGTCAAGTCAAAACGGAGAGAAAACGACAGTGAAAAGGGTGGAGAACCGCGGAGAGACAACGTGCGTTACTAAACCCCGAGCGTCGACCCGAAACACCTCGGCCAGTTCGACATCAGCTGCGCGCGGTTACTCGCGCCCCGAAAGGGGTGAATACGCCAACTCGTCAGCGAATTTTGCGGTACTACGCGCCTTAACGCGCGAGAGAAAGATCGTGAGAGAGGGTGGAAGGGGGGGGGGAGGCTGAGGCAAAAATACGCACAATACCGGGTACGGTGTACAGAGAGAAAGAGTGTGTTAGAATGAAGTAGGTGGGACACGGAAAAATGCGGAAAAAATAAAAATGACCAGTAACAGCGGTAGAGCGGCGGCGAGGGAAGTAAAAACGCCACCGGGGCTAAAATATATTACGTCAGACGTGGCCAGAGTGCGCACGGCGGAAATACCCCCACCTCTGTTCTCCCGAATCAGCGCCCTCTCTCGCTCTCGCGCGCACATGCTCCGGCGGGCGCCTCCACCGTGCAGCTTCCACCGGTTTGTTCATCCACGTCGTTCCGGATTCCGCGCTGCGTTGAATTCCCTTCCATTCCACCTTCCGCTTCGTACCGGATTTTCGCGTTTTATTATCTTCTTTTTTTTTTTGTTTTTCGGGGATTTTCTCGGTCCGAGCGGACTCCGGATTCGCGCTACCGTAAATTTTTTCCTCTTCATTTTCCATCTTCTCTCCATAACGCTCGAGACCGACGACCATGGTCCACGGGTAATCCTCCGTGTGTATCACGTAATAATGTTCCCTCTATTCGCTCAACCCAAATGTGTCCCAGCTCACTTGGGAGCCCGATATGAGCCTCTGCTGTGCTCACTTCATCCGTTATTAACGAAGACATTTTTTTTTTTTAAGCAGCTTCCGATGGCGAATACACTGACACGCTCGTATGCATTACCCGCGTTCCAAGTGCGGTATGTGTGGGGTAGGACGGGATAAAAACGGAACCAGTCGTTCTTCTTTCGGGACGGGTGCTTTTTTCGTTTTCCACCCAAAAATTAGTAAAATTAATCCGTCTTACCCCGGACTTGCATTTTGCCCTGAAGTTCCGTTCAGTCCCGCTCTCCCGCTTCGGTACTTGGTATTCGACACACTTGTATGCATTACCCGTGTTCCAAGTCTGGTATGTGTGGAGTACACTGAGAACAAGGATGGTATTTCCGACTATAACGAATAGTTCCCAGGGGGACGTCTATATAGATAGTTTATGATAGTATATACTCAATTGATTAAACTATAATTATAGTTACAACTATAATATTTGGTCATTGTCGTAACTGTAAAATGTAGACGTCCCCTCTGGGAACTATTTACTATGTAAGTTTTTTTCAGTGTAGAACGGAGTAAAAACGGAACCAGTCGTCCTTCGTTCGGGACGGGTCCTTTTTTCGTTTCCACCCAAAAATGAGTAAAATTAGTCCGTCTTACCCGGACTTACATTTTCACAAAAAATAGTTGGATTAAGCAAATGCGCGGTGACATACGTTCAAAGGTGTGCTTGGTTTGGTACAACAAAAGTGTTTGTTTCAATCGGCAAATTTTGAATAAATTGAAGCAAATAATCGTTTAGCAAAACAATGCTTTATTTGTACCAAACAAACAACAGCTTTGAACGTGTGTAACCGCGTCTTTTGGTTAATTCAACCAATTTTTTTTTCTCATCGCGCCCTCCCGCTTCGGTATTTGACATGTCACACCATGAGGCAAACTCCAGAGATTTCAGCGTCGTTTCTCCTGAATTGACTGGCTTATAGTCGTGATCGTAAATGTATTCGTCGATGCAATAAGTCACCTATCGTCCCCGGGTTGGGATGAAGAACGGATTGACGCGAGTCCCGATGAATTTCCAGTCCGGCAGGCCCGTTCGCGAATTCGTCTTCGATCTCTTGCCGATGTGCATCCAACGCCGTCCGATTCGATACGACTCGACTCAGCGCCTTTGTACCAGTATCGTGTAACCGCTGTGGGACTCACGGTTGCCCCTTCCTCTCCTTCTTCCCGTCGTTCGCCCCTTATTGCCGTGCGTACTCGATTTGGCCCCGTGTGTGTGTTGCTTTTTTGCGCCACCCGCGAGATCGACGCAACGTCTTCTCGCGGACACATGAACATATAAGTACCGACCGAGTCTTACGAGTGAACGGTGAGAAAGACGTATTATATTCGTGCCGTAAACCGATAGGCAGAGAGGGAGAGAGAGGGAAAGGGGGGAGGGGGAGAAATGAATAATGAAAGAAAAGAAACTGGTTAAAGGGATAAAACGAGAAGTGCACATGTCCAGCCGTCACGAGTCCGTGCGTCGTGAGCATTTAAACCAAACGGGGAGCACGGGTTAACTTTTGCGCGAGGGTGTGCTACCAAGCCGCCTTCGTGAAGTTCTCCTCCTCCTGCTGTCAGACACATAGCGTAATTCGAGAATAGTTTGGACACTTTATTTTAGGCTGCTTTTAAGTTTGGACAGTTTAATATTTTCGACCGGGCGTTGACGGACTTTTGGAGGGCATGTATATTCCTTCCGTGCGAGGGCGAGGCTTAAATCCTGTTACCGCTCATTTTTTAGCTGGGGATGATCAATGGAACTCTTTCGAGGGGAAGTGGGACACTGTAGACTGCGTAGAGGGTAAATTAAACACTGTAGATTGCGTAGAGGGTAAATTAAATACCGTAGGCTGTATAGAGGGTAAATTAAACAATGTACACTGTGTAGAGGGTGTATTGAACACTGTAGACTGTGTAGAGGGTGAATTAAACACTCTAGACTGTGTAGAGGGTAAATTAAACACTGTAGACTGCGTAGAGGGTAACTTAAACACTCTAGGCTGTGTAGCGGGTAAATTAAACACTGTAGACTGCGTAGAGGGTAAATCATACACTGTTGGCTGCGTAGAGGGTAAATTAAACACTGTAGACTGCGTGGAGGGTAAATCATACACTGTAGACTGCGTAGAGGGTTAATCAAACACTGTAGACTGCGTGGACTGCGTGTAAATTAAACACTGTAGGCTGCGTAGAGGGTAAATTAAACACTGTAAACTGTGCGGAGGGTAAATTCAACACTGTAGACTGTGCGGAGGGTAAATTCAACACTGTAGACTGTGTACAGACTAAATTAAACACTGTAGACTGCGTGGAGGATAAATTAAACACTGTAGACTGTCTAGAGGGTAAATTCAACACTGTAGACTGTGTAGAGACTAAATTAAACACTGTAGACTGCGTGGAGGATAAATTAAACACTGTAGACTGTCTAGAGGGTAAATTCAACACTGTAGACTGTGTAGAGAGTAAATTAAACACTGTAGACTGCGTGGAGGATAAATTAAACACTGTAGACTGTCTAGAGGGTAAATTAAACATTGCAGGCTGTGTTGAGGGTAAATTGAACCCTGTAGACTGCGTGGAGGGTAAATTAAACACTGTAGGTTGCGTAGAGGGTAAATCATACACTGTTGGCTGCGTAGAGGGTCAATTAAACACTGTAGACTGTGTAGAGGGTAAATCATACACTGTAGACTGCGTAGAGGGTTAATCAAACACTGTAGACTGCGTGGACTGCGTGTAAATTAAACACTGTAGGCTGCGTAGAGGGTAAATTAAACACTGTAAACTGTGCGGAGGGTAAATTCAACACTGTGGACTGTGCGGAGGGTAAATTCAACACTGTAGACTGTGTAGAGAGTAAATTAAACACTGTAGACTGTCTAGAGGGTAAATTAAACATTGCAGGCTGCGTTGAGGGTAAATTGAACCCTGTAGACTGCGTGGAGGGTAAATTAAACACTGTAGGCTGCATAGAGGGTAAATTAAACACTGTAGACTGTGTGGAGGATAAATTAAGCATTGTAGGCAGTGTAGAGGGTAAATTAAACATTGTAGACTGCGTAGAGAGTAAATTGAACACTGTAGACTCCGTAAAGGGTAAATTAAACACTGTAGACTCTATAGAAACTAAAAAGGACACTGTAGACTCCATAGGAACTAGAAGGGACACCGCAGTCCTTCTTCTCCTTCTTGGCTATCGCCACTGCAGACCTAATAGAGGTTAAACCGAACAATGTAGACTACACAGAGGCTGAATAGGATACTGTAAACTACGTAGTAGCTAAATAGGACACAGTAGATACTACGGAGACTAAACGGGACACCGTATACTCCGTAAAAATTAAACGAGACAGTGTAGCTCACAGAGTGGCTGGACACATATGTCGACTGCTTAGAAATAAAAGGGCGAAACGGTATACTTTAGCATGAGGGTTACGCCCTATTGTCTCTTAAAAGCCAATATATATATATATATATATATATGTATATACATTATGTAGGTAAATATATAGTTATGCAACATAAAGACTTCGTATAGTTATGGTTACGAAGCTCTCGACGATTTTCTACGTCCCTTAGTAGTGTGTACTCGAGATGTGCTTCCCGCACGCATGTACATATATTTACGTACGCATGCCAGCACGCGCGTACCCATTGCACAATACACGTAGTATAGTGGAACGGGGAGAGACATTATTACAGCACGCCCACCGACACACTGACCGGCGTCGGCCGGTTCTTGCGTCGGAACCGAGAGATACACCGCGAATCTCATACTAGACAGTCGGACAAGCCAACCGTGAGGTTGGCTCCCCCCTGTCTCTCCCCCCCCCCCCCCCCTCGTACTCTCGTATTCTCGTGTCTTTCATTCTATTTATCCGTTCTCCTATCCCTTTCTCTTTTTTCTCTTTTAACACACACAGTGAGATATTCCCGGCTAAAAATAAATCCCTAAGCGTGTAATAAACCCCTGGAATTTACGCCGTTCTGCCGCCTACCTTCGCGCACTGTCGATCGTCGTGGAGCAGAGCTGGGCAAAGTACTTAAAGTACCAACTTAAAGCACGTTGTACTTAAAGTCCTATGTACAATATTTTTCCGTGTAAAAAATATTGTTGTGTCCAAAATATTTTTATTACTTTAAAAAAATTCTTCATTTTTCGGCCTATTCTGCAAATCACGGGGAAACCCTAACTGGTCACACTTTTTTGTGCCCGGTGATGTAGGGCACAAAAGTTTAGTACACACGGTTGTTTGGTACAAGCCGATAGTGCACTTTTTTTCTGAACAGCATTTTTCACTATAGAGACTTTTGTGTACATATATTTTGTGCACAAAATTTAGAAATTTGGCACCTAACTTTCGTACATGCAACTTTTTTTCACCCAGCTCTGATTTTCACGTTGCACGTACACTCTCTCAATTCAAAGTACTTGAAATCAGGGAAGAGAACTTTCGGTGCAGTACAGTTCAAGTACTTCCGGTGCTTTAAATACAGTCTTTTTTAAAAGTACATACGTACTTTAAGTACAGTATTCTTTACAGTACATATGTACTTTAAATACTTGAAAAAATGGGCGTACTTAAAGTCTCGGAATTTTTTTTTATTTATTTTTTTAAATTAAATTTAGGAATTAAAGTATCAAATCAGTACAATGTACATTAAGTATCTCCCAGTTCTGTCATGAACACCGACTTGTTTTCTGTTGTTCTTTTTTAAAGTTTTCATTCTCTTCTGTTAATCCTCCGACTTTTCGTTTCGTTTGCAACTTCGTTATTCTTCTTATTCAACTGCTGTTTTTACTTACTCTTCGAAAATGTAGCCAACCGCTGCAAATTTTGCGATCGAGTTAATATCAACTATCAACTATTAACTATCGACTGTATGCTTCCAACTTTTTCATACTTTTTAAGATTAACATTTAAGAAGATATTTTCAAGATATTTCGCTAACATATATTACATATGCTACATTAGCAGTCAACGAGTTAAATCTGAACTGTCATTAATTTCTCGGTACCAGATTTCCGAACTCACGTGCCCGTAAAATCGGACACACGATTGGCAAAGAAGATTTGAAATGTCAAAGTAAAAAAAAAAAAAAAAAAACCCGGGGTGAATTGAAGGGAGTTTCGCGGAAATCCAGTTTTCATCTCCGTTCCCAACCCTCGACTGTACAGGTTTCGATAGGGGAGCCCGTTCAAATCTACTATATAGATTTGGAAACGTCATTTAATTCGTCGGGTCAAGGATCCTCATCCTGGGGCTTTTCCTCTCTTCTCCCTCCATTTCGACCTCTCTCAGCGCTCTTTCGGATCTCTCTGATGGCCTCTATGTGATCCCCGCAGTAGCCACGGAACTATGAGTGACCGTTCGTTTTCGTGGGGCGACCGCATCGACCGCCATCCGCGACCGTTTCCCTTGCCTACCGTTATTTCATATTATATTTATTTTATTCCCTACGTCTACCGCCTCGTTAACCCTGGCTCTTTCAACGTCTCCTCTCCCTTCGGTTTCTCTGTATATATAGACACGCACATATACATATACATATACATATACATATACATATACATATACATATACATATACATATACATATACATATACATATACATATACATATACATATACATATACATATACATATACATATACATATACATATACATATACATATACATATACATATACATATACATATACATATACATATACATATACATATACATATACATATACATATACATATACATATACATATACATATACATATACATATACATATACATATACATATACATATACATATACATATACATATACATATACATATACATATACATATACATATACATATACATATACATATACATATGATTTTCTTTCTCTACTCCCCATTTCATTTGCTCGATTTTTATACCTCTTCGTCGCAACGATATCTCGCGTATCAATGCTGCACCTGGAACCTCTATATCTACTGGAAGGGGCTGGGGCAAGCGAGGCCGGGCAAAAAATGTGAAGGAAAGAGAGCCTCCAGCGTTCTCTCAATCGCTTTCATGCTGGCAAAACGGATTTTTTTTTACCATCATCTCACTCTTTCTACCTACCTTTCATTTTTTTTTTAATTTTTATTTTACCAATAGTTCCGTCCTCGGTGCAGTGAGTCTGTTTTAATTAGAACCCAGTCGTACGACCACTCCTCTTTTCTCCGTTTCTGTTTCTCCCTCTGCTTCACTTTTTTTTTTTACTTTCCTTCTTTTCTCATCGATTTTTATTATTTTCATTACACACCGATCGTTCGGTCTCGTTCAGGATGCACAAAGGCTAGAGGGACACACCGATCGCGAAATGAAGCTTTCGGCTTAAAGGGTCGTAATAAAAAGTATCATCTCGCCTCGAGAGAAGAGATTGCGGATGTCGGTTTTTTTTTTTACTGCCTCTGTCGGCCATTTTCAACATCGGGCGAGTTGAAATTTTTGTAATGAAATAGCTAATGCGAAAACAAATACCGGAAGTCACTCTATAAGCCACATTTTATCAATGGGAAAATCGTCGTTTAAAAAAAAAAAAAAAAAACTAGGAACATAAAAAAAATAGACTTTTTTTATATACGTGCTCTTATGGAAAGTGTGCATTCACGCGTCCTGTCAATTCATTAGCTGCTTTACTCTATACACCATTAAAAAATGCATGTAAGTTTGTTTCGTGCATTTGGTACCTCGGATTTTTCAAAAATGTTCTCAGAATATTTATTTATTATTATCAATTTTACGGGCCAAGTCCTTTTTACAATAGTTTTGTACAAGTATGCGCGTAGCTCGAGTGTGCCTATAGAGCGATAAAGTTTATACAATGCGAACGTGGAATAATCGTTCTGTCCGTGCAAAAAGTTTAGAAAAAGATCGTATAACGGGATGTCGGTAGTCCGATGGAAAATGCCTCTTATCTGGCTCGATCCAATGTATTTTATCTCTATTTTCGTGTCTGCGGTCTTCATATTCACTTTCCGTCTAGCTTCTCCTCCGCGTCGGTTTATTCGCCATCCTCGGCACAAGGCCAGACTATAGGTGGTTGGGGGGTGGGGGAGGGGGCGATTTACTCAGCTTATTAGTTCGCTTCACCATCCAGCTCCGTATGAAAGTATATAATAAATATGCTAAAGTATGCTTCCGTAATAAATCCTATACAGAGGGGCTCGTGGGCTGTTTACACTCGTCGAGAAGTGGGAGGTACAATGGCAAGAGCGAAAACCCCCGTCGACCCTTTTGCTCAACGGTTACCAGAATGCTACGTAAACACACACTCTGTTAAACTATGTATTCCACGCTTTTGTAAACTGAAAGTTTTCGGTATTACAAACGCGAGGCTACCCTAGACGAGAGAGGAGTGAGCGGGAGAGAACGAAGGTGCTAGAACGACCAGTAGTGGGAAGTGGAATACAGTACAAGCCCCGTGATAAACTGTAAAAAAAATTTGTTTGAAAATTAATGAACGGTGTTGGAAGCACTTTTACATAGGGTAAAAGTGGTGAATATGGCCCACCTCGATAAACACGTAAATCAATGATATATGGACCGGGCCATATTCCCCACTTTTACCCTAAACTGTTTCTGAAATTTCAACCGCGGGTGCGTTGCAATTTTACAGTAAAATTTGTATTTTTAATGAAAATGTTTGTAAATTTTAGGCAAAAGATTTTTGATTTTAATATCTGCTATTTTCATATTACAAAAAAAGTGCATTAATGTTCAATTAATGTAAGTAATGTAAGCAAGTTTCAATTTCCAGTACATTAAATTTACGATTTATTTTTACAGTGTAGACATGGGGCCGATTTTCCTCTACCTGTGTTCATAAAAAAGCGCTCTAAACACTTATCTAGAACACACGAGGGGATGAAATGTAACTCAATCGTTTTGTTTTGCCTGGCGAAAAAAGAGATAAATCATGAGTGATTTCGACTTAACTGTTGGATTCTTTAAAAACGCATAACTCCCGTCTTTTTGCCCTAGCGGGCAGTCGGGAATTAAAAACAAGTCTGTTGTCATTTAAGGTAGTTGCGTCATTTTCGACGCCACCTAAACTCGAGAGAGGAATGAGAGAGATTACAAACACTGCTCGATGGAATAGGAATCTGAAAAAATCGGGCGTATCGAAGGTGATGGAAAAGATTGTTTTTGCATAATTATAACTCCAAAATGTTATTAACAAATTATTGAAAAATAAAAATGGTGTAACAAATTAGCCAGCAACCTAATTTTTTTTTTTTTTGTAAAATGTTACAAATGATTTTCATCAGAAAAAATTAGGTTGCCTGCTTTCAGTTTTTTATGTCAGTAATTTGTTGATAACATTTTGGAATTATTATTATAGACAAACAACCTTCAAAAGGCTCGATTTTTTTCAGATTTTTATCCGATCGGGAAGTGTTTGTAATTCTCTCTTATTCTTCTCTCAAACATAGGCGGCATCAGACATGACGCAAGGACTACCTCAACTGCGGCTAGGACCGACCAATCGGCGCTTTGGTAAGGCGGAGAATGTTGTGCGTACTACCATCGACACGACGATAAATCATGTAATCTATATGAGGTCTCTTACGTGACATCCTGTTGGACCGTCAACATCTTTAACACTAATACTGGAAACATAGCCATAACATATGCACTAAGAAAAAATATAGTATCTCCTACTATATCGAATAGTTCTCAGGGGGAACGTCTATATAGATAGTTTTTGTTAGTATTTATTTATTTATTTATTTATTTATTTATTTATTTATTTATTTATTTATTTATTTATTTATTTATTTATTTATTTATTTATTTATTGAATACACGGGCCGAACCCTTTTTACAATAGTTCAGAAATGTGTATACATGTGGTAGTACATATTCAGATTATTAAACTATAATCGTGGTTGCAGCCATGATTTTTGGTCATTGTCGTATCTACAAAATGCATACGTTCCACTTGGGAACTATTTTTCATGGTAAAAAGTTAGTATTGTTCCTTTTACTATTTAATTTTTTCTCAGTGTGCACGACGCGAAAACATCACAAGAGCGTTTAACAGTCTCTCGGTAACAAATACCTGCCAGCAAATAAGTGCCAGCAATTTGACCCAAAACGTTAAAACGAAGATGTAGGACTACCCACATAATTCTCCACCTTACGAATGTCCCGATTGGTCGCTCGTCGTGGTTAAATGACAACATTTCTGTTCATCGAGCGCTGCAATCGCATGGCAAAAAAAACAACTCTGACCGTTGTTGTCAGACCCGGTATTGAGGGTGTTTTCCCTGTGGAGGAAGACAATGAAGGGAGGAAGCGAGCAAGTGAGTTCACCGTTGTTATTATCTGGACTCTCTCTCTATCCGTCTCTTGTGAGCATATTAAAACGGAAGTCTCACAGAATTTTCGGGGGCCGCTGGCCAGGTAGAAGAGCAGGCAGCAGATGAAAGGAATGAGGAGGAGGCGGAGGAACTTCATGGCGAAACCCGGCATAATTCAGTACCGCCGGGGTGACAAAGGGATGTTGAGGGAGGAAAGGGTAGCTTGGGTTGGGTCTGGGGGGATCTCTGAGCTTCTCTCGTTTCTCTACAAGAGAGACCTCGTCGTCTACGACATGACGACGATGCGTGGAGGGTTTGTTGAAGCACCAGACAGGAGAGACGCGCTGGAAGCCCTCCCGTGAGAACCCTGTGTGTGTGATACATATATGTACAGCCTCGTGAATATACTCGCCACGTTTGAGGTACTCGAGTATAATACAGGTTAGCGGTACAGAAACTATGTGTACCGAGAGAAATTCTTGGGTAGGTTACAGTTCGTGTCACAGAGAGTTTTGCACTTCGTACAGAAAGCTACGCTATGTTCTGCTTTGTGGATCTGTAGATTCGGTAGCAGTGGCAACAGCAACGGCGACGGCGACAACAACATCGGCTCGATACTAGGGAATATGACGCTGCCTGTACACAATCGATTTACGTGCTAATCGAGCTGGGTCATATTCATCACTTAGACCCTACAAAGTGTTCCTAAGGGCGTTGGCGTTACCATTTTTTAAAAATTACAACAAGTCGGTTAAACGTAGAACTCATGACTTAGTTTTTTACCTTCAAACGCATGACTGGGGTCCAAACGCACCCCACGCCAACGCGAAAAAATGAGCTTCTTGCTGATTTTTTCCAGTCTTCGAATGAGATTATCTTTAACTAAATGTAAATAAAAATCAGATTTCTCGTACACCATTCTCTTCCTTATGAAAAAAAGAAGAAAACCATGTATAAGAAAGTCTGTTTATGCTGATAAACAGACTTTCTTATACATGGTTTTCTTCGTTTTTTAATTTCATAAGGAAGGGTGTACGAGAAATCTGATTTTATTTACATTTAGTTAATGATAAGGTCATTCGAAGACTGGAAACTGGAAAAAATCAGCAAGAAGCTAATTTTTTCGCATTCGCGTGGGGTGCGTTTGGACCCCAGTCATGAGTTGCAGGGTTAATATAATCTTTTCATTCAGAAGTAAGCATGAATATGAATACTTTCAACATAGATAATAGAGAAATAAGAAATAAAGTGTAAAGATTTTCCGTAGTGTCCGCTTCGGAAGAGATTGCACGCAGTTGGGGCCCTCGAAGCTTCGAAGAGACTGGAAACAGGTCGACGGGGGGTTGGAGGCAGTGAGACACGGGTGGTACTCTCTCGTAGGCTAATATATTACGGGTCGAGTGAATAGCACGAACGGTCTTAACGAACGAGCTGTAGCCTCAGTACAGAGCGAGAGGGAGACAGAGGGAAAGTACACAACCCTTCAGACCGTTCAGGCCGGTCGACCCTCGAGAAGCCACTTCCCGGTCAATGTCTCCTTACCGTCTCAGTAGCGACGACCTCGTACTCCTCCTTCCTCCTTCATCCCCCTCAGTATATGGTCTTCGATATATAGTCACTCGTTGAATTTTCATGTAGAATAACGTACACCTCAGTGTTTTCCGTTTACCTGGTCCACAATGTCTGCGTATACCACAGCGTAACACTGGCCGATAAAGCCATTAATCTCTTACAAAAAGAGACCGGAAGAAAATGAACATTACGAGAGAGGATTTCGAAAATTTCCAATGTTTAGGTTTTGCTTCAAATGTGAAAAGATCGTTAGCGGAGCTTCTAAGTGGGGTCCTAAAAAATCGCTACCGACGATGTCTTCCTCGGGAAAAGTCCTCCCGCGTCAGTCTCCTGGGGAAACTGACGCGGGAGGACTTGGATTAATTGGAACCTGCGGTAGAGCCTAGCTAGGCAATGACGTTGGAGGACTACTTGCAATAATCTAGGCCTGAGAAGGTTCGCTAGGATTCCTTAAAGTGGGGTACTCAAAGTAAGCGATGTCTACGGACACCTTAGCGTAACACTGGCTGATAAAGCCATTAATCTCTTACAATAAGAGACTTCGCAAGAAAGTGAACATTACACTGAGAAAAAGAAATGGTTGGATTAAGCAAATGCGCGGTAACATACGTTCAAAGATGTATTTTGTTGTTACAACAAAAATGTTTGTTTCAATCGAAAAATTTTTTAATAAATTGAAGCGAATAATCGTTTAAACAATGCTTTATTTGTGTCAAACAAATAACAGCTTTGAACGTATGTCACCGCGACTTTTGGTTAATCCAACAAATTTTTTTTTCTCAGTGTACGAGAGAGGACATTGAAAATGTCCAATGTTCAGGTTTGCTTCAAATGTGAAAAGATCGTTAGTGGAACTTCTAAGTGGGGTCCTAAAAAACCGCTATCGACGATGTTGTCCTTCAGGAAACTACCCCGAAAATCCGGGGACTGGACCGGCTCCTGGGGAGACTGACGCGGGAGGACTTGGATTGATTGGAATCTGCGGTAAAGCCTGGGTAGACGTTGATAGAAATGACGTTGGAGGACTACTTGCAATAATTTAGGCTTGAGAAGCTTCTCTAGGATTCCTTAAAGCTGGAGTACTCAAAGTAAGCGATGTCTACGGACATCGTAGCGTAATGCCGGGTGATAAAGCCATTAATCTCTTACAATAAGAGACTTCGCAAGAAAATGAACATTACGAGAGAGGATTTTGAAAGCGTCCAATGTTCAGGTTTGTTTCAAATGTGAAAAGATCGTTAGCGGAACTTCTAACTGAGTAGGTTCCTAAAAAACCGCTACCGACAATGTTTCTGTTTCTTCCTGATTTAGAATAACCACACCCTAGAGGGGGAAGGAGGGTGTTCTCAATGAGCTTTAGAGTAATTAGATTAGAATTAGACCTGTGAGTGGATTATTCGGGTAGCCCGGAAATTGGCCGTACGTTCAGTTACTTCTCGCTCCATTGTTGAACTATCGAAGACGTTTTCACAAGCAACTTTGCGGAGTACGTGCAGTTGTGAGTCACTACATTCTTTTCACCATCATATTTGTTCCGTGGACAACGGACTGAGTTTTTGTGTTTCGGGACCACGGTTCAAACTCGATCGACACCGACACTTCCGCTGTAACGCAACGAAGCCGGTCGTACAAGTGTCATCCGCAATTGTGTCCGTTAGTTACATCTACATGGAGGCCGATCGAGCAAACGAGACTCGTTGTGTTTTACGACCGTACAAAGCCCGGGAGAAAGAGAGAGCTGGCGGAGCCGAGAGCCGAGAGGCGAGAATGACATAAAAGTAATCGACAATTTGATCGTTGAACGACGACGTTGTACGTCGATCCGATCGGACAAAAGGCTCATTGCTCGCGCACCGAATGGGCGAGAGGCTGCGAGCAATGGGAAAGAACCGAGGATGCTTTGGACAATCGACGAATTCTTCTCGCCCGTCCGGCCGGGCGAGGATGTCGACGAGTAATTTCATTTAAAGAGCAATATAGGCGAACAGAGATTGGAGGAACCACCAGGAGAGCCCTGCACGATGTAACCCACCACCTACCACAACAATCTGGACGAACCTCCGCGCTCCGGCATCAGAACCGACAGAACACTCGGCTTTGTCCCCGTCGCTCCTGTGGCAGGCGTAATGCTTTGTCATCCACGGTCAACCTCGTAGTCGCTTTGGCAGCGCGCGGCAAAGGCCGCCGAACAGTCAGAAAAAATTGCGGTCACTTCCCCAACAGGGTGGACACGAGAAACCGAAGCGTTTCGCCTCCTACGGACAAGAGCACTCTCGCCACAAATTAAACGACCCTCGGGATTGTTCGAGGTGGTTTGTTTGCGTTAGGAGTTTTGGTTTATCTTTTGCGATTTGGAGCTCGCTTTTTACGATCGAACGTGTTGAATCGTTTTTTTTTTTTTTACAAAATTCAAAAATTGTCGTTGGAATTTAAAATGTGTTGAAATTCAAACGGGTTCTGATTGAATTCAACATTTTTTGACAAAATCGAAAAGTATACCAAAATCCAAAATTGAAAAACGTTTCGGCGAAATTCAAAATGTTTTTACAAAATGAAAAAACGACAGACGGTTTTTACCACTTTTTGAAATAGATGAATCATTGGTACAAATGTATAGCTTCAAACGTTCAGGAGTCGCAGAGGTTTAAATTTTAACATCGTCCAAACGTCTTCTAAAAAATCATAATCATAAAAATCATAGTGATTTCTTTTCTTCAAGAAAATAAAACTTTGTCCCTCACGGGAATACAAATTATAAATTGTTATTGGCCTACCGCTATATTTATCGTGTATTCTGTCCGTACGCTATTTACTATTTCAAATTCTTCCGTCGCGTCAAATTTCGTACAACAATATTCTTGGTGCAAGCAACGTAAGTTTCCGCCGGTGCTGCTCGATTCGTCTTCTCACAGTGCAGAAATTAATTTAGGGAATTTCTCGAGTCGCGGAAATTTTAAGACGTGGATATATTCGTATCTTGTATGCATAGGCTATCCGGCGTAGGAGACATGACGTCCCCATTGCCCGGGGCGCCGAGTCTGTGTACTAGACTTGACACTTCGCAATAGCGATCCCTGGCCAGAGTGTAAGCTGCCGTGCTGAGGGCAACATGGCACCGGGGTATGGAATGTCGTAACGTGCGCTTCTAGGGAACCAGGCGACATTCAAGAATATTTAGCCGTACCTCCGTAAATGTGGCTTTGAGGAGGTTGACTATGATCCCCAGCATGTCTACAAGTAAGGATGCTGGAGGACGGGGGACTCACCAAAGACACCCTGAGTAACCAGTAATCCCAAGAAAGGTGCCAAGCCGTAGAAGTAGGTGCAAAAGTCAAAAAGACACGAACAATGTCTATCAGTTGTGTTCTGAGTTTGGGGAACCTAGGATGTCTACAAGTGAGGATGCTGGAGGACAGGGGTCTGACCAAAGACACCCTGAGTATCCGGTAATCCCAAGAAAGGTGTCAAGTCGCAGAAGTAGGTGCGAAAGTCAAAAAGACATGAAAGAAGGAAAGACACGAACAATGTCTGTCAGTTGTGTTCTGAGTTTGGGGAACCTAGCATGTCTACAAGTAAGGGTGCTGGAGGACGGGGGACTGACCAAAGACACCCTGAGTATCCGGTAATCCCAAGAAAGGTGTCAAGTCGCAGAAGTAGGTGCAAAAGTCAAAAAGACATGAAAGAAGGAAAGACACGAATAATGTCTGTCAGTTGTGTTCTGAGTTTGGGGAACCTAGGATGTCCACAAGTAAGGATGCTGGAGGACAGGGGACTGACCAAAGACACCCTGAGTATCCGGTAATCCCAAGAAAGGTGTCAAGTCGCAGAAGTAGGTGCGAAAGTCAAAAAGACATGAAAGAAGGAAAGACACGAACAATGTCTGTCAGTTGTGTTCTGAGTTTGGGGAACCTAGCATGTCTACAAGTAAGGGTGCTGGAGGACGAGGGGCTGACCAAAGACACCCTGAGTATCCGGTAATCCCAAGAAAGGTGCCAAGTCGTAAAAGTAGGTGCGAAAGTCAAAAAGACATGAAAGAAGGAAAGACACGAACAATGTCTGTCAGTTGTGTTCTGAGTTTGGGGAACCTAGCATGTCTACAAGTAAGGGTGCTGGAGGACGGGGGACTGACCAAAGACACCCTGAGTATCCGGTAATCCCAAGAAAGGTGTCAAGTCGCAGAAGTAGGTGCAAAAGTCAAAAAGACATGAAAGAAGGAAAGACACGAATAATGTCTGTCAGTTGTGTTCTGAGTTTGGGGAACCTAGGATGTCCACAAGTAAGGATGCTGGAGGACAGGGGACTGACCAAAGACACCCTGAGTATCCGGTAATCCCAAGAAAGGTGTCAAGTCGCAGAAGTAGGTGCGAAAGTCAAAAAGACATGAAAGAAGGAAAGACACGAACAATGTCTGTCAGTTGTGTTCTGAGTTTGGGGAACCTAGCATGTCTACAAGTAAGGGTGCTGGAGGACGGGGGGCTGAACAAAGACACCCTGAGTATCCGGTAATCCCAAGAAAGGTGCCAAGTCGTAAAAGTAGGTGCGAAAGTCAAAAAGACATGAAAGAAGGAAAGACACGAACAATGTCTGTCAGTTGTGTTCTGAGTTTGGGGAACCTAGCATGTCTACAAGTAAGGGTGCTGGACGACGGGGGGCTGACCAAAGACACCCTGAGTATCCGGTAATCCCAAGAAAGGTGCCAAGTCGTAAAAGTAGGTGCGAAAGTCAAAAAGACATGAAAGAAGGAAAGACACGAATAATGTCTGTCAGTTGTGTTCTGAGTTTGGGGAACCTAGCATGTCTACAAGTAAGGGTGCTGGAGGACGGGGGGCTGACCAAAGACACCCTGAGTATCCGGTAATCCCAAGAAAGGTGCCAAGTCGTAAAAGTAGGTGCGAAAGTCAAAAAGACATGAAAGAAGGAAAGACACGAACAATGTCTGTCAGTTGTGTTCTGAGTTTGGGTAACCTAGCATGTCTACAAGTAAGGGTGCTGGAGGACGGGGGGCTGACCAAAGACACCCTGAGTATCCGGTAATCCCAAGAAAGGTGCCAAGTCGTAGAAGTAGGTGCGAAAGTTAAAAAGGTATGAAAAAAGGAAAGACACGAATAATGTCTGCCAGTTGTGTTCCGAGTCTGGGGAACACAATATGGACAATCAGGGCAGGAGTACACAATGGGCCACAGACCTGCGTGACAGTGGAGCGCATAGTGAGCGCAACCCCAGAAACATTATTATTATTGGATGTATACGCTATGTGGATGGATGCAGTTTGAGATCCTGAAATCGGAGGAAAGCAGGAGTAAACACAGAATCAAGAACTACATGGCACTTTGTACGTGTAAATTTATATATAAGGTAAATAGTACCTAGCAAATACATGGAAAGGATCCTTGCAGGGTTCCTGGCGCCCGAGTAAATGGAAGCGCGAGAACGCCGGAAGGAGAGAGCGTCGAGATTCCAAGGTGTCGCGATCTCTCCTGCTTTTAATCACAGTAGCGAAGCTCCCGAGTCTTGGGGATTTGTGAAGCTTGTAAACAACTTCCGAAAGACTATTCTCGCCTTACAGACCTCCGTTTCCTCGACTGCCTCGGGAATGAGCGAAAAAGTTGAACGCACGATTTACTCCAACTCGACATCTCATCCTCATGTCCAATTCCTAAAGGATCTTCACGAAATTACACTGATATGAGTCTCTCTGATATCTAACTGCTAGCAGTGAAGAACCAACCATGACGTTGACTCAACTTTGCCAATACTACCTGCAGTAATGTTTGCGAGAGTTGCGTGTTTTCAAGTGTCAGTGTGAGTGTCGGAGTGTCCAGTCGTCTTTTACTTTATCATTATGCAGATTCGGTATTCGTGAGCCAAATAGAAATTCAGAGATCGAATGATCGTCGCTTCGGCCTTCACAAGTGGCACGTCTAGTTCAGCAAACTGAGTTCAATCTCCCTCCCATCGCACAGAAACATATTCAAGACGTTTTTTATTTTCATCGTAATTCTCACACCCAATTCATTAAGGATCTTCACGAAATTACACTGATATAAGTCTCTCGGATATCTACCTGCTAGCAGTGAATAACCAGCCCTGACATTGACTCAACTTTGCCAATACTACCGATAGTAACGTTTGCGAGAGTTTGCGTGTTTTCAAGTGTCAGTGTGAGCGTCGGTGTGAGTGTCAGAGTGTCCAGTCGTCTTTTACTTCATTATTACGTAGATTTGGTATTCGAGAGCCAAATAGAAATTCCAGAGATCGAATGATCGTCGCTTCGCGCTTCACAAGTGGCAAGTCTAGTTCAGCGAACTGAGTTCAATCTCCCTCCCATCGCACAGGAACATATTCAAGACGTTTTTTTATTTTCATCGTGATTCACCCAACTCGAGACAAATAATGGTAACTTGATAATAAATATGTATGGCGGATGAAAGTAAAGAATGTAAAGAAAAAAAAAAATGAGAGTCGGTTTCCGCAGAACCAACAGCATCAACTCGGAGCTCTCCGAACAAGTCCCGACGGCCTCCACTCTCGTTAACACAATTTCGCGTTCGCGATGCTTGTTGTGTTTTGCGCTCGCGACGAAACGGTCGCACGGTCGTAGTAGCGAGTTAGCGACTTCGTTTCTCTCTCCATCCTCCGCTGTCGCGAGCCCAAGGGTACGTTAGACCGCCGCTAACGAGCGTGGTAATTCGTTGGCCGGTGTGTTAAGAGCTCCTTTGTACGAATCGAGACTGTAGGACTGTGGAAAGGTTTTCCCGTCTGCGGAATGAGACAAACTCCCTTTCGACGGTCCAGCCGTGAAAAATTCATAAATTTTACTTCACCGCACCGTTTGTTAAATAACACCGGCCCTCCCCCAAGTTTCGCCCTTTTTCTGTCTCTCTTGCGCTGATTATATTTTTCTCGTCCTCGCGCAAAATTTTCGAGGGAAAGGTAGACGGGAATGGAGCGAGTTACTGCAGCGGATTAAAACGTACCTGAAGTGTATATACGACTGTATAGATATGAACAATGCTCCACGAGACTGAAATCCTCCTCCGCTACTGCCCTGTGTTTCACAAAGCTACGGTCGTTTGTCACAGACAACTTAACGGTTACGAATCTCTCTGGTACAAACTCTTTCAGGTTTACTGCAACTCTTTCGTCCTGTATCTCCTCTTTTGCCGTGCGCGAGCTAATATAGAGCTGCTGACTCAACCGAGGTGTATGACTTTTTTATTTTTATTATTAGATTTTTTTTACATAAACGTGCAGCATCAGCGCGTCGGAATGGTTCTTTTCGCTTCGGGATTTTCACATGAAATATTGAATTTGGGAATAAAACATGTGACGGTTCCGCTACCAGCGGGAAAAAATAGATCGGATGGAGGGGAAAAACGCCGATCGACGACGGTTTTTTTTTTTTTTTTTGCGATACCCATTTTCGGGAAAAGTTTCCATCGTTTAATTACCGTGTGCAAATAAATAATGTGGGTATATGAAACTTTTTTCTCCCCGTTATACAAAACATTAACCTGCGACTAAATAAGCTTGAGTAACCGCGCCGAGTATCGTAGCGATCGTCCAAAACCATAAAACTACAGTTGTAAATAGGCTAGATTTCCGTCCCCGGTATAAAAACGCTGTCCTGCCTTGACTCGAAAGAAGAAACCGATAGTGTTACGCTCTCCCTTACACTCTCACGAGTTGGCCTGGACGTAAGACCATCGTGTTCTACGGGAAAAAGCCCTTCGGATCGAGTACTTTATGACGTCAAAAAATCGTCTTCTCGTGCCGTCAGAAACCGATGAAAAAATGGCCCCACAAAAAAGTACCCCAAACGCTCCCTACTACGATTCTCTTGATTAAAAATCAAAATTTCACGAGGAATCATCGTGACCGCATAATTCGAGGTATTTCTTAGCGCTAAATGTGAATCCGGCATCGCCATTGGCCTAAGGTGAAGCCGCACTTTGGTAATTGACGAAAGAACTTTGTCACGCGGTTAAAGTACCTTGGGAATAGTTTTCAGTCTCAGGCACGAATAAATCAAAAACGCCACTCTACACTGAGAAAAAAATTGGTTGGATTAACCAAAAGTCGCGGCATACGTTCAAAGCTGTTATTTATTTGGTACAAATAAAGCATTCTTTTGTTAAACGATTATTTGCTTCAATTTATTCAAAATTTGTCGATTGAAACAAACATATTTGTTGCACCAATAGAATACACCTTTAATCATATGTCACAGCGCATTTGCTTAATTAAAAATTTTTTTTTCTCTGTGTACTATTTCACGTGTTTTCTCAACACACAGATGTGAGTTATAGTTGGGGATAAATATCAGAACGGTGTCCCGTCAGGGCAGTATCAAGCCTCCAATAAAACGTCGCGACGGCCTGATTTGACCTTTTCCCCCGGAAATATCGATACCGAGGCCTCTGCAAAACTTTCCAAACGATCTACAAGCCACCGTGAAAGCGGTACCGCCCCTTCCGAAAGTTAGACAGCCCCTTCCTTTTCGTCTCTTGCTCGTCGCCTTCGACACTTATCCCTGCCATCGGAAAATCGAATTGGCCGAGATTCGCGAGACTTTGATTAATCCCGTTAAAATCGCGATGGCTCGGGACGCCTTCGCGGTTTGCGTCTCTATACACAAATTCAAATACAGTAACGTATACGCAACGCGCGTCTGTAGCGACGCGTCGCTCGCAATTAAGCTTCGCCATCAAACTTCTTCATCCTCTTTGGACAGACATGGCGTAACGAATTTGCCGAAATACGAGAGGAAACTCAATGGCGGGCCGGATAAACTTTTGGTATGTCGTTCTTGTAGCAGCCTCCGAGCGGCGGAGGAAGGAGGAGGAGGCGACTGGGCTAACCCCGAAAGAAAGACACCAAAATGGGACACCAAAGACGGAATCCTCAAAGTTTATCTATAGGAAGTTACTCGATAGAAAACACTGGTCCGGCTGTCCAATTTTACTTCCGCAATCTTCGTTTCTTGATCTATCCGAGCTCTTTCATGCTCCTTCATGAGGGGGATCTCATCGACCCCCGCGAGGATAAGCTTAGGGGCTGAAAGCTCGCTAGCTAAAAATCCTGCAACTTCGTTCCACGCTAATTCATTTAAGTTCTTGGAGGCTACGTCGTGCTAGGGCGAAGAAAAAAAATAAACAAAACCCGGAACAAGTAACTCGAGAAAAGAATGCGGTGGTGGGCTGACCTCCGATTTTTCTCCTCTCTGTACGAATCTTACCAAATATTCGTCAAGTTCTTTTTGAGGTGCTTGAACATTTAAGTACACGTCCTTGACAAGCAGGTCCTCAAATATTGAAGTAGAAATCCTTGAAGTACTATCGAACTGCCGGGTACTGCGAGTACTGTCCTTGAGGCACTTAAAGATTAACATACACACAATACAAGTACTACAAGTACAATGCACAAATAGGGTAAAAGTGGGGAATATGGCCCGGTCCATATATAATTGATTTACGTGTTAATCGAGGTGGCCCATATTCACCACTTTTACCCTACAAGTACTCGAAGTACAAGTACTCGAAGTATAAGTACTCGAAGTACAATTACTCGAAGTACAATTACTCGAAGTACAAGTACTCGAAGTACAAGTACTTGAATTACAAGTACTTGATATACAAGTACTTGATATACAAGTACTTGAAGTACTTTTCCGATACGCAGGTATTTCGAGTAGTCTGCTTAAAGTACTTAAAGACTCAAGGGCAAGTAGTTAGAGTACTTTTGAGAGGCTGCGTAATTGGAGTACTGTACTTTAAGAATTGTTGAGGTACCAGATATTTCGAGTACTGGACTTCAAATACGTACCGAATACCAGTACTTACTTCAAGTATGGCCTGCCTCTAAAATAAGCTTGGAAGTTAAAAGAGAGGACGGGGCTCAGAGTAAACGAGGAGGGAACAATAAGATGCCCGAGGGAGTTGGAGATAGGGGAGGGGGATGGAACGTCGTCGTGAAAGTAAATTGCTATTATCGGATGTCGGGCTACAAAGCAAGCTCGACCAGATCCAAGCTTATACAGGGCTCGGACTCATCCTCAAGTAGGCTCGACGCTGATCTCTCGGTTACGGCGAGCCCGGTAATTGATTCCATCAATAATCCGTCGCGGCTTTCGGAGGGAAAGGGGGTGGGGCGGATTACGGAAAAATGATTTTAGCTTCGGAGACGGTTGATCACAGATTTTGGCGGTGTGGAAAGGATTCAATCGAGTCCGGACAATTCGGTGGCCAATTTTTTGAATACATTTTGAAAAAAATGTCCAAAGTTTTTATTTTATTTGCCGGCCTTTTTTTCAATCCAAGCAATATCGTCGATACTGGTGATTGACAAAGAAACCAAAGTTGAGCCTCCTCTGTCTCTCAGTTAATGCCGCTATCCACGGATCGATGGAAGGGTAACACGGAGACAACGAGAGAGGCGCTATTGTTCCTCTCTACGTTGGTCCCTCGTTTCGCGATTAATGAATCACATTATCGGAATTCACGGTATATAAATAAGGTTACGCCGTTAGCTCCGAGCTCTCGCGTTCGATAAACAAGTTACAATTGCTTGTATTATATACCGTGGAAGAAATTACGTCGGGTGTCGTGACGTTGAACCGTGAATTCTACAGTTTAACGAAGTTCAATCCTTTATGGGACTCGAAAGACAATGGGAATATCGCGATGGATATAATAACTGTACATTCTCTATTACATTTCACGCCCGTAATCGAGTCACTTGTGTTATTTTTAATAACGCAAATTAACATCATGTCGAAAATTTAACATTGTGTTTGAAATCGAGTGGTTTTCGCTTCTTTTGTATCGGAATTGCCCTTTGTACAGAGTATTGCCTGTTCCGTTGGTAAAGTAGGTATCTATGAGTGTTCTTCGGTACAGACTCACCAACCCGTTCACCACAAAAAATGATGCCATCGAATATACATGGATGTATATTTCATCTCGGTTCGATTCCATCCAAAGTTTCGTTGACTTCTGCACAAATTCTTCCATACGCTGTGTGCGAATTTCAACGCTTTTTGGTTGGCTTGCGCTTCTTTCCCTGTCGCATCGTTCTATTTCTGCGTTTATGACACCCCGGGCTTTCCGATAGCTCTACGGGAAATATCGACGTGTCAGGAGAAATCGAGTCGAGATTCCGCACCGTACAGTGTTCTCGTTTTGGAGATTCACTACGATCGATCGGCGCGTCTCGGGGCGCGAACGCATTTCACACACGCCATATACACTCGTACATCAAATGTGCAGTGTCTCGATTCGCATGCTAAATCGTCGGATCGTTCTCAGTATTTTCAGCTGTGCAAACTATCTCTTGGACCTTTTTTTCGAAAGTGCACGGTTCTCGAAATACGAGCGTTCAAAGCTTTCCGCCATTAAGTCGCGCGGGAAACCGCCCGCGCGCCACCTACCGAGTGACCGCGTGCGCCACTTGCCGGCTCGAAGCTTTAACCCCTCGTAACTCGAAAACTACCAACCGTACGAATTTCTGGCAAAGGAACATTCCACTCAATTTAGATGCGAGAGTAAGATTTGAGACTTCTGTCGTCAATTTTTTGCCACTCTCTACGATCAATATAAATATAACTCCGCTCGCTTTCTGCACTGAGAAAATGCCAATAACCCAACAATAGATATTGTTTGAGAGCCAAAATTAGTATATTATGCCATAAGGGAGGAAAGTGCGTGTTTTCACCGAGTATGAAGTTTAATGCCCCAGCGAAGCGAGGGCAGAAATTCACACGAGGCGAAAATGCACTTCTTCCCTCGTCGCATACGATATTTTTTTCCCGACTTCGTTAAAATAACCACATTTCTTGCGTCGCAAAATCGTGATCTTCGCCAATGACCATTACTCCCCCGGGAGTAATAGAGCTTCCAGCGGGAGTAATGAGCCCTATTACTCCCTAGAGAGTAATGAAATTGTACCGCGCATGCGCACATGTAAATAATTATCATCGGTCAATAATAGGCTATTTTCCGCCCGTATTGCACGCAAGGAATGTGGTTATTTTAGCGCAGTCGGGAAAAATAGTACATTACTCCACGAGGGCAAAAAACGTTTTTCTAACGAGTATGAGTTTGCAGCACGAGCCGAAGGCGAGGGCTGTAATCACACGAGTTCGAAAAAGTGTTTCGCACGAGGGATGTACGAAATTTTTCATCGCAAGGTGCGAAAATGGCGATTTTACGGACGCGAAGCGGGCGGAAAAGTGGCCATTTCCGCACCGAGTGATGACAAATATATTATTGTCTCAACTATCCCTATATAAACAATGGAATATCGTCTGTAAGATTTTACAATTATCGTTTCAATCTGGAATGAAATTGTAAAAATTACAGATACAATTGTAAAACCAAATGTATTCTTTTGACAGTGAATTTTTTTGTTCGTTCTATGAAAACACATTATCAACGCGGTGCAGATGCGCGTCTTCGTTGTCGATTTATATCGATCAATATGTAAGCACCGATACCTAAGACCCCCGATCCGTCGCTTCTGGCGCATGACGCGCGAAAATTCGTCGAGGCTCGTGACAGCGATGGAAAAGTCCAACGCCAGAGCGGTATCGAGCCAGACATGAATGCAACCAACGGGGATAGAATATACAAACCCGGATAATTTCGTTGCACTCGCGTCAGCTAGCGGAGAGGGCTTGGGAAGGTTGGAAAGGCAAGGAGAGCCAAGATCGAAGAGCAGAAAAGCGGAAAACCTCGGAGAATCCGGGCCGTATGCATACTGGATAAGAGATTCTGGAATCTCGTGATGATTAAACGTTTTTGTGAATCACCTGTCAATCAGGAGAGCAGAGGAACAGTGTAGCTCGCGGAACGCATCAACAACTCGAGGGATAAGGGGGTAGAGGGGCCTGATGCGTATGGATGTCGGGGCCGAGACATGCAAGCCGGTAGCTCTCTATAAATACACCAACGGGTAAGAATGGAAAGGGCGGAAGTCACATATCTCAACAAGGGATATGTGTTTCTTCGCTTGTTAGCCGTCGATATGAGGGAGAGAGGGGCAAAATGGGACAGTGGGGCAAAATGGAACAGCGGGGGCAAAACTCATTTTCCCCGTAATTTTTGCATGCCCCATTTTGTCCCAACGATACATCCGGATTTTCAACATCATTTCTCCCCACTTTATTTATTTATCCACCACCGCAACCACCCCAAAGTTATTGGAAAATTGCGTTTTATCTCATTATGCCGTTTTGCCCCACTGTCCCATTTTGCCCCGCTCTCTCCTACTCTCGCGATGTCACAAAATACGAGAGGAAAGTCTACGCGCAGGTTTAGCGAAGCTGTGGAGAGTAATCGCGAAGCGAAGGATTTTCAAGATGATAGCGGAAAACTAACCGTCGGATTATTTACAGTAATGAAGGCGTCTCAGAGAGCCGAGCGACAAGGTGTCATCTTTTGCTATCGGGAGGCGCTCTGTTTCTCAATATTAACTGAAAATTATTAATACCGACAGCGGTGCATGTGATACTTTGTACTTTGAACTTGAAGTACTTTTTGGTACTTTGCCCAGCTGTGCAGTAGAACATGGTCTTCTGTACCGGCACAGGTTTTCCGTAGTTTCCCGGTGTCCCCAGAAAATGCAGTAAAGTGTAGCTAAGTCGGCTACGGACGCACTGGAAGTTATGAAGCTTAGCTGAGTGCGGGTAGGAAGTGCTAGGGGAGAATCGCGATGGAGTTCGGTAAAAACCCCCAAAAAAAATTAAAAATTTGAGAATTCTGAGCGTATGAGCGAGAGCGTGGTAAATGAACCGATTTCACAAATTGGCCGAGTTCACAGACAAACAAAGTTAAGTAGCTAAGTCCTACCGATTGCATAACAAAATGTGCAATTATCACGTAATAACAAACGTTATTATATTTATGACAACGCCAATGGAGTGAAAGGGTTGAAAGGGAAAGATAGCGGTGAGTGGAAGCGAATCGCGAAGTTTGATCAGAGAAACAGAGAGAGCAGAGGGTGCGACGCGCCGTCTCCATTGTACGCCCCTTTGTCACGCGATTAAATTATTATCGATTCGTACTTTTTATCCTGTCACGCAACGACCATCTATCCTTTTTCTCATCATTTTTCAACCTATATGAGCTATTTGTGTATAATACACAAAACATAAATACTTAACAAGACGGTTACTTTCCTGATCTAATCGAATCTTCAACGAGATAGCGTCGCATGTCGTTGCGCTTCTCCGGAGAATAATGTGTTTTTTATTTTACGACGTCCTTGTTTGTTTGTTTGTCATTATTATTATTTTTTTAAGCGACGAGCTCGTTAACGTGTTGCTGCTGAAATTGAGAATTTAGGTCGCTATGCAATGGAAAATTATAAAGAAAAAAATATATATGTATTATTTCTTATTACATTTTTTTTTAATTTTATTTAAAAAATATATATATATATAATTTTTTTTTTAAAGATGGTCAACTCGCACCTAAGTAATTATATGCAAAATCTAAATTTGACAGTTCAACGCTACCGACGAGTTTCCAGAGTCACAGCTATTGATATGTATAAAATTTTATTAAAAAAAAAGTTACTGTCAATTATACACATTTGGGAATGACGATAATTTCCCGTTTTCGCAACAGGCAACAGCGTCAAAACGCGAGAGGGCATCGGACCACCGATATCGAATTACGATGAACCAACGTGAAAATAGATATCGCGTATTAAATGTAATTTCACGACCGCCGGCCCGTCACATTAATTTCACATTTTCCCCAAGGGTGATGGAATAAAAAAAAATTATAAAATTTAAAGAGAGGCGAGACTGCCACTGCGCTGTAATGTATCGGCCATTCCGTTTTTACGCAATAATTTTTTTCCGATAAATTTATTGTGTGGATTCGGATAGAGAATTTTTCTATTTTTTTTTTTCACTCAAGTCGCCGATACGAAAAATGGGAAAACGCAGCTTCCGCGCCGGTCCGACGGTGAAATTGTAAATCGATTCGTCGCCCATCTTCGTCGTTCTTTTTTTTCCCTCTACCGCGTCTGACCCACCCTCCTTCGGATTTCTCTACTCCACTCGATAGAAACATACCGAGTACCGCCATTCGGCTCGGCGAAAGATGAGAATTCCGCAAAAGTATATACACATATCTATGGCTTTGTTGCGCTCGGCAACGAGAGAGCATTTGGGAGGAGAACGGTGAGGCTCTCTCGTACCCATGTTTGGCCTCCTCGCCAGCCGCGAGTAATTGCTTCTTCTTCGCTCATCCCACGCGACCTCGTCGCGCGCGACAAACTTCGCGTTTTACGTATATCCATGTATGCGGAGAGAATGAGGGGACGAAGCCGTGGAATGGGGTGGAACTATTGTGGACCATACATATACGCGAAAAAAAACAGAATATACGATAGAGAAGCCAGCGGGAATGGAAGGATTCGGATGTGTTATTGCTTTTTTTCCCTCGTGTCTTTTCTCGAATGTGGCAGAGAGACACAGCTGATAAATCGACGACGGGAGTCGAGTTTGCACAATTTTCAATCCGCTACTCGTGCACTACTCTCGCGTGGTTAACCAGTGCATCGAATTTGTACGATCGTAACATTGCGACGTGGAGTCGTTGTGTCACTGTACCATTGCGCGATTGTGCAATTATACTATTGAGCTTTTGTACCATGGTACTATTGCGCTATTATGCCATTGTGCCATTGTGCCATTGCGCCATTGTACTATTGCACCATTGTGCCATTGCGCCATTGTGCCATTGCGCCATTGCGCCATTGCGCCATTGTGCAATTATAATATTGAGCTTTTGTACCATGGTACTATTGCGCTATTATGCCATTGTGTCACTGTGCCATTGAGCCATTTATTTGTTTTGTTAATCGCAACGACGAAAAATACTGTAACGAATATAGATATGAGAATTGACCAAGACACACGATATTGCATAAATGACCACAATGGCCCGATATGACAAATGACAAACGGATAGATTATCGATTGACCAGATGACAACGGTCTTGATCGGACTTTCTGTGATATTGAGCTGCGATTGTAATTAGCAATATCCGCCCCAAAACCAAATACACGTGTTATTTATTCCACGAGAACGTAACAATACATTTGTTTCACCACTGATTTTTTTTTTTTTTTTTTTTTTTTTGAGAAAGTGGAGATGTACGATATCTTCAACCCCTTCACTGTCAGAGAAACGTATTTCCCTATACGTTTTTGCCCCTGTCAGGGCGCGTGAGAGTGAAGGAGTTGATAATTAAAAACTATAACGAAATTTGCAGTCCTAACGAAGCGATCACGAAAAGCTGGGAGCCATGTGATCAGCAATGAGCTAGCATTAATCTCATTGTTGCAACGAAAACTATGACAAGAATAAACGCGCCCTTGTTTGCCATCTCAATAACGCCGATAATAGTACCGTTACCGATGATTGAATAGTGGCAACCGTTCAGAACGCTTCGATCGTCCGTCCCACCGCATTTATTTCCTCGTCGCTTTTTGCCTTCGCAAAGGCGACTTTATCCCTCTATTATCTCAAAGATACGATTGTAAGAGCCAGATCGATCGAGCAGCAACAGTCGGGACGCTGAACACGAGATTCAGTCGTCGACCTAGAACAGAGCCTCAATAAGATAGAAAACAAAATCCTGCGTGACTCGCCAGAGAACTTATCTATCCGATTCTCACGCCGATAAAAAGGTTTGGTAATATCAACTAAGCTGCGGTTGCGGGTGGCGAAGGAAAATGTTTGGTCGATTGAACAAAATCTTTGTCAAAATCAATAACAGAACAGTCAATTCAACTAAATATTCGTTCGATCAACTAAATGTTTCTTTCAATCGCAACCGCAGCTTAGTTGATATTACCAAGCCTTTTTACACTGAGAAAAACTTACATAGTAAATAGTTCCCAGGGGGGGGGGGGGGCGTCTACATTTTACAGTTACGACAATGACCAAAAATTATAGTTGTAGACTATAATTATAGTTTAATCAATTGAGTATATACTATCACAAACTATCTATATAGACGTCCCCCCTGGGAACTATTCGTTATAGTAGGAAATACCATCCTTTTTCTCAGTGTATCGGTGCATGGTCGACATTGACCTTGAGGAAAATCGTTTCGGTATTGGTGAAATCGGCCTATCGCGTCTTCCGATCGGTTTCGGGCGCGTCTCAGTCGCTCGACGAAACGAGGAATTTTGTTCTTCACATTAGTCGACTGATCGCGCTTGAAGGATTCTTCCGTGACGCGCCTTGGAAGAACCTGTTGGACCTTTCACACTGGACACTCCCTCGCTATCTCAGCCACCGGCGATTGGAGGCCGTTGAGGCTGTTTGATAATAGCATACCGTAGATAAATCTGCGGTCGTTGGATAAACCTTTGACCGTTCGACGAGCGAGGGGGAGACAGAGAGCTGAAGGAAGAGCTGTTAACCGCAGTCCTGCGGTTCCAGCAACCTCCGCTTCTCTTTCCCGCAGCTCGTTCTTCAACGCTCTCCTCCCGCTCGCTCGGCAAGAAGAGGATTTTAAACGAACGCTAGATAGATAATAATGTGGCAGCCGTTCTGCGGCTTCGGACACGCAATTACACATTTTAGTCTTTTTTAATTCTTTTTTTTTATCGTATCTTTCTCACTCTCTTGCGCGGTGTTTATTTCACCTTCGTTAACCCTGGAACATCACACACGACTGCTATTACTACTTCTATTTATTCGTTTTGTTAGTTGTGAAGTCGTTTACTCGCTGTTATTGCTCGGCTGACGCTCTACATACTTACCTCAAATTCCATGATCAAATACAACTGTCATGCGTAAATTCGGTTCTTTTCATTTACTGACAAAACTTCCTCCATGAGCAAGCCAAATAATGACGGAAAAGTTGTTCTTTTGCTTCCGCATAGAGGAAGCTAAAGTGCACTATGTTTTGATTTTTAAAAATCGAGATTTTAGTGTCAGAGTATTTAAAATAACCTGAAACGTCGGCAAATGTAATTTTTACCTGGTGTCCGGATGTATGTGTGTGTGTATGTGTGTGTGTGTGTCTCGCATACGTGAGTTGATTAAAATGCCTATAAACTCAGAAACGGTTTGAGATGGCCAGTTGAATTTTCGTACCCTCGTAGAGTACGAAGTATGTAGTCACGTCTCTTCAATCAGTGCAATTTTTATGGAGATGGAGGCCAAATTGGAAATTTTACGGGATTTTGAATTTTTTGAAAAATGCCTGTGGTATCTCTAACTTGCGTAAATTTTGAGCTATCGTCATAAAACTGCACACGAATATAATATTTTTATCAAAGATCTTTGGTATTGAATTTGGCCGAAATCTATCCGAGCGGTCAGATTTCATGCAATTTTGATTTTTTTGAAAAAATTGTCGAATTCCAGTAAACATGGAGGTATCGAACTCAAATTTGATACGGGAATGGAGTAAGACTGTACGATGTTTGGTACTAAATTTGGCGAAAATTAATTTAATTGTTTAGATTTTACGGCATTTTCAAAACGACAAATTACCGCAAATTTCAGTTAGCGATTTTCAACAATAAATTTTGCGGACAATTTTTACCTTTTCTATTTGATTAGATGTAGGCATTTTTTTGATCTTACAAAAAAAGTTGCAAAGTAATTTGCACATGGCTTCCTTACTTATTACGATTTTCCGCACAGTTTTTGCATTAAAGTGAAAAAAGTTGAAAATTGAAATTTTCATACAGCTTTCTCACACTGTTCCTTTATTCGCGAAACGTCCTCTACGAGGAAGCTAAAAATACAAAAAAGCTTTCTGATAAAAGAAGCTTTGCGAACAAAGGACCATTGTGAGAAATCTATTTAAAAAATTCAATTTTAAACTTTTATGAGGAACCAATATGAAAAGTTCAATATTCAACTTTTTCATACAAGTTTTGCACCCAAAAAGGACTACATCGCGTGTAGCAATCTACATTAGAAAAGAATAATAAATTAAAATAAGAAAATTTCAATTTCCAACTTTTATGACGAACCAATATGAAATTTTCGTTTCTCTAAACTCATGTCGTATCCGATTTGTGTTGCAGGTCGTCGTGGAGAGTTCCGTGCTGGCCCTCGAGTACGGAGACCTGGAGATCGAGGCGGACTCGCCGGTCAATCCCGATCTTCTTTTCGACTCCCAGCTGATGCACCTTTACGTTCTAACCGAGAAGAAAGTCTCGAAGGTGAAGGTTCAGGAATGCTCGGTGTACAAGACATGCTGGGATTGTCTCGGCGCGAAGGATCCGTACTGCGGTTGGTGCTCGCTCGAGAACAAGTGCAATCTCCGCAGCGACTGTCAGGACGCCGCCAAGGATCCGCTCTACTGGATATCGTACAAGAGCGGCAGATGCACGACGATAACGACCGTGACACCCGATCAACTTCAGAGAACAACCGCGAGGACGCTCGAGCTCGTTATCGACAATCTGCCGACCCTGAAGGGACAATTCTTGTGCGCATTCTCAGCGTTGGACAAAACTCTCATCACAAACGCAACGAGAAAATCATACGGTGTTAATTGCACGACACCGAGGACCGACCTGTTGCCGTCGATACCGCTCGGTCAGCATCACTTCACAGCCAAATTGTCGGTTCGCATGACCAGCGGACCCGACCTCGTCGCAACCAATTTCACCTTCTTCGACTGCAACACATACTCGTCGTGCACTCAGTGCGTATCCTCGAGCTTTCCGTGCGACTGGTGCGTCGACGGACATCGGTGCACTCACGATACGGCGGAAAATTGTAGGAACGATATTCTCGTCACCGGAGTTGCCGTGAGTATTTTTTTTTAATTGTGTGTTGAGAGACAAGCTGAAAAAAATATACACACAAATTTGTGTAGATAGAAAGGTGGAAATTCGGAGAAAAATTATGGGAGCGTGATCGGATTTTTTAAAGCCGGAATTATGTTACGTAAATTTGTCGTGACCATTTTTGGACACGGTGTGTATTTTAATGGATTTGATCCGAAGGTCGAATTTCAAATTTTGCAGAGACGAAGTAGCGAATGTATACTACTGTACTAATGGGTTATAAAATGAAGCTACAGGTTACGTGCAGGACCTAATTGATTTTTTTTTTATGGGTGTTTTTATTATTCTCTTAAGTTTTAAATGTTAAAATTTTTTTTACAGAGAATGGGTCCGAGCTACAGAAGCGGTCCGGGTTTCTGTCCGACGATAAACGCTACAGATTCACAAGAGATCCTCGTATCTTCCGGCATCAAGAAGGCTATAAGAGTCAAAGTGCATATAATAGGGGTGAGTGTGTCGTCGAAAACCGATTGTCACTTCCTACTAGACGCCTCGATCTATCTGTCTCAAGTGCGGGTCCACTTCTCGTTGTAGCACAGCCTCTTATACTAATTCGTACAGTTTAATCACCCATTTGAACAGAGCGGCACAGCCGGGGAGAAACCGATGATAAATTCTTCTTTCAACTTTTAAACATTGGGAATACTTTTCAAAAAATACGATCTACGATCTACGATCTATGATCTATGATGGATCGATGATCGATGATCTATGATCATGGATGGATCGATGATCTATCGTCTATGATCACGGATGGATTGATGATCGATGATCTATGGTTTATGATCATGGATGGATTGATGATCGATGATCTATGGTCTATGATCACGGATGGATTGATGATATATGATCTATGATCATGGATAGATCGATGATGCATCCATCGTGATCCATGATCGTGGATCTACGATGTACTATATATACTATATTCACGATCTTACGATCTATCATCATAGATGGATCCACGATCCATGATCCACGATCCATGATCCACGATCCACGATCCACGATCCACGATCCACGATCCACGATCCACGATCCACGATCCACGATCCACGATCCACGATCCACGATCCACGATCCACGATCCATGATCCACGATCGATGATCGTGGATCTACGATGTACTGTATATACTATATTCACGATCTTACGATCTATCATCATAGATGGATCCACGATCCATGATCCACGATCCATGATCCACGATCCATGATCCACGATCCATGATCCACGATCCATGATCCACGATCCATGATCCACGATCCATGATCCACGATCCATGATCCACGATCCATGATCCACGATCCATGATCCACGATCCATGATCCACGATCCATGATCCATGATCCATGATCCATGATCCATGATCCATGATCCATGATCCATGATCCATGATCCATGATCCATGATCCATGATCCATGATCCATGATCCATGATCCATGATCCATGATCCATGATCCATGATCCATGATCCATGATCCATGATCCATGATCCATGATCCATGATCCATGATCCATGATCCATGATCCATGATCCATGATCCATGATCCATGATCCATGATCCATGATCCATGATCCATGATCCATGATCCATGATCCATGATCCATGATCCATGATCCATGATCCATGATCCATGATCCATGATCCATGATCCATGATCCATGATCCATGATCCATGATCCATGATCCATGATCCATGATCCATGATCCATGATCCATGATCCATGATCCATGATCCATGATCCATGATCCATGATCCATGATCCATGATCCATGATCCATGATCCATGATCCATGGTCCATGATCCATGATCCATGATCCATGATCCATGATCCATGATCCATGATCCATGATCCATGATCCATGATCCATGATCCACGATCCACGATCCATGATCCATGATCCACGATCCACGATCCACGATCCATGATCCACGATCTATGATATTTTAATATAAATATTTGTTATTCTCATTTCCACAACTAATGAAAATTTCAATTCCCTTTGCAGCAATTCATAATCCAAACGAGATTCGTTTGCCAGTTCAACATCGAGGGTCGTGTGACGAGTGTAAACGCGCGACTTCTCGCCGACACGATATACTGCGACGAGACGGAATTCTCCTACACTTCGCGAACTCCAAACATAACTGTACCGTTCGCCGTGATATGGGGAGGCTCTAAACCCCTCGACAATCCGGACAACATCCACGTAGTAATATACCGCTGTCGCGACATGGCAGACAACTGCGGTATGTGCCTCGCGATACCGGCCAAGTACGACTGCGGCTGGTGTCAGAGTTCCGACAGATGCGAGGTGAAGGATCAGTGCAATCGCGGCAACGGTAGATGGCTGAATCGAAACATGACATGTCCGAATCCGGAGATTCACTCGTTCGAGCCGACGATGGGACCCTGGGAAGGGAATACAAACGTAACGATACGCGGTATAAATCTCGGCAAGACATTCAGCGACATCTACGGCGGCGTCACCGTAGCCGGTGTGACGTGTCAGCCGTACGAGCATCTCTACATAAAGACGAAGCAGATAATATGCCGACTGGACGGTCCCGGAATGACGGAGCTTCGTCAGGGACCGGTGATCGTCAAGATCGAGGACTTTCGGGGCCAGTCGGAGCAGAATTACGAATTCGTCGATCCACGGATAACGATGATATCGCCGAAGCACGGGCCGATGAGCGGCGGCACGATAGTGAAGATAACCGGTAAATACATGAACGCCGGTAGCGAGATAAGGGTCTACATCGATCATCTGCCGTGCTCGATAATAAGCGCCGAGTCCAACGAGACGCTGTGCATGACCAGCGCCAGCGACAAGAAGATGACCGGCAAGCTCTACATGACCTTCGACGGTGGCAAGAGGGACTACGACGGTTTCTTCGAGTACGTCGACGATCCGACGATAGACAGCTTCGAGCGCGGCGTTGCCGGTCAGATGAAGATACCGAAGGGCGTGCCGGCGGGCGGCATAAAGATCAGCGTCACAGGCAAGAATCTCGGTTACATTCAGGATCCCCAGATGTACGTCTACTACGACGAGAAGATGTTCGTCTCGCGCTGCGACGTCCTCAGTCAGACGAGCATGGACTGCCGATCGCCGACCATCGAGGTTCCCGAGCACGTCGAGCTCGACGCCGAGAGACCGCTCGCCCTCGAGTACGGCTTCAGGATGGACAACGTCACCGGCGTTCAGAATCTCTCGCAGAACGGTTTCAACAAGTTTCTCCTCTATCCGAATCCCATATACGACGTCTTCGACGAGGAGGTCAAGTACTACAAGAGCGACTATCTGACGATAAACGGTCAGCATCTTGATAGAGCGTGTCAGGAATCCGACGTTATCGTGCAGATCGGCAATGCCTTCTGCAACGTGACGTCCCTGTCGAGGCAGCAGCTCACTTGCCGACCGCCGGTGACGCAACCGCCGGCCCTGGACGACGAGGGACTGCCCGATAAGCAGGAACTTCCCGAAGTGATCGTCATCGTTGGTCACACGCTCAGCTTCAAGATCGGGAAATTGAGCTACGCTTTGCCGGCTGGATTGAACGGTCCGCTCTCGAAGCCAGCCCTGATCGGCGTCATCGCCGCCATTATCATCCTCGTATTCGTCTTCATCGCCTTCCTCATAGCTTATCGGCGAAAGTCGACCGAGAGCAACAGAGTACTGAAGAACATGCAGGAACAGATGGACATACTGGAACTCAGAGTCGCGGCCGAGTGCAAGGAGGCGTTCGCCGAATTGCAAACGGAAATGACCGACCTCACCGGTGACGTCACCAGCGGTGGAATTCCGTTCCTCGACTACCGAACTTACGCGATGAAGATCCTCTTTCCGAACGTCGAGAATCACGTTGTCCTGCAGTGGGACAGACCGGAATTGTTGCTGAAGGACAAGGGGTTGAGACTCTTCGGACAGCTCATTATGAACAAAACGTTTTTGCTGCTCTTCGTCAGAACGTTGGAGAGCAATCGATACTTCTCTATGAGAGATCGGGTCAATGTCGCGAGTCTCATTATGGTCACGCTTCAGAGCAAGATGGAATATTGCACGGATATATTGAAGACTCTGCTTGCCGAACTCATTGAAAAGTGCATGGAGGGCAAGAGCCATCCCAAGTTGTTGCTCAGACGGTGAGTAAACGAAGCAACACCGCAATACCACAATGCCACAATGCCATGACGACAATGTCACCATACCTCAATGTCGTGATACCGCAATGCCGAGATACCGCTATACCGCGGTATCGCGATACTGCGATACCACAATGATATTGTATAGGGGAGAGCGGGGCAAAATGGGACAGTGGGGCAAAACTCAATGTTCCAATAATATTTGGATGTTCCATTTTGGCCCAATGATACATCCGGATTTTCAACGCCGCACGGAGAAAAATTGTTCTGTTTCCCTAACAAAATGTAGACTGTTAATAATTTGTTGTAGCAGAAAAAATATTTGCTGCCACAGCAAAATATGTTGTTGTGCCTATGTTAAGCAGGTAAATGATTTATGGTGACAAAACTGTTGTTGCCCCAACCATTTTTTTTCTCCGTGCGGTTTGCCACACGGAAGACTATCGCCACGATCCAAAAGTTATTGGAAAATTTCGTTTCGTCTCATTATCCCGTTTTCCACCGCTCTCCCCTATGATTAGTAGGGTGGTCCTTAAAGTGATTATTTTTTCAACCCCAATTTCGACCAATGAGAGCGCGGTATTTGACATCACGTGGTACAACTAGGTCTAAATTATATCGATAATTTTTCGAAAATTTTCCGGCTAGGTTGCTAGGCGATAAACATTAATTTTTCTGTCACTTGTAACCTATGCGAATGATTAAACGTCAAATTGCTATTCACGAGCATGGACATGCTCGTGAATAGCATGTCCTAAAACCTTGTCAGGAAAATGTTAAATACCACAATCTCATTGGTCGAAATTGAGGTTGAAAAAATAATCAGCCGAATACCCCTCAAGCTTAAAAATTAATCGGGTATTTCCCTCTTGTTTCCCTGCGTAGCATCGATCGAGATAAGTTTTGCTCAAAAATCCCTCGCGCTGCGCGCTCGGGATTTTTTTAAGCAAAACTTATCTCGGTCGTTGCTACGCAACGAAACAATCGGGAAATACCCGATAATTTTTAAGCTCTCGGGGTATTAGAACCGATAATTTTTTAATTTTATGGGTGCCAACCCGTATTATTGTGGGGTATAAAATAAAAATGCGATGTGCGAAGGGTCCCCGAAGTTAATGCATTTATAGAAGTTGCTACCGGCTGTTTAAAAAAATTAAAAACTTCGGAACATCTAAATTTAAAGTAACGTGCACTTTTTTTGGCTAGGTTATCGCCATCTTGGTTTAATACAGAACATAAACGCCTCTTGCGGCCATTTCAACTACTTAAACAACTTGAACAAATATATCTTTTCAAATAAAATAATCGGTTATTTTTCCGAAACGGATTTTCACCTTTTATAACATTTAGTAACTATTAGCTATAATTGGCGAAAACTTTGTTTTGTAACCCTCGGCAGCCACCTCTAAAAATGCTTCGATTTCATAGGGATTTCGCAGGCTCCAAGGAAATATCGAATTTTTTATTTTTTATATTAAATAGCCGGTAGCGACCTGTAAAAATGCATTAATTTCGGGTACCCTTTGCACATGGCATTTTTATTTGAATGCCTCACGATAATACAGGGTGGCCCCAGAAAATTGCCTACAAAATCTAGTTCATGATTCAAAAAAAAAAAAATGTCTTGCTTAAAAAAATTGAATTTGATAAATATAATAATTTTTTTTTTAAATCATTCAAGCATTTATGCATTATTCAGTGCTGTAAACGATTTTTGTGGAATTAATATTGCTTGTCGAATTTCCAGAACGGAGAGTGTCGCGGAAAAAATGTTATCGGCCTGGTTTACATTCCTGTTGTACAAATTTATGCGGGAGTGCGCGGGCGAGCCGTTGTACATGCTGTTCCGTGCAATGAAGCAACAAGTCGACAAGGGACCGGTCGACGCGATAACATCCGAAGCGAGATATTCGCTGTCCGAAGAGAAGCTGATCAGGCAGTCGATCGATTTCAAGGCAATCGTGAGTAAACGAAGAAAATTCTAGTGTTTATCTTTTTTTTTCTGCGGTGAGGTTTCGAGGAGAATCAAAGAACTTTTAATTCTCACGCTTGTGTGACCCCGTTGGTTGATCAATTGTCTCTTCGTTATTGCAATTGCAGACCGCCTACGCTTCGATCTCGCAACAGACGGTATTCGTGGGTGGATTAGATCCGAACACGGAGAATGTGCCGGTTAAGGTACTCGATTGTGACACGATCTCGCAGGTGAAGGAGAAAGCTCTGGACACAATATACCGCGCAACGCCGTACAGTCAGAGACCCCGAAAGGACGATCTCGATCTTGGTAATCATTTTTTCTATTTATTCGCATTTTTTTTTTTTTATTTACTTTTATTCCATTTGTCCAAACGATCATTTACACCGAATTGTATAATAATTTCGAGGTGCCTAAAAATTCGCCCCGCTAAATGTATTATGTATGTGTAATGTGTTGGTTTGGGGATGAAAAATTACGCGTATATTGTCTCTGAAGAAAATTCGTAAAGATACGTAGTCTTTGAGATACGAGCACTTGAAGCTCTCAGCCAATGAGATTGCCCGGCGACCGTGGCGCCATCTGTTGCGAGGCTCCCATTGGGCGAAAGCTTTAACTCGCTCCAGCCGGAAAACTACGCATCATACAAAGTTTCGCCAAAGGGAAAGTTTGTTCAGTTCTTCATCCTCGAATAAGATCCTAAACTTTCATTCGTCAATTTGTTACATCATATATGTAGGATAAAAGGTGTGAATATGGAACAGCCCGGTCAGGAAAATAAATAAAAGATGCCTTTTTTTAAACAACCTAATGTATATATATAATTTAATTGTAATTATAAATACTACAATTTATAATTACGCAGTATAATTTAAATAACTATATAACATTTAATAATTAAAATATAAAAAAATTAATAATATAATTAACGGAAACAACTTTTTGTTCATGTTTCGTAGAATGGCGTACCGGAGCATCGGGAAGGTTGATCCTCTACGACGAGGATTCGACGACGAAGACCGAGGGCGAATGGAAGAAGAGAAACACCCTCAATCACTACAGGGTACCGGACGGTGCTGCACTCAATCTAGTCTCTAAGCAATCGTCGTCGATATACAATCTTTCCATACTCTCGGAGAAAACCGACAAGTCACACAAATACGAGACTCTTAATCTGAGCAAATTCAGCTCGGCGAGTCCGCCACTGTCGCGTGCGACGTCGCCCCTGAATCATGATCACGACGGTGGCCTCAAGAGTTGGCATCTCGTCAAGCATCACGACACCGACGCTCAAAAGGAGGGCGAACGCGGCAACAAGATGGTCTCGGAAATATATCTGACGAGGTTACTCGCTACAAAGGGCACGCTCCAAAAATTCGTCGACGATCTCTTCGAAACGATATTCAGCACGGCCCATCGAGGATCGGCACTTCCCCTCGCCATAAAATACATGTTCGATTTTCTCGACGACCAAGCTCTTCATCACGGCATATCCGATCCCGAGGTCGTACACACGTGGAAGAGCAACTCCCTGCCGCTTAGGTTTTGGGTCAATCTCATCAAAAATCCGAACTTCGTGTTTGACATTCACAAATCAAATATCGTCGACTCGTGTCTGTCCGTAGTCGCGCAAACTTTCATGGACAGCTGTTCGACGTCCGATCATAGACTGGGTGAGTAAACCTTTTTTTTAATTTTAATATCATGAAGAAAATAATAACCGATGCCATTTTTTATACGATGTGCCGAGGTAGGAGTAAAATAAGTAAAATATTTGTGATCAGCGAGCAAAAAAAAAAATGGTTCAGAGCCCGATTTTTCGAATGTTTCCTATATTTAGTAACTTTTACTAAAAACTGGAAAAAAATGTTCACCGCCGCAAATGTCAACGTACTTCGTCGCGCTGATCAATTTTTCCACGGGAGGTCAAGCGGAGCATCGGTGACTACCGAAAATTAATCGCACCTTTTTTTCTTCTCGTTCGCAGGCAAAGATTCGCCGAGTTCGAAATTGCTCTACGCTAAGGACATTCCAGTGTACAAAGAGTGGGTGGAGCGTTACTACTCGGACATCAAGATCATGCCAGCCATATCCGATCAGGATATGAACGCGATGCTGGCTGAAGAATCGAGGGTAAGCATTTTTATTTTTTTCTTCATCTTTTGTTCGTTAATGTTCATCCAAGACTGGCTTTCACGATAAAAACTGTTATTCAGCCATCGGTGCGCTAGTATTTTCCTAGTCTTCTTAACCCTCGGTGAATCACAGATTTATCCGTTTTCTGAGATACTACCGTAGTAATAACCCCCCCCCCCCCACCCCCCACTCTGCGTTTGTTAGTTTTGTTTCGGACGTTATGACTCGCGAACGACTTGTACGACTCCGAATAACTCGACCAATTCGAATAACTCGACCAGTTCGAATAATTCGACCAATTCGAATAACTCGAATATTTCGAATGACTCGAATATTTCAAATGATTCGAGTCAACTCCGTTTTCATATTCTCGTTACTCTTAAAATTGTCTGTATAATCGAATATATGAAAAGTTTTTATCTTATTTCCAGCAACACACGACGGAATTCAACACGAATTGCGCCCTCTACGAGCTGTACACGTATGCGGGAAAGTACAACGAGCAGCTCATAGTTACCCTCGAGGAAGACGAATTTTCTCAGAAGCAGAGGTTGGCATACAAGCTCGAGCAGGTGCACAATATAATGGCGGCGGACCCTAATCCCTGATGCCCCGTTATACCGACTAAGCACCCCACTAAACCCTCGCGCCATGAGTGGCCCTGCTGAGTCGCGAAACTAGGTACATATTATCAACAAAAAAAATAAAATAAAAAATAAAAAAAAATGAAATATTGCCAATTCGTTACTGGCCTAAAACGTGAAATCGTGACACGGACATCCTTATAAATCGTCGTCACAAGCCAGTTGTCACACTTTCAGGGTTTTCATAAAAACAAAACTCAAACCCAAAGGACTCGATAAAAAAAACATAATAATGAAGAAAGAAAAAAAAATTAGCGAATAGAAACGACGAAACATCGCGATTGTCGACAGAACCGGTCGTCGCGATCGAACGATCGAAAAAAAAATAAAAAAAATAGGTGTCACAACAAATAGTCACACACACACGCGCACACGCACACGCACACGCACACGCACACGCACACGCACACGCACACGCACACGCACACGCACACGCACACGCACACGCACACGCACACGCACACGCACACGCACACGCACACGCACACGCACACGCACACGCACACGCACACGCACACGCACACGCACACGCACACGCACACGCACACGCACACGCACACGCACACGCACACGCACACGCACACGCACACGCACACGCACACGCACACGCACACGCACACGCACACGCACACGCACACGCACACGCACACGCACACGCACACGCACACGCACACGCACACGCACACGCACACGCACACGCACACGCACACGCACACGCACACGCACACGCACACGCACACGCACACGCACACGCACACGCACACGCACACGCACACGCACACGCACACGCACACGCACACGCACACGCACACGCACACGCACACGCACACGCACACGCACACGCACACGCACACGCACACGCACACGCACACGCACACGCACACGCACACGCACACGCACACGCACACGCACACGCACACGCACACGCACACGCACACGCACACGCACACGCACACGCACACGCACACGCACACGCACACGCACACGCACACGCGCACGCGCACGCGCACACGCGCACACGCACACGCACACGCACACGCACACGCACACACACAAATACGTGCGCGCGCATACGCACACTCACACACACTCACACGCACCCGCGCATTTACACATTCGACAAAGTCTTCTGTAAGGCCGCTGGCTGGGAGGTGTGACCGAATATATATTAACAACTGTATCGAATCGCACTTTACCAGTTATTTGTACATAACATACCAAAATAATGATATTGTAATAGGTAATATGTATTATTGTAATAAGCTCACCGGAAAGAGGCCGGCGGCAACAAAAAAAAAATGCAAAACAAAAAAACAACAACAAACTCCCGTCATCGGTATGCGACAAGGATTTTTCGAGCAAACGAATAATAATAATAAAAACCAACGCATACGGTTATATATAATAATAACAATAATAATAATAAAAATAACAAAAATATTAATAATAATAATAATAATAATAATAAAATAATAATAATAATAATAACAATAATAATAATAATAATGATAATGGTAAGAATATCAATAAGGCCAGGTAGGTAAGGATGGTCGGGCTGAGATATTTGTAAATGTGAGAACGAGACGGGATTAAAAAAAGGCAAAAGAAGAAATCACAAATTGAACAGACGAAAAATGAAAAAAAAAAACATGTGTCGCGATCGACGTCGCGATTTATTAACGAAGAAACATTTCCATCCAGCGCTAAACTAGACGATGACAAGCTCGTTCGGTCTACGAAGAAAAAAGAACCGAGTTCGAGTTTTTTTTTTTTTTTTTTTTAAGGATTGCGATAATTATCGATAGAGGTTGATAAGAAAAAAAAAACACACACACATAAGCGCGATAAAAAAACAAACAATTAATTGATATTACGAGTATATTATATACACATGGATGGTATGTCATATGTATATGTGTAAATATATACACCGAACAAAAAAACAAAACAAAAAAACAAAAAAAAACAACGTGTCGCAACGCATGTGTAATGTATATATTATATGTGTGCGTGTGCCCTTCCGTTGCGTCATATATATATATATATTATTTAAAAAAATATATTATATATTGACGCCACAACAAAAAAGACACTCACGAGCGAAACGGAAGACGAGGAGGTACGAAGAGTATAATATCGGGCGTGTTTTCACGTAACGACAGGAGAAGAAAAAAAACAAAACGAACAAAAACGACGAAAAAAGAAAAAAATGTGGAAGAAAAATGATCGTGTAATAGTTGGTTAAGTAATTATTATTAATTAAAAAATATGAACTTATGGCTGGACGCGCGAGCGCGCGGGGCCAGCTCTCGATGTGACGGTTGTGTTGAGTGTGCGTGCTTCCCCCATTCCTCCAGTCCTCCGGTTCGCGAAAAAAAAAGAAAAAAAAGAAAAAAATTCCGAATCTGCCATATTATAAATTCGTAATTTTTTCTTTTTCATCACTATTTTTTTCGTTGCGTCCATCGATATCATGCGTAATCGTCGTTGTCATTGTCATCATCGAAGCTCATTTATATATATATATATATACATACATATATGAAGAAAAAAATGATTCCTCTTTTTACCTTACCTGCGGAACCACCTTGTGCCACTTTAAACCCCCCCCCCCCCCCCCTTCCACCCTTCCTTTATCATAATGCTTCAACGCCTCCGTCGTCATGTTGTTGTCACTCTTAATTATTGTAATATATATGAATAATGAAAAAAAAATCACTGTTGAGTATTGTCTGATTGTAATACATTGATATTGAATTGATATGAATTGATAATCATTAATTAACACACGTAACATTAAATCTGTGGATGTAGCCATATTTGTATGTGAGAGAAAAAAGAAAAAGAGAATCGATATCGAGAGCGTGAAAGTGACAATTGTGAAGAGATGCGTGTAAACGGTGCGAATGTGTTGGCAACGGTGAGAATGAATTTTTTTGGGTGTGTTCCTGTGCGTCAATTCAATGTGCAGTTGTTCGTGGAGAAAGTATTTATTGCTCAAAAAAAAACAAACAAACAAACAAATATCGAAAGACGCGAAGAGAGGGATTGGGAGAGGTAAGAAAAAAAAGCGAATGTTCGAGAGGAAATGGCGAAACCGAGAGAGGATGGGGTTAATAAAAGAAAATTGAGAAATGAACGAGATAGCGTTAGAGAAGATAAATGGAAATTGGGGGAGGTAGATAGCAGGCGTCGTGGTACGGCTGTGCGATCCGTAAACTACCTGGGCCTCGACGTCCACTGCCAGATACTCTTTGCGATGAGACTTTTTTTTTCACCCAAAAAAAAATTATCAAGTTTCGGCGTCGAAATATTTTACCCGTCGGAACGAAAGACTCGATCCTATAACTACCTTTGCGACATCCAAAAAACGGGTGAGAAATTCTTTTTTAAATGATTGTTTAAAAAGAAATCGTCGTAGAGGAAATCGCGTCAGAATTTTTTTCTATCTGAAGAAAGACTCGTCACTCGAGTCACGTGGTCGGTATTCCGACGTTCCGATTGGCCGAGGCATTCGATATATCGAGAGTATCGCCGAAATGTCGAGGTCGAACCACAATGGAAAGAAGCGATATAACAGGAAAACGATGATTATCATTAAAATAAAGAGAAACGAAGATCTCCGGATGGAGTAAAACGAGAGATGATCTTGCAGTGGATGCCCGAGTTCCCGTGTGGCGATTGGTCGAGAGTACGGAAAAACCCGCGAAGTTACGAGTCGGCGGGCGAGTAGCCGGGGAAAGACAGGAATGAGAGAAAACAAAACTCCATGTGTAAGGTATTGAAACAATATTGATTGATAAAAAAAATGAAATAAAAAATAATAAAAAAATGACACGCGATAAATCCTGTAAATCAGCGGGTGTTAAAAAAAAAAATCGTCGTCGTGGATCGATCGACGTCCAACGATCGGAGGCGTGCGTCGTCCCTCCCCCGCGCACGCCGACTTCTAATGGTACTAATAAACCCAAAGTGCCTCTGGTAGATTTTTGGGCATAAGCTTGAGTAATAAAAACTATAAACATTTATTAAACGATAACGATTTAACACAGACAAACGAAAAAAAAACACACAAATTCTCACGAAGCATGATAACAAAAACAAGGCTCATACTCGTACACGAAATAAAAAAAACACACAAAAATAAAAAAATCAACAACAACAATTAACTAATAAATGATAATAACGACGAAAACTCTACGTGTGCACATGCGTATACATATCATGTTAATGTCGTAATTTCGGGCGTGTATGTATACCGTGTGCATGTGCATATAGGATAGGATTTTTAGGTAGTTGGTAGTAGCTTAGTCTCTGTGTCTGTGTCTGTATGTGCCCTGAGTGTCTTTCCCCGGAAAACCCTCCACCCTCCCTCCCCCGCGCCCAGGTCGTTAAGCGAACCCTTATCACGTGTCGTCCCTTATCATTCGAGCCCCAAACGCTCCGCAAAGCCGAGTCCCGATGTAATGTAAATCGTTATAATTTTTAAGGAGATGTGAAATTTGCTAGCCTGGCTCGGTCGGTAACCAAATCTGCGATTCATTTATTTCAAGGTCGCGAAGCCTCATATGTCGTCCCTTATCATTCGAGTCCCAGAGCTTCGCAAAGCCGAGTCCCGATGTAATGTAAATCGTTATAATTTTTAAGGAGATGTGAAATTTGCTAGCCTAGCTCGCTCGGTAACCAAATCTGCGATTCATTTATTTCAAGGTCGCGAAGCCTCATATGTCGTCTTATCATTCGAGCCAATGTCAATGTGAATCGTTATAATTTTCAATGCGATGTGAAATCTGCAAGTCCGGCTCGGTCGGTAACGGTCGGTAACGGAAACTGTAATTGATTCGATTTGCTACACGGAGCGACGCGACGATCTGATTGACCGTAAATCGTTCATTTGCAGTGCAAAAACCGCCTCGGTCGGTAACGGAAAACTGTAATTTTTTTTTTCTCCCAAGCCTGCGAACCCTCTTCAGAGAAACGCAAATTGTTAGCACCTGCGAAACTGATAAACGAAGTGATTGCGAATTCGCGTTTGCCAAAAAACGTCCGATCACACGGAGAGAACTTGATTACAGTTTTCGTTACCGACCGAGGGTGTTTCGTTACGCCGCAAAAAGAACGCAGGAAAACGTTGATCGTCGGTTTTTCGACATTTTATGGTGGCTTTACGACGAGCGTTACCATTTTTTCCTATCCGAGGCCAACGTCACACCAGCGTCCATTAATCATGCTCATGCCGCACACGTTCTTTCGCCCCAACCCCCCCCCCCCCCGCCCCTTCCCCACCGCAATTACCGATTGGCACACGTTTTTTGCTGAATAAATATTTAATATCGATGGTTCCTCATTAACTATGAAAAAAATAAATAAAAATAAAATAAAAAAAAACAAATATACGGTCCCAATTTGTAAAATTTGACTAAATAAGGTGTGTAATTTAACCGTACCGTTCGTACGCGCGGCTTACTGCCCAGCAGTCTACTGTCGTGTGCGCTAAAAAAATCATAAATTTAACAACAAAAAACACTATGCTGAAGATGTGCGCGCCGAGTGTGTAATCGTTGTTTACTTTTTTTTTTCCTGTCACGGCTGTGTAGGATTACGTGCGACGACGATGATGAGCACTCTCTCTCTCGTAGGTCCGATCGCGATCAACGATCGGTCGCCGCCGACGTTCTCCCCGAACACCGAACACGAACATACGAATATATGTACTCGAAAAAAAGGAACTTGAGAGAAAGGGGTGTGAATGTCTATGGACTGTGCAAGACTGAGAGAGGCAGCGAAACGGGGTCGACGGCCCATCGACTGGGTCCCCCAACCCCCTCCCCCTCGCCGCTCATTTTTACGTCGTAAAAACAATTTAAATGAACAATTATAAATAAATTTTAAAAAACGCATTCGACACAATTTACTTTGCGTTTTAATAATAGTCATGTTCCTTTTTCAATGGTAATTAATTATTAATGACGAAACAAACAAAAAAAAAAGTGAAAACAGAACGAGAAAATCTATATCGAACCTACGCATTATTTTGTACTTGTTTTTTTTCTTAATATATTAAATATATATATATATATGTATAATTATATATATATACATATAAATAATGCCTGTTTTAAGTTATCCAATTTTATTATTATTACTATTATTATCATTATTATTATTATTATTATTATTTCTGTATAAATGTGTGATTAATAGTATGGATAGTATAATAATTTTGTATGTTTATTGAACCAAAAATAAATATTATTGATAATGATGAAAGTTTATTTTTTATTGATCCGTTATTTTTTCTTGCTTTGTAAGGGGAACTTCGACTTCACCAGTGTAATTTTTTGATGATTCGTCGATATTGTTATGATTTTTGGTAACACGCAAGCATCTGGGTCCTATGGTACTCAGAACAACCGGTAGAAATACGAGACCGTGCCAAATTCCAAAGATAATGACCAGGAAGAATATCTTGAAGAACGACCGAAACACGTAAGAATTCGAGAATGCCATCAATGATTGGGAGAGGAGAGTAGAGCCGGCGCCGTAAGTAACTGCAGCCCCGATGTGCCGGACGGCGATAAGAGTTCTAGTTGTGCGATTATTTCTACCATCCGGTGACGCGGTGTTCAGGAAAGCGTGGGCTACGTGAGCGGCGTAATCGACGCTCAGACCCACGGCGAGTTCCAATCCTGAAACAAAAACTCATTTATTCGGATCGAGTGAAAAAGGAAAAAAAATTGATAATGAAAATTTATTATTATCATTATCGCATGTGAAATCTTTGCCTCATCAGCTTTTTACAAAATTCCAATTTTTTTCAACATTTGTAAATTGCAGTGGTTGGGTGACATAAAAAATACGCTTAGCAAAAGTGACACAAGGCAGCAGAACATTACGCGCAGATAACACACGATAAAATAATATCAAGTGTAATATGATTAAAGTAAACACGATTTTTCAAATGCATTTACACGCACGGTATATTGCATTTTACTGTACTTTGGCGTCGTGTTATTTTGGCGTTATGTTATTTTTGCGTTGTGTTGTTTTTGCATTGTGTTATTTTTGCATTGTGTTATTTTTGCATTGTGTTATTTTTGCATTGTGTTATTTTTTGCATTGTGTTATTTTTGCATTGTGTTATTTTTGCATTGTGTTATTTTTGCATTGTGTTATTTTTGCATTGTGTTATTTTTGCATTGTGTTATTTTTGCATTGTGTTATTTTTGCATTGTGTTATTTTTGCATTGTGTTATTTTCGCGTTGTGTTATTTTGGCATTGTGTTATTTTGGCATTGTGTTATTTGGCGTTGTGTTATTTTTGCGTTGTGTTATTTTGGCATTGTGTTATTTGGCGTTGTGTTACTCTGAAATGAAGCCCATTGTGTGTGTGTGTTTTTAACCGTCCTGAGAAGACGTGGACGACGCAGATGACGAGCGAATAACCCGCTGCGAAACTGATTAGCGAGCTTGATTCTCTCCCTCGTCATGGACTCACCAATGCACGAAACAATGTCGATAGTCAGACCCCAGTGGTGCATGAAACCGCAAACGTCGAGAAGCGTCAGGAGAACGCACATTAGAATCCAGAAGCAAGTTTGCGGCTCGGCAATTAGCACTGCGGTCGTAGCCATTACGCATATCAATGCGAGAATGAGATTCCTGGTGACCTCCTCGGCGATTACTTTGTCGGTTACCCACGAGGCGAAGACTCTGCTCCATACTGTCACGAAACCGCGAATTCCCGATTTGGACGCCACAAGTTTCGCATCGTCCATCGCCGGTATCCACTCATGGGGTCCATTGAATCTGGCGAACGTGAAATCGATACCGGAAACGAGAATTCTCGGTGCGTTCGAGCCGCACGTGAGGCTACCGTCAAAACGGAAGTTACCCTGATATTTGCCGCCGCTACGGCTGAACAGGAACTTCGATAGGTAATGGTGAAAGTCGCTTTGCGTCAGTGAAATTTTCGTCAAATCTGCGGAAAACCAAGGTTAGTCGAATGAGCTTTGTCAAAACTGTTTTAATGCGCGATTACAAAAGCGAGGGAATTATGCTCCCTATTTTTTGTTCATCTAAGATATCAGATTGCCCTTATTTTCTTTTTAGTCTGATCGACCGGATCTACGTTTTTTAAATTAGAGAAACAAAGAAAAAAGATTCTGCCGATGAAATTTGATCGGATCATTACCAGTGGATATCCAATTGGGACCGATCGGATTTTATTTTACCGGAAATACACAAACCAATTGATATTGCATCATCAGTGAGCATTTAAAATCACAGTAACATTAACCCGTTCGCACCATTACGTGTTTCCTGGTCGAAATTATCTAAAGACACACCGTGGCCAATTATATTGCAGGTTTTTATTAATGCCGCTTGCTCAGAAACAATATTTGAAGGAGATAAGTGGGTAAACATTTTTGACATATAAGAACACGCATCGCCTGTAGCGAAAGGGCAAAAACCAATTAAATATCAAGAAGTCATTGGTGGATCCGTACCTGGCGCACAGGGATAAAATTCATTAATCTAATCGATTAACATATGCTAGAATATTAATTTACCTTTATCGTAGTGCATATTGACGAATATCGCGAAGTCTTCGGGCCACGGTTTGACATGATCGATAGCGGTCATATTTTGCAATGATTCGGTGAGCGCCAATATCCTCGTAAATTCTTCGTGATACTGAACGTCGCCGATGAACACCGAGGCCGGATGACCTTGTCCCGGGAACTCCTCCCTTTTCACGGCCAAATACTCGCTCAGATAAGTCCCTTCCGGAAGAAACCATTCGGGATCGAACCACTGTTCCAAGCCGCAAGAGCCGAAAATACCCAAGCTTGCTATGACGAGCGTTACAAGGATTACCATTATTTTGCCGGGAATCGTTAGCAATAACTTCGAGTATAGAAAATCGATGAAACGCCATGATATCGTTCGACTTCCGTCGACGATGGTCGGCTCATAGTTGTGGTGAACGATGCACGGTACGACTCCGTTTCGCTTGCTCTCGACCCGCTTCACGTCGAGGGTGAAGAAAGCCACGAAGAACGTCACTTGCAGGAGAAAAGTCATCATCACTCCAACCGCTGCGTATATGCAGAACGATTGAAGCGATGGTAATATCTGAAAGGGACGTTTGATATTTAAATTTCTTCAAAATTTCGTAACGATTTTTCGCATAAAGTATAATAATAATTAACAATCATGTACGCTGTGGGTTTCAATGCAAGTACAATATGTTATGATTGCGGCTGTTATTTTGGTGTATGTTATTTTTTTCGGTTGTTATTTTTACACGGTTTCACCCTCGGAGAAAATGGGGAATGCAATATGTTACCGATCGCGGCATTATACATGGCCTTAATGAGACCATATGAAGGCTCAGTCGGTATCAAAAACAGTAATCAAAAATTCTCCGGGGTTTTCGCATGTACGGTCAAAAGAAAAGTCTCATCGGAAGCAGGAATCATCTCGGCCTCCGATGAGACTTTTCTTTTGACCGAACGTGCCAGAATCCGAGAGAAAAGTTTATTAGAGTTTTTGTTACCGACCGCGGTATTACGGAAGGTAAAGACGTACCGTGGATGCGCCGATAATGAAGGCGACGACATCCGTGAAAGAAGTAACCGAGATCGCCGCCCCGGCGTGGCTCAGCATCATGGCGACCCTCTCGGTAAGTGGCTTGGATCTATTGGGCTCGTAGGAGTTTACCTGATCCCATGAGGCCATCATGACGAATATGTCGTCGACCCCCAGACCCATCAACATAAATGGCAGAGACGTGTGAACCGGACCGTAAGGAACGTGAAACAGCGAACACAAACCGATAGCGACAACGAAAGCGCCACCCACGCAAACAAGCCCAACGCTGGTCAGGCAGAACTGAAACGAAGACGTTACCATTTGCCTGCATTCCAAATCATTAAAAACCATTCAGAAATAAATTAGTATCCCATTAAGGGGATGCTGGAGCTGTTTTTTTTTCTTTTTTTTTTACTTGCTTTACCTGTTTTACCGACGGAACTAGACAATTTTTCAGTTACGCCTTAGCATTGTTAATATGCTACGCATATGCGTCAAGTCATGCAGGATTATGATATTGACATAAACGCTTCGGGGTGCAGTCGAATTTTCATTGAACACTTACAAGGAATTAAGAAAACCGAATACTATAGTTTGCGAAACTGTATGAACCTAGTGTCACGATTGACGCACAGGTGGGTTTGTATCATGTGCTACACTACATTATTGCCATTGTCAGCGGCGCTGATCACCCGTCGCAAGTCGACAGACTAAGTGATCACAGTTTACACTGTGCGTGATTATCTTTTGAGTGCGCAAATTTCGACGGTTTTGGAGTATTTGGAGAACTTCACAGAATCGGCATGCATGCTCTTTTGACATATGCGAGATCTAGAATTTTTTATATCCAACAGAACGGAGACTGTAGACATTTCAGCGGCCATGTTGGTTTTCGCGACTGTTTATAATATTCGATTTTCCTTATTTCACGGAAGATTTCGACCAAAATTCGCGTGCACGCCGAATCCTTTATGTTATTAACACAGTCCTATCAGATTTTAAGCATACTCGTCGCATACCCTAGCAAGTCAAGCGACAACCATAGGGCCAAAAAAACAGCCGGTCATTTTGTGCCGTTTTGACGACCATAAAACAACCAATAAAACGATCATTTCGTCGGTTTAGATTTGGTCGTCTTTTGCTTTGTCGACCCAACAACGACCGAGGTAACGTCTGCTCAAACACGCTGGTCGTTTTTTGGGTCGTTCAAGGAAATACGACTGGTCGCTGTTTTGATCGCACGGTGGTCGCTAAAACGGCACAAAACGACCAGTCGTTTTTGAAGTCGTTTGACCTGCTAGGGTAGTAATGACTAATAGTGAAAACTAAGAAATTGCCTATTTCCGTCGATAAAACAGGAAGGTCCAGCAACCCCTTAAGAAATAAATGAAAACTTTATCCCAAAGTGACTCAGTCGATAATGAAAACTGTAATCCATTTTTCTCTAGATTCACCAAAGTTTCGAGCCACGTACAAATTTGCGTGGGGCAGGCAAGTAAAAAATGTAGTACAGTTTTCGTTACCGACTGAGTTCATGCGTCTCAAAGTGACTCAGTCGATAAGGAAAACGTTAATCAATTTTTCTCCAGGATCTTCGATGTTTCGGGATGAATGCGAATTATTCGCGTTGAACAGACAAGACGATAATGGATTTTCATTGAACACTTACAAGGAATTAAGAAAACACACGTTACAGTTTCCGTTACCGACCGAGGCCGAATCAGATTAGAGGAAACCATATTCCGGATTGTCTCGAACTCACTCGCCACTCGACCCAGTTGAACCTCGAAAGAATGACCTGCACGTAAATCGACATCAGCAAGATACCGCACAAGAGTTTTCCGGCGTCCTGAAACATCGTCGACGCGCTGATGTCACCCCAGCTTCGTCCGGCTTGGTACCAGATTTTCAGCCTCTGCTCCTTCGTGTCCGCAACATTCCTTGAATCCAACGATATCGAGCTTCGCTCTAGTTCGCGAAGATATTCGATCTCCCAATTCATCACTTCGAGCGTCGTCTGGAATTGGCATTTATTTCAAATACATTCTTCCTTACCGACCGAGATACGCCGATCTTTATCCAAAAGCCTTACATTACCCAATCCGCTGTGCCCGCGTCGTTGCCCGATTCGTTCATCTCTATGTCCGTGTAATTGACACGCAGTATCCACAGTGTTTGAACGGCTCTTGCCGATACAACGTTTCCTCTCTCGTCCCTCGTCACGCCGCCCAAAAGATCGGTAAAATTCATCGGATGTCCAAGAGTCGGACTCGTCGCGGCGCTATTGAGCTTTTTTATGATGTCATCTTTGGTTTGATTTCCAATGAGATCGCTGTCGAAGTCCCACAGATCGAGGATACTGAGGAGCAGGCATCCCTTCGGGAGCTCGTTGTATATTTTGCAATAAAGATCGGTAGGCGCGTGAACACCGGGATCGAATGTACTCTTGTTCATTCGGGCCTCCGGTTCTTCGTCGAAAAAGTCATCACCATTCGTGTCTCTCCTCGATCGATCGATCTCGATCGGTAATATAGGAACTCTGCAACGATGGTAAGAGAGATCGATTCATTTAATACCCATTGGTGGAGATGAGTTCTTTAGTCTTCGGCGATAAAACCGAAAACTTACTTGAAGCATATATCTGTCCATGATATCGTTGGATTAGTCGGAGTTTGGATTGCCAGCAATCGTTTCGTTATCTCATTTAACTGGAGTAAATCGGTAAAAAAAAATTGCAAGTTATTATTTTTGTTCGCTATCGTGATTGGGGTCGAGTCGTAGGAGAAGTAATGTCGTAATTTCGTTAACAAAGCGCATCTATCCGTTTTTGTTTTACAGACCAATTAACATTAACATCAAATTACAACCGTGATATATTATATACATCTATCTCTCTATAATGTGAAAAGATTTCGCCGCCGCCGTGTACAAGAATCGAGGGGGGGTCAATAATTGGGTCAGAGAGGGTTAATAATTGGATCAGGTGGGGCTCAATAAGTGGGGATAACTTCGCGCACTCGCACCCCTTTATAGACTTAAGCCCTTATTATTCTAAGTTCCGTTATTTCACGGTATTATTAGCCAACTTCACGTCCCTATTACTGACCCTCTGTTGGCCCTATAGATGGCCCTATTAATTATCGACCCCCTGACCCTATTGTTGACCCTCTCTGACCCTATTATTGATCCCCTCTGAACCTATTATTGACCCCCCCCCCGACCCCATTCTTGACGCTCCCCGACCCTATTACTGACCCCTCTGACCATGTATTGACCCCCCTTCCTCTCTCGATTCCTGACACGGCAGCGGCGGCGGCTAAATCTTTTTATATTATAGAGAGATATATCACATAAACTCTTCAAGGCAATGTTAATCTTCTCGCCACCCATCCCAAGCTCAGTCGGTGAAAAAAACTGCAATTAATTGTTTTTCTCCAAAGCTGCTTAATAATTTCCAGGAAGAGCAAATTATTAACTTCCGCGCCACTGCCAGATTAATTAGAGTTTTGAGACCGACCGAGTCTGTTTCACATCGGCTTAAAAAACATGCTCCAAAATATATTGCAGTGAATTGTTAAACTGTAAAATTGACCTATTAACATTTCAGATCACATCCACAGACTACGCTGAAAATGCAACAATAACTAAAAATTATCGATTAATTCTGTACAATGTACTTGAAGAAGAGCCCGAGGCTCGAGGATGTCGTCTCCGGTCAATATCACAGTTTCCACCTGCTGACCCTCCAAGAAGTTCGTCATCAGCCATTCCGTATCTCGTACGAAATCCGAGTCCGGCGGTATCCACAATTTCAGAGGATTTTTCTCTTGCCGAAACCGCAGAAGACCGAAGAGACACAGCAATACGACGACGATACTGCCCAGTATCCATTTCACAGGATTTCGAGCTATGTCAAGGCCAAGGCTGTAAAAAAAAGCAGCGTAAAAAAGCCTGTTATCGGTTTTACTTACTCGACCTAGTTTCGCGAATTTACCGGTAAATTAAATTATATTGGGTACTGTTTTACCGACAAAGTTACCGGCTATTTTTATAAATTGCCGCCAAAACTGTCGACTATAATTTGAAAAGTCTCTGCAGTTCGCTTGTACATTGTAATTTTAACCTATGTTCCTATAGCCATAGGTGTATGCTGATAACATATATTGTGCGATAATAATATGTTAGGCATTCCACCAGAATTTTTGAAGGTTTGAATATAAAAATTGTAGAAGTTGCATTGTTTAAATCGAAACAAAAAAAAATTATATCGAATATCCCCCCCCCCCTCCTCCCCCGCAAAGGCTAATAATAAAATATGTTGGCGAAAAATGTGTTTTTTTTATTAACATATAATATTGTGATATATGTATTTATTCTGCTACTAATCGATACATTTTAACTAGTCCGAGTAATTACAATTTTTCATATTAAAAAACCCTCAAACGTATTAAAAAACCTTGCCATTCCGGGCCCAGTCTCAAAAGTTGCGCAATTTTGCAGAACATTTTTATAATCTTTTTTCTTCTTAATATTCATCATGACGAAGTTGATGAAAAAGGATATTTTCTACTTTAACGTTGTGTAACACAACCTTAGACTGACCAGGAGATATCTTAAAAATATGCATAATTTTGTTTACTTTAAACCGAACAAATTTCGGCTGAGAAATGTTTCGATACGATTCAAAACTTCCAAGATATTAATGTTTTAAAAAGTAGCCTTACTGAAAAATTCAAATTTTTATAGAAATCATACGGTCGGAAATATCGATTGGGGACCCAAATAAAAAATATGTGTCTTCTCTTTTTCAAAACAGTTTTCGAAAAAAAATTAGCGCAATTATTGAAGGTGGTCAGGGTCAGAGTATGAACATTTCTGGCAGAATGCCCCATATGTTGAAAAATATTTTTTTGAAATAACAAAAATATTTTACCAACATTACTAAATATTTTTGATACATTTTAAAAATATTTTTTTGTCAACCGACATCGGTGGATGCGCGGTTGGCTTTCGGTGGTCTCCCAAGTCAAGTAAGATCGTTCGCGGTCAGTGCTTGGATGGGTGACCGCTTAGCCGTGCGCTAGCTGGCGCATCGACCGAAACTTTGTTGTCTCTGCACTTTACTCAAAATGCAAAAATATCGGAGGATCAGTAGAATATGGCCGTTTGTACCGGCACGGGTTTTCCATAGTTTCCCGGTGTCCCGGAAAATGCGGTACAGTGTAGTCGACTACGGACGCACTGGAAGTTAGGTAGCTTGTCTGAGTGCCAGTAGGGAGTGCTAGGGGAGAATCGGGATGGGGCTCCGTAAAAACCCAGAAGGGTATACGGTTGAAAAATGGAACAAATATAAAAAAAATATATATACTTTTTGTCCGCTCATAAATCTTACATTGAAATACTTCAGAAATATTTCGCAAAAATGTTCTTAAAACATTTTACAAATATTTTTAAATGTCGGTAAAATATTTATCAGATATCCTTCTGAAATATTCAAGAAATTATCAATATTTCAATGTTGTAGATATTGTTCATTATTTTAAAGATATCTACTGCCTCCAGCACTTCATCTATCGGATTCCTGTGAGCCCCTTCAAGAGAGCCAATAACATAGTGTTATGACACATTAAATAGTCGAACTGTATTAAAATATATCGACGAACCATGGCATTTTTTTTTCGTTCCTTCAGAACACAGTTCAATACACACCTGTTATTATTCATTTTTTAAATATTCTTTCACCGTTTCTGAAATATTTCAAATCTTTAAAAGATTCAGTGTATTTCTTAAATATTGTAGAAATGTTTCGTTATAATATTTTGATAGACTACTTCAAAATATGATTTCCATATATTTTACAAATATTTCAGAAATGTTTTCAAAATATTTCGGGCTATATGGGAATTATAAGTGGCAATATTGCACCCGTTATGTTGCAGATAAACAAAGTTCAAAAAACTTTGAGCAAAATAAAAAAAAATTTTTTTTACGAATTTATGATAAATTTCATAGATAATCTGTGGTCGGTAAAACAGCGTTAGCACTGAGGCGGTCACTGACCGACGCACTAAATCCCAGTACATTGAATTACTGACGGAGCTCCAATGGAAACTTACCGATAGAAAAATCTCTCCACCGTTGTAGAAATATTTTCGGGTATGCGACGCAATAGTTCGCACACATCGCGCCTCTTTCCTCTTTCATTAGTTCCCATCTTCAAAGTACTTGTCCAGAATTTCGATCGTCTATGCCCCTTTGACGATTACACGATTGCCGAAGAAAATATCATACCCCAGTAAGTACCGGTCGTTCGTTTTCGTAGGAACAAGACTCCTTAAAAATAACAAGAGAAAAAAATAATTTTTTGAGTTTTCGAAATTGATTAAACAATACTAACAGGGTTCCAGTCGGATTTTAGCGGAAAGCCACAAATCCAATATTTCCAAAATACAATTTAGCTAAATTTTAAATCAGTATTAAATTAATCTGAATTAATATAAATATTATTAATCTAAAGAATCAAAAATTCACATGTTTTATTAAAGTCTTATCGAAAATACCGTGACCTCGAAAGATCCTTCAAACGGATCTAGGAAAAAAAAAGAAAATATCGAAATTCCATTCCAATGTTTACGAACAAATGACAAATTAAATGTGACCATCCACCGATGAATATGAACGAACGAATAAATGTTTTCCCCGCGCGTCACCAGCGCCAATCGTCGCGTCGTTGAGAATCGATTAAAGTCTCTGCCTCCATCGGTAACGCTGTGCGTAATCGTCGCAAAAACCGAGTGTGAACATTGAATCAAATTATGCAATGCTTCGGCAAATTGCCTATCGTATCGCCGCCATCGATGTAAAAAAAAATTATAAATATTCAATCGAATTGCGGTAAACTTGGATACAATGTGCATACTTACGTAACCTCAAAGTTCAACGAGCCCTCGTATAAATGCACTCACGGAAGCAAACACGATAAACTGCTAATCGCATGTCGCAAATAGCTTGGAGGATTTATTTTTTCAACGAGCTTGACAATGAGATTAGCCGAGCATCGTAGATTCGCATCGGGAGTGATTTACCGAGAGATAAGTACAACTTTTTCGCACGTTTTCGCACGTTTTCGCACGAAAACCTCTCGATTCTGGTCAAACGACAAGACTCGCAATTTCGGTGCACTCGCGAGTCGCAGGGACAACGATGTGTCTAGAGAGAACAGAAAACCCTCGGAAGACTCTGGGCAACTGTAACTGGCCACGTCGTCGTTCAGAGTCCAGCTGAGAAGGACAACGAAGAAAAAATTGAAAAAAAAGAAAACATAATACTGGCACGCGCATGCGAGAGGTGGGGGCGTGTACTACGGTCGAAACGACTTACGGCGGTCCTATTATTGTTATAAGCAATGAATGGGGGAGTTACACATCAGTTGGGAGGCAGACGTTGCGTTGGAAGGTCGGACGATTTGTTTTTATTAAAAGTTATTTTTATCGCAGCGTAATCGATAGTTGGCATGAAAACTTTGAACCGAGCTCCGAGGCCGCTCTTGTTGCGTTTGGGTCTATTGTCACGGTTCGGTTAACCTTCGATTACGGAGAAATGGAAATTGCGTCGTTCTTTTCTTCTTTTGTTTTCTTCTTTTTAGCTTCCGCGTAGAAAAGGTTGTTCTGAGGAAACTGTTTGTTTTTTCTTTCGCAATTTTTTTGTGACAATGTGTCGGGGAAGTTCTGAAGTTTTGGTGAAATGTAACATTTTAGTAACAATGGTTAGATGTGATATATTTTTTTGAGTGACAAAATACTTGGCGTCGTGTCAAGTTTTGGGCAGCACTTGAATTATGTATTTATCTTGTGTTATTTTATTTCTTTACTTTTCTGATTTCAAATTTCGTGAGGTTTTGAATTTTGAGAAATGTCGAATTCTGCGAAATTTTGCAAAATTTTGAATTTCTCGATATTTCAAATTTTATCAAATATTGAATTTAGCGATATTTCAAATTTTGTGAAATTTTGAATTTAGTGATGTTCAAAATTTTGCGGAATGTTGAATACAGTGATGTTATGAATTTGGTGGTGTTCTGAATTTTGTGGTGTTGTGAATTCTGTGCCATTTTGAGTTTTCTGATATTGTAAATATTGTGCGAATGTGAAATATGTGAAATTTTAAGAAAAAATACAAAAATACAATATCCGTGTATAACAAGTCTTGTGACATCGAGTTGAAAGTTTGTACAAATAATTTATGCAGTCGAAGAAAAACTATAATCAAATTCGATGAAAATCCATACAACTTTTTACAACAATAATAAGTTGTAAAAAGTACAAACTTTCTTTACTGCGTACCGCACGGACTATCCTAACGAACGAATTTACTCAACCAGACCACGTATTGAGGATCGGCATCTGAATTTTGTTTATATGTAAAATAGTTACAGTTCATATCGCGATACTTGTGAAATTTTAGGACTGCTCGCGGAAAATTTCGCTGGAATAATAATTTTAGTTTCTAGATGGGACATTTTTTATTTAGCTTCATTTTTTTTTTCAAGCTACATTTCCTTTTGTGATTTTTTTTGGTTTATCATTGAGGTCATCAGAGCTGAGACCGCTATGGGAGTTTTTACTTAATCCCACATGAGGCATTTCTTCGATGGATTCATAGGACTCCCGGTCGGGCACTTGAAGGCGTCCGCGAATTCTCGCATGTTCGAGAGGGCGCTGATTATCCTAAATCGAATGGGACTTTGAGAATCCGACACGTGAGCTTGTGCAAACTGATTCGACGCAGATTCGCACATTGTCTGCAATCGCAAAATCGCGTTAACGTCCCACACATTTATCGTACTTGTTACGAGGATTTTTTTTTCTTTTTTCTTTTTATATTCCGTCGACATAATTAAAACTTTTAAACGTACGTGAGCGAGTTTGTAGAAATATAATTGTTCATCGGTGAAAGTTCTCAAAAGTCGTATCTTGACATCGTTGATCCTTCCGTCACTCTTCGCCCTCTGGTAAGCTCTCAAACCCGCCCGAAATCCAATCGTGTCAGCGATATTTTCTCGGTGTCTCTCCGGATCATTGATCTGAATTGTCAATTTGAAGATTATCGAATTAACATTCGGCGTGTCGTTGATAATAATTAATAATTAATAATTAATAATTAATAATTAATAATTAATAATTAATAATTAATAATTAATAATTAATAATTAATAATTAATAATTAATAATTAATAATTAATAATTAATAATTAATAATTAATAATTAATAATTAATAATTAATAATTAATAATTAATAATTAATAATTAATAATTAATAATTAATAATTAATAATTAATAATTAATTATTAATTATTAATAATTAATAATTAATAATTAATAATTAATAATTAATAATTAATAAAAAAAATGCATGCCCATACGTACACGAGTTGTCTTACTGTTTGTAGGATCATCGTGTAATTTATAATTGTTGTACTGCTCGACGAAACACTGCGCTTTGGTTTTGTATGTTTCAATCGATGATTGGCTCCACGATTTTACCATATTGCCGTCCTTATCGTAAAGTTGTCCTGAGACATTGTTAAGTTGATTGAGAAAATCAATTACAAAAAGAAAATTGATCTTCCTGTCTAACTAAACGGCGTTCGATCGGTACCAAAAATTGTAATGCGAATTTGTCGGTCACGGTTGATCCGTAGGAAAAAAGACGAGAACTTCGGTTAGCGGAATTCTCAGATGAAGGACACTTCTCTCGGCTTTTCTCCAACAGGTTGACAGCGGAAGGGGCAAAACGTATAGAGAAATACGTTTCTCTGACAGTGAAGGGTATAATTACAAAGTAATTTCAGTACTTAAAGTACTTTTTCTTCTTAATCGCGATTTTCTTCGTAATCACGTTTGGATTTGTGTCCAGTGCAAAACAAGAGAGAGGTAATAAATACAGCACAAGTCGTAAGATGAAGCGTGAGATGCGGTTAAAAATGAGTATTATGATCTTATGAACAAGATGTTTTAGTTTTAAAAAAATGTCATCAATTTTAGTGTCAGCATACTTAAAAAGTTTGCGTGCGTGAGTGCGTGTGTTGCATCGTTCAAAACTACTATAATTTGGGAACGGTTTGAGATAGTCGGTTAAAATTTGGTACGCTAGTAGAGTGGTCACGTCTCTTCATTGAATATAATTTTTATGAAGTTTGTGGTCGAACTGAAGATTTTACACGATTTTGAATTTTTTTAAATGTTCGCGGTATCTGTAAATTGCGTAAATTTTAGGACCATAGCTATCATCCCAAAACTGCATACGAATATAATACTTTCATCAAAGACCTTTGGCATTGAATTTGGTCAAAATCGAAATGTTCAGATGTTATGGAATTTTTTTTTTTTTTAAACGATCTAATTCCCGTCAACCTGGAGGTATCGAGCTTAAATTTCATACAGGAATCGACTAATACTGAACAACATTTGGTTTTAAATTTAGTGAAAATTGATCTAACTCTGTTTAAGTTTTGTGGGATTGTGAACATTTTTCATTTTTTGAAAATTTGTTTTTTACGTCGACACGAATTTCCGAATCAGATATCATGATAAGAGTACAATGAGTTATCGTTTTGTAATCGGTGGTGAATGTTAGGTGAAAAATTGCCTCAAGACGATGAAATCTGCAAATTTCAGTTTGTAATTTTTTAAATTACGAAAGGTACAAAGTAATTTGTTCATGGCTTCCTCATATATAAAAATGTTGAGTATAGCTTTACTATAACTTAAGCTTTACTATAATTAACTTAAAATGTTGAGTTCTCTTCGAGGAACTCAAAATCGATCACCAAACTTTCTCATAGAAAAGGCTATACGAAAAATTTTAATAAATGAAAAAGCCATATGCAAATAACTCTGCATCTATTTATATTTAACATTCCAAATTGGAAAATTAATCCAAACGTGTTTGGAAAGAAAATAGTACAAGTACTTTGCTCTTAGTACTTTATAAAATTATAAAAGTACTTTGGTACTTTAGGTATCGAAGTACTCATGTACTTTTTAAGTACTGCCTAGCTCTCTTCCAGATAGTACTCACCTTTAGTGTCCAGTCCATGATACATCTCATATGCGACAATCGCACCGAGTGATCCGTAATTCAGGGCCCTAAGTGCACGTGTAACGTGCGAGTATCGATTTTATTAATCGAAAATTATACAACATTTTTTACTTAGACTATAATATATAACTCACGAATATATCTGATAAGCGAGCACGGGGGACTGTAAGATTGAAGCTGGAAGACCTGCGAATTTCAGATACATTGTTTTCATTATTTCTACAGCACGACATTTTAGTAATTTTTAAAATGCAAAGTACTCACTCAATGAGTTCGTTTGTCGATCGTACTCGGCATTGACGATGTGTGACGGTGCGCTCCATCTGAAACGTTAGTGTGTCAATTATGTCGGACAAATAACTTTTTCGAATAACAGATTTGTAAAAAAAAACCGATTTACTCAGGTTCAGTTTTGGAGACGGGGCTTCGAAGTTTCGACAATTTTTTCTTAGCTTCAAATTTATCGGCGGCGAGAACGTTTTCGAAATAGTCGGGTCCAACTGTGAGCTGAGAGAACGTGGAATAAAAAAAAATAATAATTAAAGGGGCATGCAAAATGCCGCGGTCGGTATCAAAGTATCTTCCCTATGTTCTCAGAGACCTCTCAATATTTCAAACAAAAACAGATAGAAGGCTGCCCCTTTCGAGTCCATTTTTTGCGTTCTTCAACGTCCTTAAACGGCACGATAAAACGCCTCCAAAACTTCGGGCAGGACCCAATCTTGGGTATTTTTTCCGTACGACACGATGGGCACTCGGAATTTCTCTACGACTCGGAATTTCCCTAGCTTCATTGGAAGCCGAGATATCGACGTTTGAAAATCACTAAAATCGACATTTTTCCAAAAGTGGCTCAAACATTGAAAAATCGCTGTTTCATCGCTTCCTTTTGTTTCAAGGCTATATTCGACGTATTTTTTCCCGCTGATTACGAATATATCAATTATTTGACTCCCAACACTAATATTTTCCGTTTACCCTCACCATTTTTTCACAAAATTGTTGTTTTTTCCAAGAAAATTTTTCAGAATTTTTTCTATAATGGAAGTCGGCAAATATGCCACGTAAAAACAATGGCGGTGTTTAAAAACGCTTTAAAACGCTTAGAAATGCCCAAGTTTCGTTACCGAGTAATTAACAGAGAATAAACAATGGTATAATATTAATAATATACCAATTATTATATTAATATTATACCAGATTACAGCTATGTTCACCGTCGGTATAAACATACCGACGGTGAGTAGATAAGTGTAGATAAGTGTAGATATGATAAGTGTAGGTTCCTAGGTGCAGTAGCGTTATTTTTGTAAAAATAGGAAAATAACGCAGATGCCGCTTAACGAGGAGGTATATTAAAATATCAACGTGACGTTAGGGGAAATAGGATAAGTCACGTGAGCTTTGCGTCACTTTAATTTTTACTAAAAGTAACGTCTGCGTTACTGCAGACACGTGTATTTAATTACAAAAACGGTAATTTTTCTATTGCTGAAATACGGCAATATGACGGCAAAAATACACTAGGACCCCGATTTTTCTAATAGCGACGGGGCCAGCTCCGGATCTCTGCTCCCCACCACGAGGTTTGCGCTTGCCCCGGCCATGCGGTTTCTGCGCATCGATTGCCATCGCGAACAGTGCTGTATCGTTTACCCTTAACTTTTCAAGGTTACGTAGAATCGCCCGTGAGGCCACACGCTTCTTCTACTTCTTCTACTTAATTTGGTTATACCCTCTAGAACCACTAGAGGGCGCTAACCTGGCCATCGGGTATATACCATATCGGCTAACGTTTCAATGTTTTATTAATTATGTGGGTTGTGTGTGACTTGGTTAATGTCACTTTTTGAGAGAAGAGGAACCTACAAATTAAAGTGGAATCCGAACCACTGGGGGGATCACAGAAAAGCACATAGAAAAATCCATTGGTGCCAGACCGGGAATCGAACCCGAGTCCACTGCGTGTGAGCCCAAGATCCAATCCACTCGGCCACTGCTCGCCCGAGGCCACACGCTTAGCGTCGGTACTGTCGGCCGCGACTCAGCTTTTCCCCTTCCACACAGCCACCCTATCGATATGTAGTGTGTAGTGGGGGCAATTAGAAAAATCGGGTTTCGAAAAATCGGGGTCCTAATGTTCCACGTTAATTGAACGCTCACATCTCTACGTCCTGCATTGTACGGAACTCGTTAAGGTATTCTGTACAAGCAGTCGGCAACAAAATATCGGAAATCTGAGAGGGAACGGGTTGTTGGGAGGACAGCAAGTTTCACATCACTACATAATCGACAATCATCTCTCACCTCGTCGTAATATTCGTCGATCTTCCCGGGCTCGTCGTACCACTTCGGATAACCTATAAAATTTGTCATAGCGTCGATCTTCTTACGAGCCAACGATTTCGTCGCCTCGTCCAACCACGAGCTGGTAATTACTTCTCGCTTCATTTCTTCTCGAACTTGTTTGACGATTTCGCGAGCCTTTTTTCAGGACATCAATAACTTAATACCTTGGAAATAGTGAAATGCCGAAATTGGGATGGAATAAAACGTGTCATACTAACAGCTTCGCTGGAATTTACGCTCAATTGTGCCTTCGCGTACATGTAGGACACTGCATGAATCATTTTGTGATCGTTTATACAAATTTCCGAACTGAACGTGAAAATAAACAAAAAATATTGTTGAAAATAAATCGTATATGCGATTACGATAGAGAAAAAAAATGTCGACTTACCGATCGGTCAAGGATGCACGTGATAAATGTGGATTCAATAGTTTTGCGTTCGTCAAAGGTAGCAGACGGTCGACGACTTTCCAGTGTAGATAATTCACTACGATATTACGTAAGAATAATAATTGAGCGAAATTGAAAACTTTGCCCTCCGAAATTATTGTGGGGATATATATATTTTTTTCATTTTCATTACCGACAGTTCGTAGGGGAAAAGTATTCACGATACTGGCAAGATTCTCAACGAAGGTCTTTGGCTTCAGAATTATTTTTTCCGATGTATCGATGTTGACTCCGGTGCCTTCGAGCCTATCGTTGATAAGCCTGAGCCAGTCAACCTGAAGAAGAATTCATGTTAATCGCAAAATTCGATCAGTTTTCAAATTTGAAAAATTTACTGGGTCTGCGACAAAGAATCATGAAGTAAAAACAATTTTCTCAAAATATAAAAACATTGGACATCGGCGTTATCTGCTTCCGGATTTCGTAGTGAGAGGAACACGGGGATAAAAGTTTGAAAAAATAAGAACTTATATGAGTGGCGTGGGAGAGCCGTGGCCGAGTGCTTCGGGCCCGCCCGCACACGCAGAGGGACCGAGTTCCGCCCAGGTAGCACAAAAAAATTAGTTACAGTAGAACCTCGATTATCCGAACACCCATTATCCGAACCCTCTGTTATCCGAACCGCGGCTGGTTCGGATAAAGTTTCTATTATCCGAACTATTGCGCGAAATTCTCATATTCTTGCATTGTTGCGCGTTACAAACAAGCCAATTCAAAAACGCTCGAGTTGGAATAGACAGCACTACCGTAAATGCACGTCAGTCGTATCTGCAGTATTTATTAGTTTCTCAGTCGAGCAAATACACACGTATTCAAAATTTATTTTCGTTAATTTACTGGTCTCGTAGTTTAGTGCGTTATGGATTCAACGTCCAGACCTTCGACTTCTAAGCTTAAGCATAATGTACTTACGGTGGAAAAAAAAATAGAAACCCTATCGAAACTCGATAGAAACCCTATCGAAACCCAGGTGATCAGGATAAAAATACCAATACACCAGGATCCCGATTTTCCTAATAGCGACGGGACCAACGCCTCATCACTGCTCCCCACCTCGAGGCTTGCGCTTGCTCCGTCCATGCGCAGCGGTCGTCGTCGCGAACAGTACCGTATCGTTTACCCTTAACTTGTTAAGATTACGTAGAATCGCCGGTGAGCGACCACCCGTTTAGCGCCGGCACTGTCGGGCTCGACTCAGCGTTTCCCCTTCCACGAAGCCACGCGATCCATGTGTGACGTGTAGTGGGGGGAATTAGAAAAATCGGGGTTCTGGTGTACCAATCGGTGAGACCAATCGCACTGGTCTCACCGAGTCTATGTCGGTATCGAACTGGGCACATCTCGATTATCTCACCGAGTAAAATTTATCGTTTGGCACGATGGCTTTCCAATCGTTCTGTAATGTTTCGATGTTCGTTTTCCGAAAAACGTTTCCATTCTCGATATCATCCTCGCCAGGTAGGATCTTCAGCTGAAATCAGTAATAGATGCGCAGCACAATGTTAAGTCTATGTAACACAGTCTAATCCGGCCCAGGTCGATAACAAAAACTGTAATTACTATTTTTTGACCAACGCTAACGATTTCCAATAAAAAAACGAATTCTGCTGCGAAGCGGATATCAATTTTCCTTTATGTGAGAATATGCTTTCAAATGTAGATTATTAACCTTTGAAAAACGAAAGTTTATTACCGATCAATGTATTGCACAAATGCTCTTAAATCGCCAATGCGCCGACGGGAGAAATTCTTCTTAATTTTCAAAGTGGATTACCGTGTCGATGTAATTTTCGATATTGCTGATTCCTCGAGCGTCATCGAACAGATCCCCAAATTCGAATTGTAAATCTCTCATCAATGCGATCTTTCGAACGGTTTCGGCGAAGTATACCTCATAGTTTTGAATTTGTGACACAGGGTTCGTTCGATTGAGAAATTGTATTCTATCCGATCGAATCCCTGGTAAGCTCAACTGAAAAAGAACAAACACAACACACCCAATATTATTATTTTTGTTGTTATTGTTATTGTTATTGGCGGTTATACTTCAAGGCTGCACTTAGGGGGCGGCAGCTGTAATTCAAATGACATTACCGTTAATACTCGCGCGCCGGTATTGCTGGGATCGATGTCAACGGTAACGTCGAAAAGTACTGAGACACCTACGCGTTTGGCAAAATTTTCGTGTACCTCTTGCCATATAATACTCTGATCGGCGTTCCAATTATTCATCGAGAGAGTCAACGGCCACTCTCCGTTATCCGCTAGGATCTTTATAAGCGCTTTAAGACCCCTGCGGTGGATGGCATCTTTTTTTAAACATCAAATTACAATTTATTTGATAATTTTTATAATAACTAACTACGACATAGATGTATACATACTCGAGTCCATACAAGCGTCGTAGAAACGTTTAGATTTTTTCAGAGTCCCGATTTCACTGGACGGTATCTTTTTAAACAATTCTGCAACGAGTACAAAGTTTAATCTTAGTTTGCTTCCACGTAACGGAAGCTTCGGTGTCTTGAGGAATTATTGTTTAGCGATGTCAATGAAAAACACGTTCAGAATCATCAAAACATCAGAAAGTAATGTTAAGATGGGCTGTTGGACTCCGGTCGATGGCCCATTGGCAATTTCAATGTAAGCGACTTAACAACAACATAGAGAGATGTATCTGATATTGTATGGACCAACTGTTATTGTCAATAAATACACTTTTACTACTGCTACTAATATTTAGATGAAAAAAACTTGCTTATTGTCCATTAATAACGAGTAACTTTCTCGTCGTGCTTGATGCGAAAATGGGTGAGAAATTTAATTGACAGAAAATTGTTAATCTCGTGTCATTACGTTGTAATCTACGTTACTCGAAAGAATTTTCAAACTTCGCGCTACGAGCGATGGGGCGAGCGCTCGAAAGCGCTCATAGTGCCACATGCGGTTTGTGAGTGATCTGTCTGTTCAGCGTTGGTCAGCAAGACTTTATTAGAGAAGGCTGTCCGCTCAATGGCGACTTCTAAAGTTTCGGCAGATCGCGTTCACTTCTCGACACTTTCAGTATTTATTAATGTTATCGTACAATACTGGTGGGTGGGATTTGAATTACGCATACCAGAAATTTCGTGGTTAATCTTCATAGTTAAGTAGGAGAATTGGTGCTTGTTCCATCCACCGCAGGCATGCTCGTAGAAATCGGTGCACGGATTCACCGAACGATTGTGACTGAGAAGTATTTCACCCGCTACAATTTTTAAAAAATAATAATAATAATCTATCAATACTGATCGATCGTTGGATCGCAAATAGTAATCTACTGATTTGGATAGAGACCAATTGTACACCTGCCAAGTCTGCACAAAGACGGGGCTACACAAAAAGTATGCACCAAAAGTTGCTCAATATCCAGTTTTTGCAGTTGGTCAGTGTAAAATGTTCAGTGCACGGTTATTTGGTGTAAGGTTGATTTCGTGTACAGTCATTCGGTGCATACTTTTATGCAGATCCTACGTCGTGTATAGTTAAGCTGTGTACGGTTTTCAGTGCAGAGTTTTTTGGTGTCCAACTGCCTACGTGTACAGTCGTTTGGTGCGTATTTTTTGTGTAGACCTGTCTTCGTGTGGACTTCGCAGGTTGGTCTCCACCTTACTGATTTTGTTACAACTTACAGTTGGTCTCCACCTTACTGATTTTGTTACAACTTACCGGCAGTTCTGCATTTAACGTTTCTGCAATATTGCGAAGGATGCAGGTCGCTCTCTCCGTGAACCGTCACCAGTGTTGCCAAAAATATTGACAATGGCCTGCGAAGGATGTATATGTATAGATTTTATCGAAAAAAATAATTAGCTCCCCGATAATTTTTTTTTATACGTACACCGTTACTGAACACGGTAAGTGAAAAATGTTCATTTTTTTATTTATTCTCTCAAATGTCAACGCTCCCTTCGCCTTACTGTAACGCGTTGAAATCGGTGTTAACTTATAGGCGGACGGGTCGTGAGTTTTTTGTTAAATTTAATTGATGACACGTGCACGTGTCACGGAAGTACCCACAGGCCTTGAATATAATCTCCAAAAAAAATGTCGACACTGTAAAAACATTTGAAAGAAAACAACAAAATTGCTAAAGGCCAAAGGAAACTGTTGGATATCTCAGGGTTCGAATGTTAACGGCGATAATAAGGAAACTCGTTCGACTTAGATTAGAAAAATCATTTGCACGATCACGCAATAACAGATTCTCAGGGTTAAAAAATACATGAATAATCCAGAAACATTAATCATAAATGGTCTGTACCTAAAATAATATTCCTTTCAGCTCCTGCCAGAGATGTAAATATGAAATATTATAAACCGCAGGAAAAACAGAAAAATAAAATCGTACCCAGTACATCATTGAGTATAATTTCTTAAGGTACTACTAGCACAATCACTGACGCCGCCTAAGTTCGAGAGAAAAAAGACAAAGATTACAAACACTTCTCGATGAGAAAAAAATCTGAAAAAATTCTAGCATATAAAAGGTGCTGAAAAGATTGTTTGTGCATAATAATAGTTTCAGAATGTTCATAACAAATTACTGAAAAAAAAATGGTGCAACAAATTACCCGGCAACCAAATTTTTTTTTATTACGAAAATGATTTGTTAATTTTTCTGAATACGTATGAATTTTTTCAGAATTTTATGTAATACTTGAAAATTACAATTTTAAACAAATTTTAACATAAAGGAAACGAATAACATTTTGGGATCATTATTATGGACGAACAATCTTATCAGCATCTTCCATATGCTTGATTTTTTTCAGATTTTTATCCGATCGAGAAGTGTTTGTAATTCTCTTTTATTCCTCTCAAACTTAGGCGGCGTCAGTCATTGCGCTAGTACTACCTTAACTAATAGTAAGGAATAATTTTCATGTCGTTAAGCTATGCCGACAACTTGCAAATAAATGGATTGATTGAATAATATTTATTGATTCGCTAAATCATTATGATGAGATGCGGCAGCTCCGCCTCTCTTGATTCGCGAGGGTGAAAACGTAATGAAAAAGATACACTAGGGCCTCGATTTGTGCGACCTCGGTTTCCGTAACAGTCCCCACCACGGAGCGAATATCGATCGACGCAGTAAGCTATTTGCCATGCTCGGCAGTTAGTATGGGCGGGGCATGCGGAGCCTCGATTTTCGTGCGTGTCAGTGGGAGCCGGTCCCGCCGCTGTGAATGAAGTCGAGGCCCTAGTGTACTACTATCTCATGGTGTCCAGCGGTCCTTGTAGTCCTTGAAGTCCTGGAAATGTCCTGGAATTTTGCCTGCCCTTGAAAAAGTCCTGGAATGTCCTTGAATTTCACCCAATGTCCTTGAGTTTTTAATTTCCCCGCAAATTTGAGTTTGTTTCAAAATGTATATTACTAACGACCATCCTAAAAAAATGTGTTTCAATTTCGCTGTGATACATGTATACATTCGTGCATAGTGAGTTGTTATTTTCTCTGAACCGATGTCGACGTGAAGAAAAACGGTTATCGAACTGAATGTTATTTCGTACGTCGCACGCGATATGCATATTTTCAGTTTTATAAATATCCCAACACAACCTTGTAATGTCCTGGAAATTGTCCTTGAATGTCCTTGTATTTCTTATGGACTTTTTACTGGACACCATGTATCTGTATTGTAATTTTATTCGGAATCTCTCGGGGGAGCGATTCCGAGCTGATGCATATCAACGCGTGCCGGTTGTCGATTTTCACCCTGCGTGAATGAGTTGCATGGGTATAATGCTCTGGGCAGTCAGTAATGGGTAGGTGACGTCAGTCGTTTTTTGGGGAATGGGAAGAAACTTCAAATATTGTCACTCACACGGTGATTTTTGTCATCATGAGTTTCAGGGTGAAGTGTGAAGAAATTTTGGTTTTCGGTTTTCTGTGTTGACTATGGTGAGAATGGATGGTTGGTGTCTGAATAATTATTTATTTTAGAAGCGGTTGAACTGCGGTGTTTTTCGAGCCTCGGTCGTAACTGGCGGAATTAAGGTACTTCTTCCATTTTGATCAAATCTAGATAGGGTAGTAAACATAATATCAAATGAAAGGGTAAGATGCGTAGAGTGTATTTGCAAAGTTTAAAATCCTTCCACCGTTTGGTTGTTGAGATACAGGCCAGTAAAAGTTGCCAATTTGGAAATTTTTATTTACCAATCATGGCAACAACAACACCAATATGGAAAATCGGGTTCAGAGCGCAAATTTATTAAATATGTTGATACTTCTCGACTAGATGAAAAAATAAAAAATCGTTGAACAGGTGCAATATACATTTCCGAATGTAATAACACGACACTAGACTATTTGACCGTACCATTTATGAATAAAATGACACTTTCGATGAACTTTCGGCAAATCTTCGACCAGCCTCGAGTGTCATGACGATTGTCGCGAAGTTTGAATGACGGTGTGGCAACGTCAGCTGACATACAATACGTGTGTCATACAATTATTGTATCTAGCTTGAGCAGAGTCAATGGGTGACACCATCTTCTTTGGGAATCATACGAATATATGTTGTAGAAATTGAAATTTGAACATTTTAGTGTCCTCCATTCTTTACGGTTAATACAATCCCGAGTAGACATTTTCAAGCGTTACATCGGGTCCTGATAGGGTCCTGATAAGGCTTTATCAGGCCCTTGTTAGACCTGCTCAGGACCTTATCAGTGCCCATTCCTACTCGGGATATTCATAATTGGCTAAGCCGGTTACGGTTTCACTTTCAAAATTTCTAAACGAAAGTGGTGCGTTACACGGTCAAGAGTACGGTTAGCTTGGCGATTATCCCGATGTTATTTATTCGCTGAATATTTTTCGCTTAGCCCCTGCAACGACGTTTTTCTTCCATAGAATTTTTCGCTTGGAAAGAACCTTGCATCGAGGCTACTCTGTCATGTTTGCGTGCTCTGAGTTTACGAGGTGAACGATAATACAGCGGGCGATACGGTGGCCATAAAAATCACGACGTTACCAAGTAGTGTTACTTCATAAAAACATATGACTTCAACTCTAGTCAAATTGAAGATTCTGCTCCGCTATTTTTCGTTTATAGCGAAGGTTTCGTGAGAACGAAAATTACGCGGACGTTGAGAAGGGGCCAAATTGGACTTAAGCGTTCTTCATTATTGGAAATACGCGGTCCATTTGAATTATGCGGTTTGGAAAAACGCGTTCATCTACTGTGTCTGAAAACAATCTCAGAATAGGCATAGATTTTTCATCGTACCACTAAGTTATTCCCAGATGAACTTCCACAAGGATACAATAACACCATTATTTTTCAAGAGTAAGAATAACGTACGCATGTAACATTACGGACAGAACGGATGTCGACTATCAACCCGCTGACGATGCCACCGCTTCCTTCACTTCGAAAGATTCTGCTCCCGCAATGGTGATTCCCGCCTCCTTTGCATTTCCTTCAATACAGTGCGGCTGCATCCGCCACAGAAGTGAATCATTTCACGACTACGTAAAGCACCCTCTCATTCCAGTCTAAGCTTGAATATAGCTTGTATTTCAAGTGAAGGCGATAGAAGAAAATGTTTGCAGAAAATATCATTAAACTTCTTCTTGTTGCTCGTACAGTAATGTTTAATAGATCGCAGCGACGCTACCGAGGGCAGAGGCTATACACTCATGCATCGCTGTCGCTCAACATTGACGCAGTGGAGGGTAATTTAAATGTCCGTCGAGGTGCGATACTTTGACGTAATTCCATGAAAATGTATTCTGAGATTATACTGAAATGTGTGGAAGAAAAAGGCCGTGGCGTGTTGTATACTGTATCGAACATCAGCAGTAATCCTAACTCCATCGTCGAAGGTAGTTCGTGTCACGATGGACTTGTTTCAACACCGTTACTATAGATTAAGTAAAACCTTGATGATGCTCATTGGACAGTGGCCATATCAGAGCACATACACCAAACGCGTATTTCTTGCTGTTTTAATTGTTTTCGCCACCAGCATCTTCGTATCATCGTTACTAGCTGTTGAGAAGTATCGTGACAACTCAAAAATGCTCCTGGAATCCATTTTTCTATATGTATGCGGCGCAATTTGCGTCGTGAAGCTGATTGGTTTTATTGTGCACTCGCAGAAGGTCAGTGATTGTTTCGCAAATTACAATAATATCATAATTTAAGCGAGAGTGGTCGATGAGAATATGTTCAATACATTAAACACAGACATTAAAGTTGACAAATCGTATTCGTACGGATTGGCAAGTATGGGCACGGGATCGAGAAGTTAACATTCTTCACGGATATGCCCGGCAGGGGAAAAAAATTACTATTTTGTATTCAGGTTAATCAAGTATCGCGCGGGGTAGTCCACATTTGACAAATGTTTCATAGATTTATCGATGTTACGTACAGCAACGATGTATTCAATCCTCTTCGTGTTTGTGACCCAACCAGTCATACCAAAGATCATTGACGTTTTCCTGAGGAACGGCACGGAAGATGGACAATTTCCATTGCCGATGGTCTATTATCATCTCGACGAGCAGAAATATTATTTTTACTTGATTATGTATTCAAACGTATGCATATGTTTGATATTGACGCTCTTAATAAGCAGTGACGTTATGTTGATAATTTACGTTCAACACGTCTGTGGTATTTTAGCCGCGCTGGGGTAAGTCAATGATCGATAGATCAAGATAATAGACATCCCAAAGTTTCAACTGAAACCTTCAGGTACAAATTAGAACGCATTGGGAATAATGAAACGTCAGTAGAAACTGAAGGAAGCTCACATGCGCGGAATAAAAGGGACATGGTACACTTAGCTTCATGCATCGACAGACACAATGACGCTATCGAGTGAGACGTTTCAAAGAATTTATCTAGTACAACTAACGAATATAATTAATAAATCTATTTTCGGCAGATACGCCAATCTCATCGAGGCAAGTTACACACGGACCTTTTTTATCACCGCCGCGCTTGGCATGATTCTGATTAATACAACAGGACTTCAGGTAAAAAGTTACGACAGCGCGCGAAAAAAATGATTATATACCATTATTTTTATTTCCTGGCACTGACTCTAAATTCAGGTTCTAATGAGAACAAGCGATCCCGTAGCGACAACAAGATTCATACTTTGTGTATTGGCTATTATGTTTTACTTCTACATGGAATGCCACTTTTCCCAAATACTGATCGATCATAGTATCAGTATCCGCTTTTATATGTAAGTTCCTATCCTCCCGTATATTAAAACAAATAAACGAAACTTGAAACGTTGAACTATTCACCTTCACCCTCCTTCACGAAGTCAATTCGTGCTGTGATTGGTAGATGATGCACTGATAAAAAATGCAGTTGAATCAATTAAAGATTCGGGCAGGGACGTTCAAATAAATATTTAGTTAATCGGACAAAATATTTGAACGGCTCAAAAATATTTTGGTGAAATAATCGAAATTTTTTTTGAAGAAACCGATCTTTTAGCTGTACTAACAAAATATTTATTTAAACGTCCCTGCCCGAATCTTTGGTTGATTTAACAGTATTTTTTTATCAGTGTGCCTATGTTACGCATGCAACTTTTCACACCAATCGCGCGCGCGATCCTCGCGTGTTTTTATTAGTGCTGCCGATCCCTACGTAAAAAAGACATGACACTTGAATGATTGAGATAAATATATCGAAATAATCGGAATCGTGAAGTCAGTTTTCATAGTGAAACAGGATTGTCCGGTTCATTAGTACGATAGGCACACCTAACTTGTAAGCGCGCGTGCAGTGCACGCGTTCGTAGCAAGCTGTGAGATGTAGGAAGAAATATATAGAGTGCGAGCGAAGCGAGTCCGCTGTTATTAGTTTACCTTATAATTATAACGGTTGATATTTTTAAGGGTAAAGTTACCTATTACGTTGCTAATTATCTAAATTAACTACGTACCGCCAACTTCTTAAACTGTCAATTGTAATTTGAAAAGGCTTTGCAGTTCGCGTATATGCTGCAAAACAATACTGAAATCGACCGAAGCGATTCAATTTTCATGAATAAGGATACTCGGTTCGTTAAGCAGTTATTTATCGTACTATTTAACCAGTTATTTGTCAAATCACGTTACTAATCTTCGTTAGTAAGACATGCAAACATAATCTCTGCACGCGTGCGTGCAACGCGCGTGGTTGCACCATGTTACGAGCACGAGCGATGCGACCCAAGCGTGCTCCCACTAAACACTAAAGGATTGGTAGTATGGAGTGATAAAAGTCTTTTTCCGCGCAGATACAACAGCCAATGGTACAAATTATCGCCTAAGGCTCAGAAAATGTTACAATTTATGACGATGCGTTCTGCCACACCTTGCCAACTGACAGCTGGGAAAATGATGGTCTTGTCCGTGAGAAATTTCTGGCTGGTTAGAAGAATCGTTGTTTTATTTGCTGCACAAACAAAAATTAGGTTACTTTCAATGAATTGCAATCGGAATAAAACTACATGATTTTTAAAATATTCCAGACATTGAAGACGACCTTCTCTTACTTTGCGTTTTTGCGTTCGACACAGGGATTGTAAACATTATATATCGAAATAGAAGACATTGAAACAAAATGGCATGTCATCAATATAATGAACATAATTATATCGACAATTACTTCAGTGTCAGTATTATTTGATAACCTAGAATCCTCAACTCAATCTGGTACAGGCACACTCGACAATTTCGTTCGACGATCTTGACTATTAAAACCTCATACGAATACGATAACACTTCGATTATCCTGGGGCAGTATGTACTCTCTCACACTGTGTTCATAAGAACACAGGGTTCTTATGAAAAATATGCATAAAGATTGATAAAATATTGAAGCTCGAGAAAAACTTTACTAAATTTTTATGAATTCAAGCGAGATTTTTTGTATATTTTTGTTTTCAATAATATTAAGGTGACTGTGCAAACAATTTTGAAGATTTAACCTTCATAAAGGCTCGAATACAAATATTTTTTAAAATGGAAGAAATACCATCGAATCATATGATTTGCGAACCTCCGGTTTTCAGGGAGAGATCGTAAAATTGGTCATAAGTAATTTTCCGAGGGTAAAAAACCGAGCGTAAAAAAAATTAATTAAAATGATACTACATGTATTTATCTGTACATCATATCTGAGAAAAAATAACCGAACAGGCATAGCTTCTGCAAAAATACAACAACGTAATTGTTTTTCAAGAATAAGTATAATGTACACATTACAGACCCAACGGATATCGACTATAAACCCTTTCACGATAGTACCACCCCCTCACATCGAAAAACTCTGCTCCCGCGACGGTGGTTCGCGACTGCTTGGCGTTTCCATCACGAAAGTACGCCTGCGTCATCCACAGAAGTGAAGCATTTCACCTTCACGTCACATCAAGCACCCTCTCATCCAGTCTAGGCTTAAATATAGCCTCTGTTTTAAGTGAATGTGGTGGAAGAACATTTTTGCAGGAAATATCATTACAGGTCTTCTTGCGGCTCGTAAAGGAAAGTTGAATACATCGCAGCGACGCTACCAAGCGCAGAGGCTATACGCTCACTCATCACTGTCACTCAATAATGACGCGCAATAATGAAGGCCAATTCAAATGTCCGTCTCGGTTCGATACTTTGATGTAATTCCATAAAAATGCATTCTGAGGGGAAAACGATGAAATGCATGGAAGAAAAAGCCCCTGACGTATTGTGTTCCGTGGGGAGAAACAAGAGCAGCCTCAAAACATCGTCGATGGTAGTTCGAATCGCGATGGACTTGGTTCAACACCGTTACTATAGATTGAGTAAAACCTTGATGACGCTCATCGGTCATTGGCCGTATCAGAGCACACGTGCCCAACGCGGCTTTCTTGCTGTTACAATTTTTTTCACCACCAACTTAATCGTACCTCACATACTAGCTGCTGTACGACATTGTGATGACAGGTTGATCCTCCTAGACAGCATACTAGCAGGCGTCGTCGATGCAGTTTGCGTTACAAAGTTGATTGTTTTTATGCAGAACTCGCAAAAGGTCAGTCCCTTTTTCACGAATTGCAATAATATAATGATGCTTCTGTGGTTGTAGTCACTATGCGCACCACTGCCACTCAGGCTTGTGGCCCATTATGACGCAATTACTAATTTAATTAAATGTAATTAAAAGTAATTAAATTTAATTTAATTTAATGAAAATAAATACTAAGACGCTAAAGTTACTGAATCGTATTCATACGGATTGGCGAGTTTGGGCTTCGGATGAAGAAGTCAATATTCTTCACGAATACGCACAGCAGGGAGAGAAGATGACCATTCTGTATTCAGGTTTAAAAGTTATAATAAGGAACAGTTTAAATTTAACAAATGTTGTATAGTTTTATCGTTATTGTGTACAGCTGTGATCTATTCAACTCTGTTCGTCTTTCTGACCCAACCGATCATGCCAAAGATTATCGACGTTGTACTAAGGAACGGTACCGAATCCGGAAAATTTCCATCCCCCGCCGTGTATTATAATCTCGACGCACAGAAATATTATTTTTATTTGCTACTATTCTACTACGTATGCGAATATTTCGTAACTACGATCTTAGTAATCAGTGACGTTATGTTAATCATTTACGTGACACACGTCTGTAGTATTTTTGCGGCAGTGGGGTAAGTCAATGGGTTAATCAAATGTAATAATAAACATAACTATGTTTAAATTCGAACCATCAGGCACAAATTAGAACGAACCATCAATATCGACCCATCGGTAGAATCACGAGTTACCGTGTATGTGCTGGACAAAAACCTAGCTTCGTGCATCGACAGACACAATGATGCTATCGAGTGAGATAACTTTAGAGGATGTACTCTGTAAAACTAATCAATGTTATCAATCCTTCACGTACGGGAGAAGCTCTTCCGAGAACCACAGATCGAAACATACATGTTTTTTACCATGATGTTCGAAAGATATGATGAAGTGTATTTAAATAATTTGTTTACGTACACTCTACGACCAGGTGGGTTGGTTGCCGTACCTGTGGAAGTATCTGAATACTCCAAGTCCTGTCCAAGTACCTGATCACTCCAAGTTCTGTTCAAGTACCTAACCACTCTAACTGCCCACGCAAAACTTTCCCTTTCCGAACTCTGATGCGCGTCTCCCAACGAAATATGCTTATAGGAGCAACGATTTAATTGTCAGGTAGCAAAAGGGAGGAAGTGTCTTCTTCCCCACCGAACTGATATACGGACCCTGAAAAGCAGCCGACTCCAACTTACGCGGTTCTAAATTTCCAAATGTATAGCTCCTCGCAAAGTCCTGTCGGGAGCTTACCTGCACCAAATCCCCCCCACCCAAGGCACACAGATAGTCAGCTGCTACGGTATCGACTGTGCGGCGCCATCCCTGGCAAGTTCCGCGACTTGAAAAACCACCACCAAACTACCTTTAGAGCGACCGAGTAAACGACCGGTCGTTTTCGGACAAAAACACGTCCGCGAAAACGACTGTCAAAACGACTTTATCCATGTCCGTACCAGCCGCATACGAGCAGCTTCCAGGGAGGGCTTTCAGTCAGGTGGTTTTACAATTAATGAGCGAATGAACTACCGCGAAAATGAGTGTTCAAAACACCTTTCAGTCCAGTCGTTTTTTTATTTTCAACCGAAGAAACGACGGCATTAACGACAACCGGACTGAAAGGTCTTTTGAACAGTCGTTTCTGCGGTTGTTTGTCCAGTCATAAAACGTAAAACGACCTGACTGAAACCTCTCACTGGAAGCTGCTCGTATGTGGCTGGCACGGACGCGGATGAAGCCGTTTCAACAGTCGTTTTACCGGACGTATTTTTGTCCAAAAACGACCGGTCGTTTTCCCGGCGGTTTTGATGATCGCAGGATCAGCCAGGAATAACACCTTAATAAATGCGTGTTTTTGAACCCATAGGCTAAGAGCGAGTTGGCGTGCGACTACTGTATCTGGTATATCAGACTTATTTGTATATCTTAACTGTATATCGATTTTAATACCGCACGATGTAAGTACATGCTGAGCAAGGATCCCAACCGAATCATACGGAATTGAGTTCCATGCTCAGCGCAGACAATGTACGCGACGAGTTGATAAATTCTCTGCTGTCAGATACGCCAATCTCATCGAGGCAACTTACGCGTGGGCTTTCTTTTTCACGCTCGGTTTCGGCATGATTCTTTTTAACGTAACGGGACTTCAGGTAAAAGTTGTGACGAATAATGAATAATCGGCCGAATTGACAGAGAATCTATTTAAAAATTACTCAGATTCTGAGGAGAATAAGCGATCCTCAAGAAACCACAAGATTCATAACTTTGGTATTGTGCATGATAATGCACTTTTACATAGAGTGCTACATTTCCGAAATTCTAGCAGATCACAGTCTCAGCATCGGTTTTTATATGTGAGTAAACAGTAAAAAGGTAGTAGTGCGGCCCCACAAAAAAAGTCTTCTTTTGCGCAGACACAACAGCCAATGGTACAATCTGGCACCCAAGGCTCAGAAGCTCCTCAAACTCATGATGATGCGTTGCAGTGTACCTTGCCAACTTACAGCCGGAAAAATTATGATCACGTCCATCAACAATTTTTGGCTAGTAAGAACAAACGTTCTTTTATCGACCTTGCATCAAAACTTATGACGCCCGGTACATTGTTATTGCAACAAATTCGAATGGTCATTTTTATATTCCAGACAATTAAAACAGCAATGTCATACTTCGCGTTTGTGCGTTCGTCGCAGGGATTGTAAACGTGATACACAGAGATATGATGTTGTATTATTCGTAGTGTTACAACAATTGCGTCGCCGGATAACAGTCGGCAGGTGAGCGTGTTTCACATGTCGACGAGGTTTCAGACGATCTCGAAAAGTCGAATTAAGTGCAGGACATTTTTATACTGTGAACAATTTTCATTTAATTTCTCAAAATCAACACTTACAAGAATCGCAATGATACCCATCACCAATATCATTGATACGGAATAAAAGTTCTCGAGCCGGCTTGCAAAGCTGAGTTACACAAAAATGGGCTAATTCTCCGAAATAAAGGGGATTCAGATTCACTGAAGGGAGGGCAACCCATGGGGATGGGGGCGCGCCTGCAAGGAGGCAGCCCGTTCCACAGATGAGGGCTTGCGCCTGAGAGGGGGCAACCCGATTCTAAGCGGGGAAGGTTGCGCCTGGGAGGGGGCAACCTTCCGAGAGAGACAACCCCCATCTGGGGAGGGGGACGCGCCTGCAAGGAGGCAACCCGCTCCACAGATGGGGGCTTGCGCCTGGAAGGGGGCAACCTTTCGAGAGGGGCAACCCCTCTCAACTGGGCGGAGGGGTGGTATAAACATCCAAACCACCAAACAAACCAATCCACCGTTTTCTAAAATATATATGATATATCCGCTCTGCGGGGAATATGTGTACATCATAAAGTGACAGAGGAGTGTGTGTCTAAATACTTGCGGCTGTAAATTTGTTAATTATATGATTACATCGCATTCTACTGTGAAGCGGCGGTACTCCGTCCCCATTCCTGAGACCGGGCAAATCTTTCCCTAGGATATTGAGTGACTGAAGAAGCGACCCTAAAAGCGACGGTTGTTTTGTTCCAAAAATTAACCACACTACTGACCGCTGAAGCGACCGCTCTGGCGACACATTTTTTTTAACTCCCGACTGCCCGCTAGGGCAAAAAGACGGGAGTTATGCGTTTCACTGAGGCCCCCCGATTTTGCTGATTTCGTTGTCTGCAGTGTTTGTCGGAACGGCGCAATGTCTCTTGACAGAATTTGGCACATTAGTTCTGTGTATGTGGAAGTGTGTTCGTAGCAAAGGAATAGGAAAATAAATGTGAAATAGCAGAGATAATTAACTTCGAAAAAACGGGCCAAAACCCTATTCAGATATATCGACAGGCGCCCACCATTATCTACTATTATATGGCTATTGTTAATTTTTATATGGCCTTCCCATAATGTTCCTTTATTTGCGAAGCTTCTTCTATGAGGAAGCATTTTCTGTATTGTTGGCTTCCTCATAGAGGAAGCTTCGCAAATAAAGGAACATTATGAGAAGCCCATATGAAAATTTCAATTTGCAGCTTTTATAAGAAAGCCATATGAAAATTTCAATTTTCAACTTTTATGAGGAAGCCATATGAAAATTTCAATTTTCAACTTTTATGAGGAAGCCATATGAAAATTTCAATTTTCAACTTTTATGAGGAAGCGATATGAAAAATTTAATTTTCAACTTGTTTTAACGTCAACGTCGTGTTTGCCTTTTATGCAAAACGTCTGGCCGATTCAGGTTCAGCGCGAAAAAATACACCGATGTCTTCGCTTTGTTACATCCGTGCACCTACTTCAATTAACAAAAATACAGGGTTTTGGAAAAAGATTTTTTTTTTAATTATTAAGTCAATTATCCAATATTCACCGTTTTGTGGCCACGTCCAATGTATTTTTCCTCCACCGATAACAAGTCTCCAAATTATTTTACTCCTGAGGCGACACTTGATACATAAACTTGTGTCGGACAAAAAATATAACTTTTGAAAAAATTCAAAAATTTCAAAATCCCAGAAAATTTAAACGATTCGATCCATTTTCGGCAAATTTAATACGAAACATTGTACAGTGTTAGTCCATTCCCGTGCCCAATTTAAGCTCGATACCTTCATGTTTACTCGAATTAGACCGTTTTTAGTAATTTTTCAAAAAAATCAAAATTCCATAAAATCTTACTGCTTCGATAGATTTCAGCCAAATTCAATACCAAAGTTCTTTGGTCATATTATTATATTTATGTGCAATTTCAGAACGATTGTTCGAAATTTACGCAAGGTAAAGCTACCACGAACTTTTACGCAAGGTAGAGCTACCACGAACTTTTACGCAAGGTAGAGCTACCACGAAAAATTTGAAAATCGCATAAAATCTCGAAACAGGCCTCAATCATCATGAAAATTGCACCGGGGGAAGAGACGTGACCACTCTACTAGTGTACCAAATTTCAACTGGCTATCTTGAACCGTTTCCGAGATATAGTCGTTTTAAACGACGCAAGTCCGTCACACACATATACACACACACGCGCGCGCGCACGCACGCACACACACATTCGTCCGGACGCCAGCTAAAAATCACATTTCTCGACGTTTCAGACTATTTTAAGTACTCTGACACTAAAATCTCGAAAAAAAATTTCTCACGAAAACAAAGCTTCCTCCATGAGGAAGCAAGATAAAAAATTTAAAAAAACTCCCAACTGCGAATTAGTCGTTATTATTGAAAAATATTCGTAAAAAAAGTGAAAAAAATGGTTAATAAAGATAAAAATGGAAACGACTAAAAAAAAATACAAAAATAATTAACGATAAAAAAATGGGTAATAAAAATGTAACTTCAAAAATGGTTGAAATAATTAATGCTGTAATACTAACTAATATTGTCAATAAACAATAATATCAATAACTAACAATAAAGAATGATAACATAATGAATTAATCGTAATTATATCAATTCATTGATAATCAACGCGCTAATCTCCCAGTAGCGCGTTGTGAGGGAAGACGTCTCCCGACTGTAGCGAAGATTATCAATGAATTGATATAATTACGATTAATTAATTATGTTATCATTCTTTATTGTTAGTTATTGCTATTATTGTTTATTGACAATATTAGTTAGTATTACAGCATTAATTATTTCATCCATTTTTATGACCCATTTTTTTATCGTTAATTATTTTTGTGTTTTGTTTTTGCCGTGTTTCGGCAATGAAGTCGTTTGTTTGATTGGCGACCGAATAAACGACCGTAATAGCAACCGTCTAGAAAAGCTCCTCCCGATCGTCAAAACGCTTATATCTGAACGGTTGCTTTTACGGTCATTCGTTCGGTCGACAATCAAAGAAACGAGTTCACTGCCTAAATGAGGCAAAAGAATGTCGCGGTCGCTTCGGCGGTCGTCAATCTAGTTCATTTTTGGCACGAAACCACCGTCGCTTTTAGGGTCGCTTCTTCGGTTGCTGTTCACGGTCGCTTGGTTTGCTAGGGTTGTTCTTCTCGTAGCTTGGGACTCCAACGGCTACATCAACCAATGCGACGATTACGGTGACATGCTGACTCTTCGGGATGATGACTGTATCGCGTCGATCTTGTCGCGACTTGAACAGCAGGGAGATAGAATAACAACAATGTACACATGTAACATCACCGATGGGACGGATACGACTATCGACTCGCTTGTTATTTCAACACTGCTCACTTCGAGGGACTCTACTCCTATGGTGTTGGTTCGCGATTGATTCGCGTTTCCGTAACTCTAGTGCGTCTACGCCATCTGCAGCATTGGAAAATTTCACGTCCATGTCAAGCATAATTTCGTTTCGTGCTCGGGTTGAAAAATAACCTTTATTTAATGTGGCCGAAATAAAATAATATTTTTCCATCAAATATCCTCGTGAGCCATTGTTATAGCTATTTGTAAGGCTCCTGAAGGAAAGTCGAAAGGGAGACCGCGACGCATACGGAAGGCAGAAGCTATACACCTCTCGTCGCTGTCACTCAACTTTGACGCGGTGAAGGGCAATTTGAACGTCGTTCAAGGTGGAATACTTTGATATAATTCCATGAAAATTTCCTGCTCAGAAAAAAACAATGAATCGGGAGGAAGAATAAGTCAGGCGGTGCAGTATTAATTCTAACGGCATCGTCGATAATAGTTCGAGTCAGGATGGACTTGTTTCAACACCGTTACTATAGGTTAAGTAAAATCTTGATGTCGTTCATCGGGCAATGGCCTTACCAGAGCACCCGTGTCAAATACGGTGCCCTCGCCGTTGTACTTATTCTCGGGACTAGTCAATTCATACCCCAGTCACTTGCTGTTTTTGAATATCGTAATGACTGGAACATGCTTCAGGATTGCCTACCACTAAACTTCTTCGACGCAATTTGCTTCACGAAGTTGATTTGTCTTATGTGGAACTCGCAGAATGTTAGTTCTAAGCAAATTAAAACACTTCGAGACCGACGCCAATTAATAGATACTTATCATTGATGAAGAAGTGTTTAACACATTCAGACATTGAAGCTGCTAAATCATATTCGTACGGATTGGCAAGTGTGGGCTCGAGATCGAGAAGTTAACGTTCTTCACGAATACGCTCAGCGGGGAGAAAAGATAATTCTTGTGTATACAGGTTAATAAAGTACAGTGGGGGGTAGTTCAAATTTTAACAAACGATTTATGGATTTATCGATATTGCGTACAGCCATGATGTACTTGACCGGGTACGTCTATCTGACCCAACCGGTCGTGCCAAAGATCCTCGACGTTTTGTTGAAGAACGGTACCGAAGCCGGAAAGTTTCCATATCCTGTCATCTACTATCATATTGACGAGCAGAAATATTATTTTTACATTATCCTCCTTACTTACGTAAGCGCATCTATGGGATTGACGATCTTGATAGCCAGTGACGTTATGTTGATAATTTACGTGCAACACGTCTGCGGTATTTTCGCCGCTGTGGGGTGAGCCAATGATGAACTCTTCGTAATAATAACCATAGTAAAGATTCAACGGAAACCTTCAGGCACAAATTGGAACGAATCGGGAATAACGACACATCAGCGGAAACGGATGAAAGTCCATATGCGCTTGAAAAAAGAGACGTTGTGCACCTAGCTTCGTGCATCGACAGACACAATGATGCTCTCGAGTAAGATAGTTTTGTGAATTTATCTAATCAAAACTAAACAATGTTCTAAACAAATCCACTTTCGACAGATACGCCAATCTCATCGAGGTGACTTACACGTGGACTCTGTTTGTTGTCGTCGGGCTTGGCGTGATTCTGATTAACGCAACGGGACTTCAGGTAAAAAATGTATAACCCACTGCTGAAGGATATAACGAATTCGCAGATAAACTGTCTCTAAATTCAGATTCTTATGAGAACAAACGATCCCGAAGCAACTACAAGATTCGTACTTGTGGCATTATCTATCGCATTTTATTTCTACATAGAATGTTATATTTCTCAAATTCTGATGGATCACAGTATTAGTATTCGCTTTCATATGTGAGTAAAGGAGTTATGGCCCGGTGGCATGATCTCATAAAAGAAAGTCTTCCTCCGCTTAGACACAACAGCGAATGGTACAGACTATCGCCCAAGGCTCAGAAACTCCTGCAATTCGTGACGATGCGTTGTACCGTACCTTGCCAACTAACAGTGGGGAAAATTTTGATCATGTCCGTGAGAACTTTCTGGCTGGTAAAAATGATCACTTTTTCACTTGCGTGGTATGAACATTCTATCACGGTCGATAAATTGATAAAACCTTTTTGTATTCTAGACATCGAAGACAACCATCTCATTTTTTACGTTTATCCGTTCGACACAGGGATTATAAACATCTTCCACGGTAGTATGTATTATCGATAAAACTTCATATAAACGAAAGTTCATATCCCTGAAAAATTGCGAAAGATCGCTACATTCACTGGCTTATGCGAATGCCAGATTGCTATTTAAGAGCATATGCAATAGCACGGTCGGTAATAAAAACTGTAATCAACTTTTCTCACGGTTTCCGGGAAGCACGGCCTAAAGAAAAGTCTCATCGGAAGCCGAGATGACATCTGTTTCGGATGACTTTTCTTTTGAACGCACATACGAGAACCTGTGGGAACAGCCCTAGTGGAACTGGTGCAACCACGGATTCGGGGTTGCATCGTAGTCGCAGTCGCGCTAGGGTTGACTAGACATGCATCGACGAGTTGCAATGAATATGACGAGACTCCGGGTATACTGAAATCAGACTGATCGCTTTGTTCAAACTTTTAACCTTTAAGCAACTCTGTTTTGATGGACTCGAGTAATCGCCATGCAACTAAAAATCAAATAAACAGACAATACAACGATGGTTGCAAGGGTTACAGAAAAACGACGCCAAAATAAAGGTTATCTACGAGTCTATAGCAAATTACAATTTTAAACATTGTGCATTAGTCTATTGAAGTCTACCGATGGTCACCTCAGTTCCGTTAGGGAGTTGATGACAGTTTTTGATACCAACTTAGCCCGGGATGGACAGGGAGGGAGGCGCATCATATAGTTTTAACCCATTTCTTGTGTCTGCCTCCATGCCAGTCTACCGATTCACTTGGTCTGCTTGGTCTGCTTGGTGTGCTGCGTCTGCATGGATTGTATGACTGCCTGACTGCATGCACTGTCCGACTGCCTAACTGTCTGAACAATCTGATTGAGGGCTTGACTGCTTCACTCCTGACGGATCCTCAACACCGAGAGTATCGATGGTCATACTAAAGGTATCTAAGGAAGGTAGCACCTTCGTGAGATACTCTTCTTAAGATATCCTATCGGTACCGCCGACTACGTATCGACCGCAAATACGACTGGTCCGTTTGTGCGCAAATTCGACCACGAAACGATTGAAAGCTCGACCGATTGCAGCGCCACCGCTGCGCGCTGCCCTACGAGCCGAAGATGTGATCGCATCTTTGGTCGTTGTGCAGTCGATTTGTCGTTACCCGACCGCACTGGAAGATCCCTTATCGATCGTAATTGCGGCCGTTTTGTGGTCGATTTGGTTAAAAACGACCGCTTCTACAGCCCAGTCGAATTTGCGGTCGCTTTGCGGTCGAAACAGAAAACGACGATAGTTCCGTCAAGAATACGGGGCAACGGCTCGTAGTGCAGCGCAACGGTGGCGCTGGAATCGGTCGAGCTTTCAATCGTTTCGTGGTCGAATTTGCGCACAAACAGACCGGTCGTATTTGCGGCCGAACGACCGTCGAGAGACCTATTGAGAGGAAGTGTATACACTTCCTCTCAATAGTACATACGAAGATTACAGGCTGACTGAACGACTGACGTTCGACACGAGTCCCGCTGCTGTCACAGACTGCATTTCAGCGCTTTAGTTCGCACGAGTAGTGTATGCGGCCATTTTTTGTCTCGCCATTTTTCGGGCGCCCCACTGACGTGAATTTCCAGTTTCATCTATATAATTCACTATCATCTTCTTCCCAGAAAAAGTTGGTGTGCTATGTTGTATTTTATCAAAATATCAAGGAGCTGTCACAATGCGAGCTTTTGATATCGAATCCGTCGTTGGCGTCATTTTATTTATGCCATGATTGGTCGGTGGTGATTTTAACAGAAGTCAAGGGCTCATCCAGCACACAAGATCCAGAAGATACTTTGCTCCCTAAAGAGATCGAAACGACAATCCAACCCGCTACGCAATCAAATTATTTAACGCCTACCTCAACATTCCACTTAGCGTCATGCCACTAAGAGATGATCCTTCGAGAGGGTTCGGCTGACGACTGGTGGCGGACACCCTACGGTTCTGGTGTTGTCAATATTTGACTGGAACTCTTTTCGTTTCACTCCGAGAATCCTTTGACTCGCAATGTCTAAATGAGACGGAATAAAAAAAGAATTGAATTGATTTTGGCCCAATGCGGTGCCCTTCATCAGATTTTTCTTTTACTCGCTGACCCGCGGTCAGCACCACGTCAACTATGGTGATCGACATCCCATCGATAAAAGGATTGTGAAAATACAGTAGCTAAATGCAGGCTCGCTAAGTAGATCCCACTTCTCGATCCGTTATCGGGAGTGTATCCCCACCAGGCGTAAAGACCCGGAAGCTCCCAGCTCCACCACACGCAGGTACATCGACATACTACGATCAATCATTAAGTCAGTAAGTGGTATCTACCGAAGATCTACCGAAGATCTACCGAAGATCTACCGAAGATCTACCGAAGATCTACCGAAGATCTACCGAAGATCTACCGAAGATCTACCGAAGATCTACCGAAGATCTACCGAAGATCTACCGAAGATCTACCGAAGATCTACCGAAGATCTACCGAAGATCTACCGAAGATCTACCGAAGATCTACCGAAGATCTACCGAAGATCTACCGAAGATCTACCGAAGATCTACCGAAGATCTACCGAAGATCTACCGAAGATCTACCGAAGATCTACCGAAGATCTACCGAAGATATTATATCAATGTTAAAAATTCTGTTAGGGATAATAAGAAAATTCATCCGGATTCCATGTGAATAATTCGGACCCAAGCTTTCGAACGCTCCCAGTCACGATCATAACTTTTCAGCGGATTCTGAGATATGATCATCGTAAACCGCGAAAGGTTTATAACGGACCGAAAAAAGAACACATCCGTTGGGAAACAAACCGGACCGTAAAAAACGACAAAACGGTTTGTACATTTTTTGTTGGCATTTGGTATTTTTTCTGTTGCGGAAACCGAAAATGGACCGAACGTTTTTTTTCGAAAAATTTGCTTTGGTCCGTTTTCGGTTCCTGCAACCGAAAAAGAACCAAGATCCTATTTTTATTCTGTCCTTTCATTAAAAACAGAATTAAAAGCAAAACAACAAAAAAATTTTTAACCTTAGCCAAAAATTTTGATAAAAAACGTTCGGTGCTTCCTCGGTTCCCGCAACCGAAAAAGGACCAATCCAAACGTACGGTCCGTTTTACCGTTTTTGTGGTCCGTTTCGTTCCCGTTTTGTTAGTTTTTTAGTTTTTTCCCTAAAAGCAGCCGTCCGTCAACTTGGTGCATGTGAATCTTATTTTTCTAGACACGGGCTTCTTTTTATTTTTAATACGGTGAAATAAAATAAATAAATAAAACACGAGCGTGACGGTTCATTTATCTCACTCTTAATTGACCGGTAAGCTGACCGTTGAGATTTCCGACACCCAAGTATATATACAAAGGCAGTACCGAGGCCGTATCGGTCTGCTAAGAGTGATCAGCTGTTGTCGATCCTCGGGGATTCGTGAAAATCTCACGTTCAACTCGTCTCTCGTGTTTCGTCCTCGGATAAACCTTTTGAATACAATCGATAACCAAACAATCTACATCGATTAACGCGTAGATTCGTCAGGAAGAAAAAAATATGACGGTTACAAAGGATCTCAAGCTTCCGACGGACGAAGAGTTGACCGTCCAGGAGCTCAACGTCGGATTTCCCGTTCTTCAAGCTGCGGCTTTTCAAATGGGAAAATATTGCGAATATCACAACAACGTAAGTCCGTTCTAATTCCAGTTCGCAAAAAACGAAAAAAAAAAACTTGAAAACCAAATTTTATTCATCTTTCGTTCTTCGCGGTCACCCGACAATTACGTAATTTCGGTCCGATTGTCGGCACATAACCTCAAAATTTATGTTAAAAAAACAGAAAAAACCTACATTTTTTCTTTTGTTTCTTAACGATTCATACCGTCTTTTCATCGCCGAATCGTGTTTGGCTTTTGCAGGAATTTATGCTGTGCCGCGAGGAGACCGCGGACGTCCGAAAGTGTGTCAACGAGGGAAAAGCCGTGACCGCCTGCGCCTTGGAATTCTTTCGGAAGATCAAGAAATCCTGCTACGACGAGTTTACGCAGTACTACAACTGCATCGACAAGTCCAGCGGAAATGGATCTTTCGCGCCGTAAGTATTCTTAAGTGTATCTATTCTTATTTCGTTGCAGGTAAGCGAATGACGTCTATTTTGTGTTAACTAAAATTTTGATAATGCTGATTTTAGTTATAGAGGGATAGAATTATTTTTCATACATACGTGTATTGATTCCTCTACGCCATACCAGTGACCACGCAATCCTGTGCGAAAGACAGATGCTTGGGCATCTTAATGACTGAACTCTCCATACAAGCTTCAAGATTTTGCCATGTTTGCATTGCCTTTCTACCTATTGACAAACCCACTGCGTGTTTCAATCAGAAATGGGTTTCAATCCTCAATCAGAAAACAAGCTCACTTTTATATTGTAATAATTCCTTAATATCTTTGTTTCTTTCACAATTGTGAGACTGTTGACACATATGCTTTTGCTATTCACATTGCCGTTTCCCACATACCAATTACAACCCTGGTAGAAATATTTCTCTGACAAATACAGGCAACGATAATCGAATCTGAGACAAATTCGATTAGATTTTTTCAGAAAATAGTTTCTGAATATAGAAGAGAAACAGGCTTAAAATATCAACAACATTTTCAGAGAAGTTGGCAGGGAAAATCATCGATTTTCGGAAGAATTAGAAATATTTAGATACATAAAAATCTTTGACTTTCTCTGAAAAGTGTGAAAAGTGAGACAGCTTCAGAGGACTTTTCAGAGAAATTTTCCGAGACTTTCAGAGATATTCAGAAATATTTTCACCAGGGAAGACAACAAAAATGCCTGACTTCTTAGATGTGCTCTGTACTCTGCTCTATATGAACTCAGAATGTCCTCTGAAAGATTTCGAACGCGTTGATTTCGGACCAATAGTATTATGTTATTTTTGTATTCTTTGTGTGTGCCTAAAGGACCTCAGGTCCTACTGTACAATGAATGATACTATATTCTCCCATACTATATCAATCCAGAATATTAATACAAAATTGATCCAGAATATTATTGTACGGTGTAATACGTACATAAACAGTTCGCAAAAAGACTTATGTAAGTTCACAGTTTTTAGATGACTACCAGTGGTCCGAAATCAACGCATTCGATATCTTTTAGACGACATTCAGAGTTCATATCGAAATAAATTCAGAGCACGTTTAAGAAGTCCGCCGTTTTTTTACGATCCATTTAAGACGTATTTATGTCGTCCAATTGTTATGTGGGTTTCTATTGCCATTGCCTATTGCTCTTGTCTGACGGAAATATTTATCTTGCCAACATTATTTGGCTAAATAAACACACTTTCAGAAAATTCTTCATGAGAAGGTTAGTATTAGTATTATTTTTCTAATATAAAAATTTCTTAAAATGTTCGCAGTTGTCGTCAGACTCAGGCCGTGTACGACAAGTGTGTTCTCGATAAGCTCAACATAGAGAGACCGGCGTACGGCTACTTCTGCGAGGTCAAGATACACGACAGCAAAAGACCAAAGCCCGAGCCCCGGAAACGCTTTGAATATCCGGACGCGACGCCGGGTCTGCCGGAGGACGCGCCTTTGCCCGAATCGCGATTCGGCGCCCGTTTCCAGTGGCAGAGCTAGATCCCTCGGACCGATCGCAAAATATTAAAATATTTACCGTCCGACGGTCCGCTCGGTTCTTTAGTCACACTTTCGTTGCCCGAGGACGCTCGCTCTGTAAACGCGAGCTCGTTTTGCAAGCCCGATTAAAAAGAAAAAGGCCGCAAAAGAAAATCGTACGGAGAACGATTTTGACAAAAAAAGAAAAAACAGAAACAAGAAATCGTCATCGAGTTGCAAACTTGTTTGGGTAAGAGAGAAATGTACGTTTAAATGGAAAGATCGGGGAGGATTGCGCGAGTGATGTAGAGAATAAAGTCGTTATAAAAAAAATAAAGTAATAATTGTACACAGACATCGGATACCTCTCTCAATAATTTATTAACTCATTTACAATTGCACATCGGTAACATTAATAACGTCATTTTTTTTTTCTCGTCAATTTTTCCTGTACGGTCGATGCAAAATTGTCCAGAGTCTCTCGCGAACGGCCACTCGGTGTCGGGTGCTAATCACTTTACCGATTGACTTAGTGTCGTGTTTACAAAATATTATCAGGCATCATCGAATAGTCTATTGCGGAACGCAACTGTTTTTTTTAAACTCTTTTCTATATTTTTGATTCGTAGCAAGCTACGGAAGTCATTTAGTATATATGGTACTAGGTAATGTATATTTACACAGTTATTGGAAAGCGAAGCATTTCCGTATAGTCTAACTTGTCAATTCAATTCTTCCGGTTTTTCTTTTAAGCATTTTCATTTTCGCTACCAATTCTGTCTAGCATGAGCTATGAAAATCCCGACTCTACGACTTCCGATGATCAGGATCGATTGCCAAAATTACGAATGGTTCGCAATAAATGACGTGCCTTAAGGTAGTCCTTGCGAATAGCGTTTAACTATTGCAAACACTGCAAACACTTCTGGATGGTATACAAATCTGAAAAAAATCAAGCATATTAAAGATTAATTTTGCATAACAATAATTCCAAAATGTTATTAGCGAATGGATGAAAAATAAAATTGTTCAACAAATCTGCCCGAAACCTAACTAAACACCCGATAACAAAAAAAAATTCATACGTATTCAGAAAAACAAACGAATCATTTTTATGGAAAAAAACGTTAAGTTGCCGGGTAATTTGTTGAACAATTATTTTTGTCGTTAATTTGTCAATAACATTTTGGAATTATTATTACATAAGAACAGTATTTGCAGCACCTCCCATATGGTTGATTTTTTCAGATTTTTATCCGATGGAGAAATGCTTGAATTTTTCCCTGAAACTCACATTTGGCGGGACTGTACCGCTCGGACTACCTTAAGGATATTTGGGCCAAAACATGTTTCTGTTCGATCGCTATAAAACTTTGCCACTTTGCTGGCAAAGACACGCTGAATCGTTTGCAATTTTTTCAAATTTTTTGACTATGTCGTTTTTTTAGTAATGCGTGTATAAAGATACGTAAAGTACCGTGTAAACGTTTCGGAAACCGGTCGGTAACGGTAGAACGTAGTAATTTTCTACACCGATTTCCGTTAGATTCGAATAAAAAACCTACCGCAACGAAGAACATACTATCAGACAGATTGTGTCCAAATTTCGAGGACATTCACCGTTTAGTTTCGGAGATAAATTCAATAAACGAATGACTGTCTAGCCGCTTGCTTTGTCCGCGTTTATCACTCGCACCCTGACTAACGCGTTCAGCGGAGCCCCGCTTCCGCTCCCCTCTTGCGACTTCGGCCGAAATGTTCTAAAGGGTTTCCGGCAAAAAAAGTGTTTTCTTTTTCTTCTCGGTAATTAAAAATTTGGCCGAAAATTCCCCATGATTGGTTGTTTGTAACGATTTCTCCAGAACTTAACGGTATCTCCGAAACTTAATATAAAAAATTGTACGAGTTCCTTTTTTGTTGATATTAATAATTTTTTTGTTGAATTTTCTCCGGACCTTCACTAACAATTTCTTGTATTTGTTTTTCTTGATTTTTTTATCGAGAAAAAATTTAAGTTTTTTTTTAACCATCGAATTTTAACGATCGAAATCGAAGACACGCGTTATCAATGTTTTCATCCCGGAAGACCATCTTTTTTTAAAATCTCTGCATGAAATCTGCCTAAAATTACGGCTGGCTCTAAATCTCCCGAACCTTCGTAATATAATCTGATGAATTCCTGAGATTACTTAACGAAGTTTAGGAAATGCTAGAAAAAAAAGTTTTTCTTTTTTGCACCCAGGTATTATTTCCACACACACACACACACAATCCCAAATGATCCCAAACTTTAATGCCACAGGGCGTGCAACCTTGAGAATCGCCCCAAAATAGTGTTTGTTTGTGAAAAAAAAAAAAAAATTCTCCGAACACGCAAATTATTTGAACTTCTACGAATCATCGGTGATCGCTTATTCGAGCTGATGTGAACGATCCCGGTCGGTAATAAAAACTGTAATTAATTATTTTCCAAAGATGCCGATAACTTTTGAGCAAATAAAAAAAAATTGTCAGTTTTCCGCCGTCAGATGAGCAGACACTAAGAATTGGCCTTTCTCCAAAAAAGTTTTTCACCCTAGAAAAAAAATGGATTACAGTGTTTTGTTACCAACAAAGCACGGGTCAAGCAGGCAAGGTGATGCATAGCCTTAAGAGCATGTGAAACACGTTCTCAGCGTGTTTCTCTCGCTCCGCCGAGGGCGCAACTGATGCTATCTTTCTCGCACTCCATAGTGTTTCACATGCTCTTAAGGGCAAGTGAAATATCGCGGTCGGTAACGAAAACTGTAATGAACTTTTCTCAAGGATGTTAATTTTTTTGAGGAAAAAGCAACTGTGCAGCCGTATGCAAAGTAATTTCGCATCCGGCCCGAATTAATTTTTTTCTCAAAAAAATTAGCACCATTGAATAAAGTTAATTTGAAAATTGCAACTGACTCTCTCACACGCATAGCTGTTTCACTTCCGCTTAATTTCATGTCAGGAGACCCGTCCGCTCATCGTCTCCGAGTTTAGTCGGTAACAAAGAAATAATTAATTATACTAGGACCCCGATTTTTCTAATTAACCCCGCCACACGCCACATACCGATTGCGTGGCTGCGTGGAAGTTGAAACGGTGAGTCGGGCCCGACAGTGCCGGTGCAAAATGTGTGGCCTCTCACGGGTGATTCCACGTAACCTTAAAAAGTTAAGGGTAAACGATACGGCACGGTTCGCGACGGCGGCCGATGCGCAGAAACCGCATTCGCGGGGCAAGTGCAAGCCTCGAGGTGGGGAGCAGAGATGCGGCGCTGGTCCCGTCGCTATTAGAAAAAACGGGGTCCTAGTATATTCTCTAGTGTTCCAAAGTTGTCAAAGCCTAATTCCCAGCGTCTGGCCAATCTGTGGATAAATACTACCAATTTACATTTGGCACACAAATTATCGACGGCCTTGACGAAAAAAAAAATGAATAAATCTTATTACCGAGCGTTGGTATTTCACGTTGCCTCGATCGGAACGTCCTAAGGACGAGTTGAGTCGGCCTCGATGCTCGATTATTACTGTTACGCTCTTAAATTCTTTTTATTTTATTTTTTCAATATGAAAAATAAAAGTGTCCGATCGTAGTTTCGAGCGGTCCGTCGCGTCGGTAAAATAGCGCGTTTTCGTAAAAACGAAAAAACTCTCACGTTCTGTACAATGTTTTAACTAGGATATTTACAACACGGTGGAAAGACGCGCGGTCAGTTTTTTTCTTTTAAAGATTAAAAAAAGGAACATTTATGGGCGGGCACTCGTCGAGGACCGAGCGAAAATTTATATCGGTCACAGGCGAAAGCTTCCCATATATTCGCGACCGAATTTTTAAATTTTCAACCCGGTCGTATTTACTATTCACTTCCAACGCGATAAAGTCGAGGATTTCTTGATTTTTTTTATATAAAAAAAAGAAATAAAAAAAACATCGACGATTCTCTCAGAGATCTCTGTTGTAGTGGCGAATTATGTGTTAGCTCCACGTTATATCATAACCATTCCAATTCGCATTCGGCGCTAGATGAACCCTTCTTCCGTTGTAGAAAAATGTAACGACGCCCCGGTAACCCGTTCTCGGCACGCCGCTCTAAAAGAACGCAAAATATATATATATATATATTAGGGAGGTTCTTAAATTGAAAATGTTTGAATTTTCTGGGGGCCGCCCCGTATTATCGTGAGGTATAAAATAAAAATGCGATGTGCGAAGGGTCTTTGAAATTAATGCATTTTTAAAGGTCGCTACCGGCTATTTAAAAAATTAAAAACTTCGCAAGATCTAAGTTTAAAGTCAAAATGAAATATTCGAGGTTTCCATGGAGCCACTACGCACTTCCAAAGTATTTATAACGAATAAGAAAAAACTCTGCGAAATTTCTATGAAATCAAAGCATTTTTAGAGGTCGCTACCGAAAATTCAAAAATGTTAAATTTGAGGATCACCTTAATATATGTGTATTTATTATGGTTAATTGTTGTTGAATGGTTTTTAATTATACTTACTCTGAAGTCGTCCATGAGACCCAGCATCTTCGCAGTATTTTTGTACGACTGACGCGTGTAGTACGGTATCCTGACGGGGCCTGTGGATTTAATATTACCGCTCTTCAATTCCGAGTAACTTATAACCGTCGATTGATAAACCTCGTTCACGAACGCTATGTCGTAATTATCCTGTAACAAAGAAAAGAAACACAAGCCTGAGCTATTTTTTTTTTTACCGGCAGTAAATCGTTTTGGTTATTGATCTTTTTTTCGAATTCAAAGATATGCATTTTTTGTAATCACCCTTTTAATTTTTTTTTTCAAAACCGTGTTTTCGATAAAAAACAATAAAAAAGATATATTTGACTTACTTTTAACAAGTAAGTTAAATTCATCGTGGTGAAAGGCACAAATTGCTCGTTGAGTTTGATGAACTTAAGGTGTTTCTCGTAGAAGAGTCCACTGCAAAAAAAAAACATCGAACCAGTTTTATCGCCACACAAATCGTAGACTATTTTCAACAATTTTTTGTTTTCTTCGTTTTTTCGATCGTAAAAATTTCAACCCACTTGCTGACTCCTATCTTGCCGAAAGTTCGAGTCCTCGATAATTCGGGCCTGATACAGGCACGATTTTTCCTCTGTTCGGGCTGTCGGATCCAATCATCCCAATATCTGCGAAAATTAGATAAAACAATGAAAATATCTATAAATGTATTAACCCATGATCTTCGAAAAATAATCAATATTCTCCAATTCCGATCCAAAAAATTCTGGAAATATATAGAATATAAAATATTACGAAATATGAACATATTTCGAAAAATGTTTTGTTTTTTGATATACAGGGGATTATGAGTAAAAAAAAGTATAATAATCGACTCACGATTTTGGCCATTTTGGCGACAATTCGGTCCAGAGTTTACGGGTCAACATCCAACCGAGTCCAGGAAAGAAATCCGTTCGATAGAGATTGGCCGAGGCTTTTTCGTCCACGAGTCCAGATTTCCCATTGTCGTTCCAGGCTGAAACGCACCAGAGCGATTTGTCGGCAACGAGGATCGGATACGTTCCCAAGAAATATTCGTAAAAGTCCGGCGCTACGTCGAGATCGTCTGCAATCGATAATATCATCTGTAATCGCTTTTGTTTATTTTTAAAAAATGTTTAGCAAAGTTTTATAATATACTAATTATTAAATATTTTTTTCTTTAAATGTTACCCTCCACGACAATCGCCGTCTCGAAACCGAACTCCAAGAAAACATGATTCAAGGCCCAACCGTAGTGACGAGCAATTTTGAAATAGCCCTTGAATTTTTTCTCCCTCAGTGGAATGTCTATGTCGGATTGGTCGGGTTGCTGGAAGAGAGAAGAAAAGCAAAAAAAAAAATATATTACTTGGGAATGATATTCGAAAAAGTTGCAAATTGAAATTTTCATATGGCATTCTCACAATGTTCCTTTATTCGCGAAGCTTCTTCTATGAGAAAGCATTGTCTGTATTGTTGGTTTCCTCGTAGAGGAAGCTTCGCGAATAAAGGAACATTATGAGAAAGTCATATGAAAATTTCAATTTGCAACTATTATGAGGAAGCGACATGAAAATTTCAACTTTCAACTTTTATCAACGTCAACGTCGTGTTTGACTTTTATGCAAAACGACTGACCGATTCACTGACCTTTACAATTTATCTACAGATCTCTAGATCATTTTGATGTTTCCACACTTCGGGAAAGCAAAAAAATAGAAAATTGTACCTGTATATGAACTACTTGATCGCCATAAGATCTAATTATCTCAGCGGTCTGTTGATGCTCACAGTCCTGCGATACTATTATCGGAAACTGTTCGACGCTCGGTCGAAGTTTTATCAGCTGATCGAGGCATCGTTGTACCGTAAGTCTGTTGCATGAAAAAACTAGAACGGCTATTATCGGCGAACCGTCGGCCAGTGTCTTCTTCGTCGCTATACCGCGCAATTTCTCCTCTCGATCTTTGGCCTGTCATTTGGTTAAAAAAAATAAAGATATCATTGACAGTAATTTTCAATAATTTAATTGGCAAATTAGTTTCTCAATATCGACTAAACTAATTTTTTAAATCGATTAATCAATCAATTAATTAATTAAAAGTTCATTCATTCTTTTTATTAATTAATAGGGTAAACTGGCCAATGAATGAACAGTTAAGTAGACGAAAAGAATTCGAAAAGATGGCCTATCATTTGGTTAAAAAAAAAAAAAGATATCATTGACAGCAATTTTCAATAATTTAATCGATAAATTAGTTTCTCAATATCGACTAAACTAATTTTTTAAATCGATTAATTAATCAATTACTTAATTAAAAGTTCATTCATTGTTTTGATTAATTAATAGGGTAAACTGGCTAATGAATGAACGGTTAAGTAGACGAAAAAGCCAATGAATAGACGTTTTTTACGCACGTGCTCTTATGGAAAGTGTCCATTCATTGGCCCTGCCCATTCATTGGTTGGTTTACCCTGTATTGATTTATTAATTCATTGATTCTTTTTTTGATTTACCTCTTGCTTGAGAATTCGTTCAGGATCGATTAAATCGACATTCAATTCCTCGTTCGGTCTCGTAGAGGTCTCCGGAAATACATTTTTCTCGTGAGCTTCGTCGACATCGTGTATCACCGAGTCTTCTTTCTTCCTGTTTATCACGACATTCCTCGCCGCCGCGGCTTCCTCTTCTTTTTCTTAATTAATAAAAAGAAATTCAATTCTTCCGCCATTTTTTTCAGCCATTCAGCGAATGAGAAAGTGGTAACTTACTCTTGCTCAATTCTCTCTCCAGGAGGCGCTGAAACAGCTGCTGATTCGCGGTTATCTGCTGCCTCACTTCGTTGCTGAGCTTGTTTATCTGATTTGAGAGAGCGTGCTAAGAAAACAATGAATTTAAGCCATTTTTTTATTTTCACTCTTACCAATATTTGTGTTTTTTTACAAAATGTATTACTCCTAACCTCTTCATCCTGCTGTCTGCCGACGGGGCGATCGAGGAACAGAAAATAGGTTATGACGCCCCATACGAATACTGATATAAAAACGAATCCAATTGACCTGTTCCGCATTGCAGAACTCCTGCGTCACGTCTTCTGAAAAAATATTTTTCTAAATAAACATGCATTCGTCGGTGACAAAAAGAAAAAAAAAAATATCGACAAGCTTCGATCGCATAGCGAGGAAAAGCTGCGAGCGTGTTTCGATGACTGGTAGCGCGATTGGGCTTATCGTTTTTCATCTCTTACGCAACTGAAACACATTTACGGGAATCTCAGACAAACACGTGTGTTCAGATTATCTTCGTAATTTACAATATTCGAAGTTCTGCGAGGAACAAAAAAAAAACATACGTTGATCCATCGGTTGGAATGCTCGGTCGGTACTTTATGAAAAAAAAGAAAAAACTAATTTATGGAACATCGTTATCGTAAAAATCCCTAAAGTTACTTTAAGAGCATGTGAAATACCGCGGTCGGTAATAAAAACTGTAATCAACTTTTCTCATGGATTCTGGCATATACGGTCAAAAGAAAAGTCTCATCGGAAACGGAAATAATTTCGGCTTCCCATGAGACTTTTCTTTTGACCGTACATGCGAGATCCAGTGAGAAAAGTTGATTACAGTTTATAATACCGGCTGAGCCCGGGATGTACGGGGAGGGGGGTGTTTCACATGCTCTTAAAAGAAGACAATTAGAGTAGATCGAATTCTTCGACAAAAAAACAACAAACGAGAAAACAATACTGTGAATAATATGAACAATGATATGAAAAAAAATACATTTATTTCACTCAGTGCGAAAAACACCAACTTCACACTTCGTGAAATAAAATTTTGTTCGATACTCGTGCGAAAAACGTTTTCAGAACTCGTGTGATTGCAACACTTGCCGACGGCTTGTGCTGCAAACACACACTCGTCAGAAAAAGTTTTTTCGCGCTCGTATCGAAATGTACTATTTTTTAATTGCTCTGATATCCTCCGAAGATAAGATAGATTGGTATAGATATTGTGTGTTCATTGATATGCTAGAAACAGATTGTCGACTAACGGTGCAATCATGCCCTGAAAGAAAAACATGCTGTAACAACCGACATGCCGTTCTGGCAGATGTTTGCAATGCAGATGTTTGCGTCCGTAAGTGACAATATTGTGTAGGCACAGCATTTCGATACCGAAAGCTGCTTGCACAGTTCCAGCTCCATTCATTGTGAAGCTGGAATAGTACAGGCAGCTTCTGGATGAAAGACGCTACGTTGTTACAATATTGTCATTTGCGGACGCACAGATCCACATTGTGCTAGCGTGGCATGTGTTCCTGAACAGAGTAGATCCTGTGCCATCAGTTTTCTCTCCCAGTGATAAACAAAACCTAACAACAGCGAAACAATGAAAAATTATGTAACGCAAAGAAAATTAATTAATCAAGATAATAATACTAATTAGCACAGGGCATACAATATACAAGACACAGGCAAGAATATAAATAAAACAGAAATTGATAAATAAGGGTGTGGGAACATTCAGCTTATTTTACGAGCAGCAAAATCGCACAAACAATGCCTGAAACTCGGCGATCTCACGACTGGCCAGACTAGGCAATGAATTCTCAACACTGAATATTACTGGGTTGTCTTATGGATCTTTAAAAAAATCGGCAAATAAAGTAGTCCTGAGATATGAGTAGGGGAGAGGAGGCACAATTAATGAAGAAAATAAAATAACATAATGTAAAAGAAAAATTTAATAAACAAACGATAAAGAACTTTAGTTTAAGTAAATTTAAGTGCGTCAAACTTTTTGTTATAAATTGTAGACCAAAGTGTTTTTAAACGTTTTTAACTTTTATACTTTTTATCCCAGAGCTCTTATATTTAAAATTTATTATATATTATATTTTGATTGTAAAGAAGAAATCCGTCAAATAAATTTAATTTAATTTAATTAAAAAATGTAATAAAATAAAAAGCCCACAAATCATTTTTAACTGTACAGATAGCAGAGATAAAGGCCGTAACGCACTTGAAAACGAAAATCAGATACCCCGCCGGAAAATCTAAGACAAAAAAGACAGTAAATAAATTTTAAAAATCCAAGAAAAGCTGTAACACAAAAAAATCCAAGAATCAAATGAAGGTTGTAAGGCAAAGGAATAAAAAAAACAAACGATAACTTAGCAAAACAAAAAGTCGGGGAAATACGGACGAGAAAACAAGCGCAAGAAGCAAACAAAAAATAACAAAGTAATTGAGAACTGGAGCACGATAAACGGAGCACCCGCGAAGCCGCTCGACGGAGAACACCAGGTCCGCAGCAGAATGAGTAAAAAAAATACAGCGTCGCAACGGACGACGTAGACTTGCCATTCTGTCATCGGCGGAGGGATACGGGAGGATCCCTCGCTCTCGGCCGGCTTGAGTTTCTTCTCTTCGTGTTGGGCGACGACGTCGACGCCCCCGTAAAGTTCGTCGGTTCGTTAACTACCACTGCGCTGGACCGAAAATATACCGAAGCCGAAAAATACGGAATAATGAAGGTGAAAAAAAAAATATATATATATTGTAACGAAAAGAAGGAAAAGAAAATGAAAATAGTCGCGGTGACGTTACTTCTCGAAGTCGAATAAGAGTGATCGGAAGAAAAACTGGTGGATGGAAATAAAACCACGGAAGAAACTTTTTTTTTTTTGCGCCAGGTGGTTTAAAATGGACCACGTTCTCCAGCGGGGATGTCAGAATCGGAACAGCCAGCGAGTCAGCTGTCAGCTTTGTGGTGATGTCGTCGATCCGACACGCGACCACTCGAAGTGGGCTCGAGCGAGTTAGCAGGCGACACATGGCGAATGGTCTAAACATTTTTGCGGGAGAAACAAATATCCCTATGGACGGTTTTGCCTTAAAGTGTGTATATATACATATATATATACATATATGTATATATTGTAACGGATCTAGTTGGTAACCGCGATATTAATCGATAGTCGAATTATAGGCGGCGCGCGCGATTTTTGCGATTCAAATATAAATAATGTGAGCAAGAATCAAATAGATATTATTAGGCAGGAATGGTCACACGCGAACTTTCTATGGAAGAGTAGTAATTCGGAAAAACCATCGAGAGCGCAGAACCCTCACCGAAAAAAATTACTGAAAAATAATACTAGGAGTATCGAGTAGTTAACTACTAATAAACTACTGAACTACTGTCCAGTGTTAAATTGGCGGACGACTGAACATTACTGAATATTTTGAGTAATTAACTACTGAACATTACTGGGTATTTTGAGTAGTTAAGTACTGAACATTACTGGGTATTTTGAGTAGTTAACTACCAGGAATTGCTTGTAGTTTTCAGTAGTTTGACTTATAAGTACTAATAATTTATGCAGGAACCACTACGACCTCAGTGATAACTTCTGACTTTTCAGGAGTAACTACTAAGTAGTGACTACATGTGTAAGTTGTCTATTTGAGGTACTTGCCTACTTGCGTTTTTTTTAAACTCATTTTTAATTTAAAGTTGTAGTCACATAAAATCGGTTGCAGAATATTATTCCGGCAAAAACTCTGATATCGATATTGCAGTATTAGATACCTCTGGGCAACATGTACTGTTTTGTTTTTTTTTTTTAATATAGCGAAACAAACATTTATTTTATCGGAAAACCTATTATTGCAACATTGAAATTTAAATTTGTTACAACATATTTATTTATGTGAAACAGTTTGATGGTTGGCAGTTCTCACCAGAGGTTCTCAGGGAATGATTGCTTGCCCGCTTAAATTCGATCATTTATCATGTGAGATTCGTTTCACTGTTTTTTATCAACGAGCGTTTCACTGTCGCCGTAGAGCTTATATTACTGTATCACCGTATCATTGCTGACTCATCTTGTAATAAGGCCCCAGTGTACCGTTCCAGGGTTAATTATGTTCCACACGAATAAATTATTATTATTATTATTATTATTACCACGATTGTCTGTGACAGAAATACGTGAACGTATATCAATTGATATTGCCGGGAGTTTTGTTATTGCTATGTACTCCGTTAATTTGAGCCCAAATTTTCTGCTATATTACGACTTATTACAAATAAGTACATACTGTTCTTTCACACGAGAAGTAACATTATTAATAACATACAATGTTTAATGTAACATATAAATATTATTCCCCTCTACATAACAACGCAAATATTACCTCAAACTGTGAAGTTATCACGTTTCACCATGATCTCGCATACGAGATTCGAATGTCGAACGCTAAAGACCTCACGCGTACTTTACGTTCGAGAAATCTCGATCGTGAGATGCCGGTGAAATTTCAAGAGTGCCCGTCGAGCTGTTTCGTTAGACAATCGATTCTGGAGCAAACTCGAAAATTGAGTTCCACGAAACTAACTCCAAGGATGTTAACAAACATTGTAAAAGCCATTCGAATCGTGAGCTTTGAACTCTACACACACACACAAGATTACGAGAAATTTTGAGAAAAAGCATTGCGGTAAAATTGGGTCTTCTTACGGTAATTTTACCGGAAACTAAAATACCAGTACAGAACCCCGTTTATCCGAGTTAATGTGGGGTTAATCCGACGTACACTCTGTACGTCGGATAAGTGAAATCTCGGATAACGCGGATAACATACTCAATTCAAACTTCTAGTGCTAGCTATTATATATATTTTTAAATAAGACACCACTTTGTATAAACATTAACATGATTAGTTAATGTAGTTATTTTTTACACGTAATTTTAATGTAGTTCATTAACATTAACTTCATATAAACATAAACCATTGACTCTAGAATCTGAACTGTTGTATTTGCAGCTCGCAATTTAAGACGCAGCAAACTTGTACAAGTTTAAGCGCATATGCAATAAGGTAGTCGTTAAGGACTACTTCGTGCGTAGGCATTGCTGCTTTATTTGTTTTATTCGAGTTTTCCGTATTATCCGAGCCCACATCTCGGATAACGCCGAGGCTAAGCGAAGGTCGGATAAGCGAGGTTCTACTGTATTTTCACATCTCCAATCACACTCACTGACACACTACTAGACAGACGTGACTGGCTTTACGACTAGTTCCGGAGGATTCTTGATGGTCCGAGGTTTGCTGGACAAAAAGCAATAAAAAAATTATTTTACGCTATTTTTATTTATATGTATGAAAATTGTTCGAATTCTTTGATTCTCAGTTCAATAACATACCATTCTATACCAAACACCAATTTCAATTCTGTTTTGCAGAATATTTCACGACTATACGCAGATTCAAGTCTGTTCCGTTAGGAGCGTTTTATAGACATTGCACACAAAAAATGCCACGTATGTATAAATATATACGTGCGAAACGCAAGTTAAATTGTTACGAAATATTTAAGTTATCGCATTAATAAATATTTACAAAAGAAATAGTCAATTTTCTAAAAAACAAAATTGAGACCACCATTTTTTTATAGCCAGAAAAGCCAGATTCCGCTGGCTTTTCGATAAAAGGCAAAGGCAAAAGTTTATCTTTTCCCATTATCATGTTTGTACATAAACTTTCTTCGGCGTTAGCTATCTCATCTCTCGTACTCGTAACCGTTGTCTCTCGTCTCGAGCCCCGAAGATGCCGTCAACAATCCCTAGGTCTTCTTCCACGAGTAGAATATCTCCAGAGGACGATTTACCCGCCAATATTTGTCGTTGACTTGACGAAGCGTTTGCGAGCCGCTTAGAACCACCAGTTGACCCGGGCTTGGTGCGATGTAGATACAGAAATTCAGTAACCTGTCGGATTCCGATAATTCCGTGTCGAGATCCAGCGTCAGTCGCATCGCCAGATACTTACTCAGATGATCGACTGCAAATTATTTTTTTTACATGTACTCGTTAATCCTTAACCAATTAATATAGTCATTTATTATTATAATAGCTGATATAACCAGCGATCCAATATTGATGTGGTCAAATATTCTCGAGGGTCGAAATGTCGAACAAGTCGACCGGAATTGAGTACAAACAATTCTATTCAAAATTAAAATAGAATGTTCGAGAAATTCAAATTTTCAAATATCACAGAAAAGTAGTCGTGAGATTTCCTTTGAATAATTTGAATTATCCACATCGCTCGAATCACGCCGTGTAGATAACGAAAAAAAGAAAAACTCACCGGTAGCATTTGCCGTTGTTTTTATATATCTAATGCTATTTTCTTTGAGCGCCTTTATCAACGAATTGTCACCGGCCATTTCGGTCGGATGGGGTTTGAAAACGAGCTCGATCTCGTTGAGCATCAAGGGCTCGCTGGGACCTTCGCCCTCGGTATCAACCATAGATTCACCACCCGGTGTCTCGGCCTCAGCGCTCGACGAATCGTTCTCCGACGATTGCAGACTCTTCTGACGCTTTGGCGGTTTTGGTATTTGATTCGAAGGACTCGGCGATGGCGTCGTCGAACTTTCGGCGGTCGATCCTGTAATAAACAAATAAACGACGCGAAATTTAGTCGAAAAATTACTAGAATATCGTGCAAAAATCGTAACATCGATTACGCCCAAGTCAATATATCGGTCTGAAAATGTCTGAAAAAGTCTGAAAATGTCTGAAAATGTCTGAAAATGTCTGAAAATGTCTGTTCAGAGTTTTTCAGAGTTTTTCAGAGCAATTCAGATTAATATTTTCATTAGAATAATCGCAGATGTTGACAAATTACCATTGGAATTTTGAGAATTCGAGCTATTAGCCAAAATCGAGGCAGTCTCGCTGGTCGCGACCGCGATGGTACCGGCGTTCGGAAAATTATTCGAAATTCCAGTAACGCTTTCCGTATTTTCAGTTGGATTTGCGGCACTTGCACCAGGTATGGGAGTTGACGGTGCGCTAGGATTAGGCGTATTATTGTAAGAAGCAACGTTGTTCGTTCCTTCAGTCTCGTTAGCAGCTTTTCTCGCGCGCTGAGGGCGATTCTGACTCTGTAGCTTTATGCCCTCGGTTATCGAGTTTACGAGAGCCGCCTGAGAGTGAGATTTATTCAAATTCGCCAATACGCGCTCCTGATGCGCCTCGTACTCATCCCTCGACGGATATATCTTCGATATCAAAAGATCGAAGTTTGGATCCGGACGCAACGATCTTTTGGACACCAATTTCTTACGGCACGTCGGACATTCCTGGGGATAAAAAAATATGAGTTTTACTTTTAAATGATCATCGGAAATCGGTATGACATGGTAAATTTCACCAGTTAATAACTGCAGCTATTTATTTTTATGTTGCAATCATTGCATGGAATTAATCTTTATATGTCGTCTTCTTTTTCATCGAAAGTATTTACTAATTTATTTATCAATAATTTTAATAAACGTTGTGTTATTTTTTCTAGTTCAAGAAAATAATATTTCAACTTTTTAAATGAATTTATTAATTTTTTCAATAATTAAATTTTTTTCATTACTTGTTAATCTGAATTTCAATAGTTTACATTTTGTTTTGGGAAGAACATGTATATAAACTTTTTGAAATAAGTTAATTAAGAATGTTCAAAATACAATTAGTCCCCTTAAGATTTTTTTTTTCATTTATCAAGTTTTTGCAATCCCGGAAATTGTGAAATATAATCGCAGTATTTTCTCATGCCGTCGCGAATGCCTTTAATTATAAAACCATGATTACTTGTCACAGCAGTTTTTTTTGTTTGAAATTTTAATATATAATATATAAGAATAACAAAATAATTAAATATAGTCTATTTTTATATTAAGATGGGAACTAGTGATACTATTTTAATTGTAGAGATAATTTCATACATTACTGATTATTGATGTTTTTATATTTATATTGTATGTAAAAGGGTTCATCCAGTAAACGAATAAATAAATAAATAAATAAATAAATAAGCGAATTTTTAATTAATGATAGGTATTAAAGGGTTGGCAGCACGTTCTTTACCGAAAATAACCAGTAATGTAACCGGCTACGTTACCGGTTATTTTCATAGTAACTAACGTAATTAACCGGTTATTTTACAACACTACTGTTTTGCCATCGTAAGATAAGAAAACAGCGATACCTCTGTATTTGATAGTAAAACTAATTAATAACAACCTTGTTACCACTTCTCAGGGCAGTTATAATACAATCGGAGCAAAACCGATGAAGACACTCCTTGGTAGTCATTGTTTTCTTCAGCATGTCCAAGCATATCGGACACATCAGCTCGCTGTGCAAGCTTCTCGGGCTAACCGCGATCTCGGTGCTGTCGGTTATCGCGTCCTGCGGCACACGGTGAAGCTCGTAAAGCGACAATTCCCACGTTTTGTTCAAACCTATCTGCTCGGCGGATGCCATTTTCCCGAAATCACGGGAACACAAAAGTTGAAGAAAAAAGTGTGTCCAAACTTTCGAAAACTGATTTTTTATGTTAAAAAGAAAATCCCGACAATACCGACTATGCGAAGCTCTCGAGCCGACACTCGCAACGAACTAGCGTCATACTAGTTTCGAACGTTGTACGATCGCACAATCACGAGAACCGATCAATTACAGCCAAGTATATAGGCCAAAGTTTTTTTTTCGCGATTGGGCAAAAACTTGAATTTTTTCGATGGAAAGGTTAAAGAGTAGCGAGAAAAATTAATAAAAAAAATAGTGGACGCCGTGATGAGCCGTCGTCAACAGCTGGTTTTTAAACGCGACCCGTGCGAAATCCGTGAGATTGGAAACACCGTGTTCAAGAAAGCCAGTCTACCTGGCCTATTGTCTACGCTCACAGAGGGCGTTGCAGATCTAGGAATTTCCATTCATCCCACGCTCCATATTTTAGTTCCTATATTTGCGGGTAGTTACCGGTTACCGAAATATTTATTTTAGCAAATTTCGTGCTAATGCTGAGGCTATTAATTGTATTAAAAAAAAAGTTTGTGTACAATAGGTTGTATACATACCTATAAGTTGTCCACATTCTGTCGATCCCGATAAGCTATAGTTTTCTGTAGAAAGTTGTAGTACTACTATAAAAACTACAATTGATTACGAAGATCTACTACAAATGCAGAACCATAGAATACCGACGATCTACAGCTATCTACAAATAAATGCCAGATTTGGAATATGTTTGTAGACAGTTGTCATCTTTCGTGAAAACTTATAGTTTGTCCGCATTTTTTCGAATCCATTAAGCTCTAGTTTTCCATAGAAAATTGTAGTTATTACTATAATTAATTACAATTTACTACAAAAATCTACTATACTACCCCCAAGATATTTTTTCTTTCGGTTGAAGCCCGAAATAGTTGTCGAATGTTATTTTTATTACGTAAAAGTACCTTTTACGCGGATTTACACCTGTGCATGCATCCGAATGAACATTTTTCACTGGATGATGGTACACACAGATGGTAGTTGAAGAAAATCGTAATTTCACCTAGAAACCCGTACTTTCCTACTACATTTTGACTTCTCCGGACAGATAATCGAAGTTGTAAAATATCGCTGTGTTTCGTAAAAAGTTGTAGTTTAGCCAGAAATACAAAAAAACCCGATCACTTCCGGTTAGAGGCGGACGTCGAAGGCTACCAAAAATGTCTTCAATGTTCATATCTCCGTTACTCAAACGGGAAATCACGGTAATTTTGCGATTCACAGCTAACTTCCGGTTGCCGGAAACCTCCGCGTGAAGTTGGTCTCGCCTCCGCGCATAGCGGGTGTCCGCGGGAGAAAAAAAAAGCGAAACTTCTTATCTACAGAGCGCAAGTCGTAGCAGGAGAGTAGAGGCAAGACCAGTGTCAGTGTGGTGATGTCCGCGGCGTGGAGCGGGGAGTCCGCTTGATAAATCCTTATATCGCGTTTGTATTAATCCACATCGAAGTCCTATTTATTTCCATATCGGCTGGAAAAGAAATCCACGTCGAGAACAAACTCTCGAAGGATCCTCGAGGCCGACAGCGTTACGAGACTTAAGGTCCTTTCTGCTTGGGAGACCTTAGCGTAGGACTAAGACCGTTTACAGCGGTAAGGTGAACAGACGGCGAGGTTATGTGCCCGATAAAATACACGAAAAAAGTTATGACAGCGCGAAAAAAGTTTTGAGCCGAAGAAAAGATCTCAAAAGTTGGACAGTTTTTTTTTATCTTCGCGTGGTCTTTCGCGGATATGTGTACAATATATCTACATATGTCGAGAATATACAGGATTCGGGAGACGCCAAGTGAAATCTTGCGCGCGTTGAAACGTCACAACTCTCACTGCCGGAAAGTTGACTTATAGCGACGCCGTTGTCAAAACCTTTTTCACTGACTCGAGAGATGATGGACGAATACTGATCCATGATTTTTGCTCGTCGTGCATGGAACTGTATGAATATATGTCTATGGGGTGGATGAAAAATCGGTCGATGAAGGAAGTAAAAAAAAAAAAAAAAAAAACGAAATTCGACCACCGACGTTAACGTCGGATTTAATGATTCACCAATGAGTTATGTAATTTTTCCAAGCACGTTTTTCCCGTGTTTTCCCCACCTCTCGCGCGAGGACTGGAAAACTCGTACGTACGATGAAAAAAGAAAAAAACAAATCTGCACGATCATTGCACCGATTGCGATTTCGAAAAAAATTGTTTCACGAGTTCGCGGCGATTCCAGGTTTAAGAAAAAAAAAAAATTCTCGAAAAAAAAAAAATTAAGAACAAATTTATCTGATTATTTCGGAGTGATGTTTAGGACTCGATGGTCCGATCGTGATTCACTTTTTGAGGTTACGTTCGACGATCAGCTGGGCACTTTTGCGTGTTGTTTGGAATAGATTTAGACTCTTGTTTTCTTTTTTTCTTCTATTTTTTTAGTCGCCGAACTTGAATTTCACAGGAAAAAGAAAATTAAAATATTTCGTATTCGAAAAACGAGTTTGACTCGATACAAATCTGACGTTTTTTTTGGTGGTTGGAAAATTGATTTATTGCCGTTGTTTTTTTCTTCTTTTACTTAGCTAACAGCAGTTTTTTTAGAGAAACACGTTGAGAAAGCCGTTTTTTCATAGATAAAAAATTTTATTCGATTCGACAATGTTCGTAATTTGCAAATTACTAATACTATTTGGCAATAATAATAATAATAATAACAACAATAATAATAATAATAATAACAACAATAATAATAACAATACAAATAATAACAATAATTGTGATAATAATAGTAACAATAATGATAACTATAATAATAATAATATATTTTCATTTCCTGTTTCAGAGGAAATAAAAATAACAATTTTCGAATCTTCAATTTACAAGAATTTCAATAAAAAGATGAAAACATTTTTTTGTTTCAGGTAAAAGTTCGAGCGTCCTCTCTGGAAATGTCAAGTCACGGGTTTTGTCAAACGACGTCCGAGCGAATTGTCCCGCTTGAAGGAGGATCGTCGATCGAGCAATAAGCTCCGTTACACAGTAACATAGGCGAGGCGGTTTTCCTTTTCCTTCGTACCTAAAGACGTACGAGGGTGATAAAAAAATGTCGCAAGCTGACATAGCGGCCGCGCCAACGCAGCAGAATACTAATCAGAACGGACGAGGGGGAGCCGTGGCGGAGAACAATCCGGGCATAGCCGGGGCGATAGGTCCGGTTCTCATAAATCGTACGCGAAACAACAACAATCAGAACCCTCTGTATCTAATGAGAGACAGATTGTTTCATGCTCTGTTCATCAAAGCTGCTCTGGCATACGCCAGAACTTTCCCCAGGCCCGTAAGAAGATTCATCGAGTTCGTAGTTTTGCTGAAGGTGAGAGTCTTCTTGCATCGGCGCTTTGCGGGATTGCAAAACTTTATTTATTATTTATTTTACAATTTTAATGGTCAAGGTTGCAACATGGTTTTTTTATTGAAAATTATGAATCGGTGAGCAAAAGACGACACAATTCACTCAATAGAGTAGAACCTCAATTATCTGAATCAATCAGGGTCGAGCTTAGTTCAGATTAACTAGAATTACGACAATGTTAATATGAATCATTTCGATTTATTATTATTATTATTATTATTATCATTTATTTACGGAAAATAAGTTTTCACTTCTTACATCTGCTTCTAGATATTGCTCTTCACATAAAAATATATAAATCAATTTTATTTTTAAATAGATTTCATAAACTCTGCTTCGATTGCATCTGCCACTATTGTGTTCCACACGTCCACTACCGTATTGCGTAGGGTATGATTCCATGGGTTTTTGATAGAGGCTCTCTTTGCCAGTTTAAATCAATGGCCACAGAAATTGGGATGTTTTGCTTGTTCAAACAAAAATTTAAAAACAAAATTGATAGATATATTTTGATGTCATACTATATTATATAGAGGCAGATCAATAAGTGGAAACGTAATTTCTGTAAACACTAATAATAATAATAATAATAATAATAATAATATAAACATACAAATTTTACATACGCTCTCAGATGCTAATGAATATGCACATCGGCTGAAAGGCTGATGTGTATCCGGTGTAATGTACACAGCGGTAGTCAACGGATGAAACTATAAAAATTTTGTAGTAGGGTTTGGTTAAGAGGATATTTGCATAAAAAAAGTTACTGTTTGAATAACGAAAATTGCGAATATCACAATTTATGCAGTCGAGGCTGCGAATCCGTACATCTGTTCTTAATCAAGATATAACAAAAGATTATATCTGGGTGTAGGGCTAGTCTCAGAATTTTGTGACCGAGGTCTGCGTTCTTTGTTTGCATGTTATTTCGTCTTCCAACTATCTTCTTTTTGCAGCAAAACAAAAGATACGTTATGATCCCGAATTACAATATTACTAAACGGTTCCGTGTGAGGTATTCGTATTACTGTATTTTTTAAATATTGATTTCCCGCCGTGAAGTACACAAACAATAACTGTGTTGGATGTTGGCCGATTAGATTTACATTTATAATCTATGCGTAAAGGAGGAAACTGTTGAAATAATGTGAATATCAAATTATATTAATGCTATCATTATTTTTTCTCTGTTCTGTAGTACAGATAAAAAATTATGGTAGCGTCAATATAATTTATCAAAATATTGTCTCCTACAAATTGCACTGAAATATAATAATTTTGTCAAAGGCTACGTAGCATTACACAAAATATATATTGGCTTCCACTAACTGCGTCAAAGAATCAATTATTTCATTGCAAACATTTTTTACTCTTTTTGGTTCTCGTCGAGTAGGTTCTTTTTGAATATTTAAATCCATAGTAATCCGCAATTTCGCTCCGGTTTTTATGCACGATTCTTAAGTGCCTCAACCTCTTCGATGAACCGATACAAAAAAAATTAAACAAACGATATTACAGGGTTCTCGATAATTGTCACCAGTTTCTTTTTTCTTGTTTTTCCCCTACTCTCTCAGGAATTGCAAGAAAGATTATTAAAAAAATGTATTCTTTGTTTCAGGCAATAATGGCATTTTTTGTAATGGCTTACATTCACATAGTGTTCTCGCGCGCGCCAACAAACTGTCTTGAGCACATAAGAGACGAGTGGCCGCGCGATGGTATCCTGCGAGTCGAGATACTCCGAAACGGCGCCGAGGACTACAGCATAGAGAAGAGTTATGCCAAGGAGGCAAAGCTCAGACAAGAAAAAGTTGACGATATCAGTAGCGTTCTCGGAATATTAGCCAGAGACGGGTAATTGTCATTCGATTCCTATCGAATTAAGGTGGTGGGGCATAAACCTCCGCCCACCTGCAACGCGCCCAGTTGGTAACAAAAACTGTACTGAATGCCATTTTCAGACCGGAGAACGCCGAGAAAAAAGAAAATTGTCTTTCCCTGCATTTGTCGATTTTCCAGGGAAAGACAATTTGCTTTTTCGTCGTCAGATTCTGGTCTCAAAAGGGCATTCAGTTTTTGTTGCAGGTGGCGGTAATTCACATCACCTTAGGGCGACGTGAAACAGACTCAGTCGGTAACAAAAACTGTAATGAATGACATTCGGAGATGGCAGACATTTCGTGAAAAAGCAAGGTATTAGCGGGTGTAAAGAGGAATACCGCATCCGATGATACTTCGCTTTTATCCCAAATGTCAAACATTTTTATACGGCATTGATTCGAAAGATTCAACTATTTCTCTTGCACTCGTGTCACGCGGTACATGTTTCACCTCGCCTTAAGGTGATGTAAAATACCGCCGACGGTAATAAAAACTGTACTGCATGCCGTTCACATGACAGTAAGGTAGTCCTTGCGAATAGTGTTCACTTCGCATAAGTTTCAGAGAAATGAGAGGGAATTGCAAACACTTCTGGATCTGGTCTAAAAATCTGAAAAAAAATCAAGCATATTAAAGGTGCTGAAAAGATTCATTTTGCATAATAACAATTCCAAAATGTTATAAAAAATGTATGAACATTTAAATTGGTCAACAAATCCCCCGGAAACCGAACTTTTTCATGAAAATGATTCATTCATTTTTCTGAATACGTATGGATTTTTTCAGATTTTTGGAATTGTTCACTTTGAATTTTTTTTTATGCTGGAAAATATGTAGAAAGTCACAAAATTCAAAGTGAATTCGAAATCTGAAAAAATTCATACGTATTCAGAAAAATGAACGAATCATTTTTATAAGCAAAAAAGTTAGGTTTCCGGGGGGATTTGTTGAACAATTTTATTTTTCATCAATTTGTTAATAATATTTTGGAATTATTATTATGCAAAATTAATCTTTTCGGCACCTTTAATATGCTTGAATTTTTTCAGATTTTTAGACCATCCCGAAGTGTTTCCAATTCCCTTTCATTTCTCTGAAACTTATGCGAAGTGAACATCATTCCGCCTGGACTACCTTAAAAAAAGGAAAAACAGCAATAATAAATAATCTTGTATTTTTGTTTGCATTTCAGGTTTATAAACATAGAACCATCCGCGGTGGACGAGGAGCAGGCAGCCGTGCCTTCGGATATCGGCGAAAGTTCTCAGCAAAATTCTACTCTAAGCGATAGCGTTGTTCAGAGTTCGCCTGTAAATTCAGACGACACCAACAGTCCCGAAATCGATGTTCCAAACTCGACGACTACCAGTCCACCGTTGTCGACGAATTTGTGGAACGGCGGACTGAATACCGAGGCTAAAGAGGTAAATATTAATTCGACAACATTTGCGAACGATATTTACAAAATATACATTTTACGAACTAAATTTAGAAGATACAAAATTTACAAATAAAAAATAACGATGTTCAATAACAACGTTTATTACGAACAGCCGCCGGACGACGAAATTTTCGTATCGCCGACAAACTCGAGGGCGAACGTCAGCGACGAGAGTGAAAAAAAAGATAGCGGCGATGTTATTCAACCACTGAAGAACCAAGTTCCCGAAGTTGAAAAATTAGTCAGGGCAGGTTCGTATTCAAAATTTTTTCCTTTTAATTTTGACTTAATTAATACAAAAAAATAATTCATAAAAAACGGTATTCTTTTCTTTTTTTGTTACTCATCTCAGTGTTTCCGGAGGACGAGTACATAGTCGAGTATTCGCTGGAATACGGGTTTCTTCGGCTGTCACCGGCCGTGCGTCAAAGGCTAAATATTCCAGTGAAAATCGTCACCCTGGATCCACTTAACGACAAGTGTTTCGGCGACGCCTTCTCGCGTCTCATACTCGACGAGTTGCTCGGCTACGACGACTTACTCATGGCGAGCATAAAGACTCTTGCCGAACACGAGGACAACAAGGGTTTCCTTCGGTTAGTTGGCTCATTTGATTTAAAGATGTAGAATAAGGTGATTCTCAAAAAGGACATTTAAAAAAAAAAATTCTCCCTCCCTTTTAAAGTATAGATTTCGATCTCAAATTGAACCTCACGAAAAACTGCCCCTAGCAAAAAATCCTAAGAGATGCCGCCTTCAAGGTTTGTACCCGAAAAATTCGAGAACTTCAGTATTTTTGAGTACAAACGACAAATGCGGCATCTCTTAAATTTTTTTGCTTAGGCCTGCTGTTCGTGACGTTGAATTTCAGATTGAAATCGTTACTTTTGGAGGGTGGAAATAATTTTTTATTTAAATTCACCCTACTGCGCATATTTAGAGTTTTCTATATACGAGTTTAAAAATCGAATTCTTTTAAGAAGTTAAGCTCCAACTCCGTCGAACAATATATTTTGATCGATGAAAAAATCCAGTGAAAGGCGTTCGCTGACAATTAAGTTTGAGAGGTGCCCCATTTTTGGGTCAAACGTCGAATGCGGCACCGATTAGGATTTTTGGATAGATACCACCTTTCGCAAGGTTCAATTTGAGATTGGCATCCCGCAATGTGCGTGCATTTGCGGGATCGTTTTTGATTTTTGAAGTTTTTGAAAAAATTCTGTTGTAGCTGTAAATTGCGTAAATTTTTAGAAAACACTGCCAAAAGCTCCAAGACAAATGGTGCAAAATAATGTCCACATGACTTCTCCGTATTTTACTGTTTTGCGCATAACTTCGATGACAATTTGTTTTTACCTGGTATCAATATGTGTGTGTTTTTGTATACGTGTGTATATGATAAATTTATAATTTTTTAAACTATAACATCCATTTTTATTGCGAAAATTGTACCGTAATTGTAGCTTCCTCTGTGAGAAAGCCGAAATCGAACCACGAAATGACTTATATAAGAAGTTATGCGCAAAACAGTAAAACATGAGGAAGTTCCTTTTTGAATTTTCCGGACAACTGAACATGTTTACCAGAAAATCGCAAATTTTGTTATTTTTTTTTCATAGAAACGTACCTTCCTGTGACGAAATGAAAACAAAAAAACAAAAAAATAACAAAGGATGTGTGAAGCGTCTCGGTCGGTAATAAAAACCGTAATAATTTTTTTTTTAAACAACGCCGTCCAAATCAACCTGAATTGATTTCAGCTCCGTGTAAGGATGTACTTTTGACTGGAATAATGCTTCGACAGTGTTCCGTTGAATGATGCTTATGCCCATGGAATATCACTTTAGTAAACGATTTGCTGTTATCTCACGAGTCCCCTAGAGTCGATTCATAGGGCTTTGTTATAAATCTTTCGGGTGCGAGGTATCGCTTGGGCATCAATTGTAGGGTCGCCATTTACTGGAGTAAAACGTAAATAATAACGGTTATTGTAAATCATGCATGGTGGCCGCGGTCAGGAAAAACCGGGAAAAGTCAGGGAAAAAACATTGTGGTCAGGGAATCAGCGAAATGTCAGGGAATTTCATAATTGGTCAGGGAAAAAGTAAATTGTCGCCGAACCTTGTATAAATACATAAGAAATACATAGAAGGGAACCTTAAAAAAAAAAAAATATGGAACATTTTTAAAAAAAAAAAAAAAAAAAAATAGAATTAAACATTAATACAATAATTAGGCATTTTCAATTGCATCATTAATTTCTTTTAATCGAAGTCGTTAGAACTTTGGTCAGGGAATATTTTTAATTGGTCAGTGAAAAGTCAGGGAATTTTTTTTCGGGGAAAAAACGGCCACCATGTCATGATATCTTTATTATACTTCGATAGACGATTGGTGCTGAAGCGTCAGTGTCTCGCAATCGACTGACGAGCGCGTCTCCACTTGGAAAGATGAATTGAAAGATGAAAGATGAATGGGTGACATAGTCTACTCAGCACCTTGCACTGCACTGTGTAACTCATGTTTTTTCGTTTCAGAAACGTCATAACGGGCGAACACTATCGTTTCGTGAGCATGTGGATGGCCAAGACTTCGTACCTCGCGGCTTTCATTATCATGCTCGTTTTCGTAAGTACATAAAAATTATATATTTTTTGAGTTTATGTTTGATACTGCGGCCTATATTTGATCAAAGAGATATGCGAATATAATATTTGATCAAAGACGTTTGGCATCGAATTTGGCCGAAATTCCATACCAAAGATCTTCGATCAAAGATCCTTCCTACCGTAGGGATCAGATTTTATAGGATTTTGATATTTTTGAAAAATTACTAAAAACGGTCCAATTCGCGTAAACATAGAGGTGTCGAGCTTAAATTTTGCACGAGAACGGACCAACACTATACAATATTTCGTATTAAATTTGGCGAAAATTGATCCAACCATTTAAATTTTAAGAGATTTTGAATTTTTTGAATTTTTTTTTACGCCTGACACGAGTTTCTGATTCAAATATCACTCAAGGAGTAAAAAGAGTTATAGTTTTGTAATCAGCGCTGAAGAATAGATTAAAAATTGCCTTAAAACGACGCAATCCGTAAATTTCAGTTGCGATTTCCTACAATAAATTCTGGTGTAAATTTTGACGATTTTAATTTTATCAGATGTAGGCATTTTTTTATGTTACGAAAAAGGTGCAAAGTAATTTGCACATGGATTTTCTATACATAACTCAAAAATACAATGAAAAAGAGTTGAATTTTGAAATTTTCATATCGCTTTCTCATAATGTTCCTTTATTTTTTTTTGTGACAACTGTATTTTAATTATACCTTCCTCTATGAGGAAGTCAAAATGGAAGACCGAAATTTATCATAGAGGAAGTTGTGTGCAAAATCATAAAACATGAAGTAATTGTGCTAATCATTTTACACGCTTTTTCAATTTGTTCTAGCGAAAAATATTGTCAACGCTACAGAGTAGATACTGTAAAAGTAATATCGAGGAAGCAGTTTGGGGTGCCTGTACGAATTTGTGTGACACGTGAACAGTCGAATTATTCGCCCGTCCATCGGGAGCCGCTAATAATCGCTCGGGCATAATATCCGTTAGGAGGATTGATAGACACAGTCTTTAATCAGATCCGATTCTTTCTACGGGCTATCTATGGGTCCGCTAGCTGCGCGGCGTTACCACCCGGGTAACGGGATACGGCAATCAATTCAAACTAACCGCCGTTAGCCGGTGGTACTGGCATCATCCCTTCCCTCCCCCCTCACCCCTTGGATTCCAGCGTAACCTACGGACGTGTTCGACCCCTGACGCTCTCGGGCCCGCGACCCCCTTTTCCCCGGTTCAACCGGTTAGTATAAATCAACGTTATTAGGGGCATCATATTCACGTCGTCGCGTCGCCCACAGACCCCCTCCCCCCTCCCCCTTCCCCGCCCTTCTACCGCGAAGCCGGTCATTTTGTATCAAATTATCGTGATATATGCTCGACTCGGTTTGCCCTGATCTCGTTCCTGGATCTCGTTCTCCGTACCGTCCACATGGGATGCTCCTGCCCCCTTTTTTCATAATCACGGACGATAACATATCGGTCTAGGTTCGATTTATGACTAATTCGATTTTACGGGATAAAAAAATGTGACGATTTTTCTTCCCTATCGTGGATAACATTTTGTATTTCTCATTGAGGCTGCAAAATTATCGAAATTTCGCTTCCTTATCGAGTGTGCAAGATTACACCATTTTTCTGCCTCATTCCTCCGTTATAAATAAAACAATGATTAGGGATGACCAGGATAAAACCGGACAGCTAAGAAACAAGGACCGTTCGTTTTAATTACATGGTGGCCGCGGTCAGGGAAAACCGGGAAAAGTCAGGGAAAAAATCTTGGTCAGGGAATCAGGGAAAAGTCAGGGAATTTCAAAATTGGTCCGGGAAAAAGTAAATTGTTGCCGAACCTTCTATAAATAAATAAGAACTAAATAAAAGGGAGCCAAAAAAAAAAAATTGGGAACATTTTGAAAAAAAAAATAGAATTAAATGTTAATATAATAATTAGCCATTTTCATTTGCATCATTAATTTTTTTATTATAAGTCGTTAAAAGTTTGGTCAGGGAAAATTTTTAATTCGTCAGGGAAAAGTCCGGCAATTTTTTTCCGGGGAAAAAACGGCCACGATGAATTAATAACTGAACATTATGTCGCAGTAATAATAGTAGCAGTGATTTATTTATACGGTAGGACCAGGGGTCTTCTAGGCACATACACTGAGAAATTCAACCAAAATAACAGTCATAGCATAAATACAAAAAATATCCAGGCATAAAGAAAATACATGGAATATGAAGAATATAAAATATAGAATAGAATTATAACAATAAGAAAATAACAATAATAATTATGATGACCGAAACAATAACATTAACAATAATTGAAACCGCTACAATTCGCCACTGAGCAATAGCCCCATGACTAGGCACCGAAACACCCCTTTACCGCGGGTCACAGCTGATTCCACAGCTCTGTCCCAACGTTGCTGAAGGCATGCCTCTTGGCCTCTGTAGCCGTAGAACGCGATGCCGATCCCTCAACACGCGGCCGGCCCTAGGCGCCTCAAAACTAAACGTTAGGGTCTGACCGACGCGAAATCGCGGTCATTTCACATAACTGCATACGACGCAGTGCAGGCTTTCCTTAGAATTAAACCCCCTCATAGATCTAAAATTATTCTCATTCGAGATTACCGTTTGTTCTATGGGCGACCATAATCCGAGACAGAAAAAAATGAATATCAAGGTTGAATTCTTCACGATTATTCCATATACGCAAGGAACAAAGAAAATCCTTACCAGATCCGTAACAGTCAGGGGAGGGTGGAGTCCTGTCAAGCCAGGGATATCATCCCGTGGCTGTACACGTGACTCAGCTGAAGCGCAGGCTAAGTTTATTATGCATATATATATAGTATATGTACTATATCTATATACATATATATATTTATATGTATAAATATATATAGTATATGTACTATATAGATACTTGTCACAGGTATTGCAATCCGCAGTCACGTGCAATACCCAGTCGTTCGGTTCCGGCGTTGCCACTGGCAGGAACATTTCGATGTCGCCTACCTGGGCTACCCCAGAAACTCAACCCGGCAGCAAACCTTGTTTTTTTTTTCTTTTCTTTTGTCTCTCTGTCATGTACACACGACACTCACGGTACTCCAAACGTAACAATGCGAACTTGTCACTCACCCGTATCTCTTCTCTATTCATCATCCTAGTGTATTTCTGTTGCCATTTTGTAACGTAACCGTCGGTTTCGTTTCAGGAGCAAAAACAAATGAAAATCGTCAAAGAGTTCTCGAAAGAACGTAATACGAGCGGATGACATTTCTTTGGATAGATAAAACTTACGGTTTCGCGAAGTGACAAACTCTGGTTATTGTCAAGATTGCCAACATTTTCAGACAAAATTATTAAAAAAACATTAGAAAAGGTATCCTCACAAGTAATGGTTTGTCCGAATCGACCTTGTGTTTAAATTCAATACACCGAATAGGTTCCTTTTGGTTTAGTGTATACAATGACTTGTTAGTTTTTCTGAAATCTTTTTCTCAGTGCACATACAAACTATTCTTACATTGTAAAAAAAAATCCATGGTCTAAAGAACTCGCATTTTCGATATGTATTGTTTTCGCTTAAGGCGAAATAAAAGTCATGTGACGGAGCCAGGAGTGCGAGAGAGATAGCGGCATTGGTCTCACGGTGGAGCGAGGGAAAGCGACGGAGAACGTGTTTCACTTCACCTTAACGCCATATGAAATATGTACTACGTGACATATGAGTGCGAGAGAGATAGATGCATTTTTCGAATCAATGCCATTTAAAACCGGTTGACGTTTCGGATGAAACGGAAGCATCATCGGACGCAGTATTAAATTGTACATCCGTTAATGCTTCCCTTTTTCCCGAAAAGTATGCGGTCTCTGAATCGCACTCATTACAGATTTTGGTTACCGACTGAGTCGTTTCACATGTCCTTAAGGGGAGGCTAAGCACGTATGAGTGCGAGGGACAGAGTAAAAATTTTGAATCAATTTTTCTCCGAAACGATTCTGTAAAATGATAAACGAATTGGGGGGGGGGGGGGGGGGGGATCACCGGGTTAATCAAATACACAGTGCGCCCCCACAATTCGCTTTTCATTTCAGTGGTGTAAGCTCTTAAGCTTATCATTTTTTAAACAGTGCATACGTACTTTATACGTGCCGGGAATGTAAAGAAAAAAAAATTGATTACAACTCGGGCTAAGGGAAAATCTTGGGAATCGATGAAAAGTAAAATTTCGAAGAAGCGTCGTTGGGGAACGAAGTGTGTAACGCGTCGCAAATTCGAGAACGAAGTGACGAGCTACGAAACGTAATAGACGAAATTTAATTTCGCGAACTTGCGAAGCCTTGGGTGCTTCTCGCTGGCACTGAAGTTTCCAACACCGAAGCGTTATCGGTATCACCGAGACCCGATGCGTGGATGAACGAATGGGATTCAACGCGTTCCACCGAATAATAGAATTGAATGGGTGAATAGTGATGCAGGTTGGGCGCAGGCACCTGATACCCCCGACGGCAGGACGAAAGAGAGGACTGAGTAGGAGGAGGTGGGCAACATCCGTCACCCATGGGATAATCCATTATTTCCCGACAAACAGGGAGAGAGGTCTTTATCGAAATACTACTCTTCAACGTGGAAACGAGAGAAAAAACTGTATATACACATAGACCGAAACAAAGAGCCCGCAATATTACCCGAGGGAACATTATAATCCTGTCGACGTCAATGTTTCTTTCTCTATTTCTCTTTGTGACTCTCTATCCGTGTTTTCGCAAAATATCCATTATCCTCATACCCTCCCTCTCTCAGCCACAACCCTCCCGTGAAACTTCTCTGGAATGCAAACATAGGGATTTGCGTAGCATGATCATACGTTGAGACAAATTGAGATTATTGAAGGATGCATTTTTTTTGCGACATTTTTTAAATTATTATACGAAATGTCGATTTGTTATTCAAGGTGTTTTCACGGTAAATACTTGCTCTCGTATCCAACGGTAAATATTTACCCTCTGCATCGGTAGTTTTGGGGTCGGGTAGGAATTTAATAACGAAAATATATATTAGATTAGAAAAAATTGCAAGGAGCGAAATGTAGGTTTGAAGAAAAGACGAACACTACACATTCGACTCTTTGAATTATACTATTGTGAATACTAAGAAAGTATACAATTTAGAATTCATCAAAACAAAGGGCCAAAAAGTCGAACTATAAAAATATCGAAACCTCAAAAAATCGTATGGTCAAGATAGCGAAGTACCATACAAAAAATAAAACAATTTGTAACATTTTGAGCAATTTTTGTCTTTTTCGAATTAACTAACTAATTAATTAATTAGTTCGATCTTTGCTATTTTGGCCATCTGATATATCGATTTCGGTGAACAGTTTTATTTTGTTTATTTTGTTTATTCTGTTTAGTTTGTTTATTTTGTATATTTTATATATTTTTGTTTATTTTGTTTATTTTGTTTATTTTATTTTTATTCTCGAAAGGTTCTGGAGTGCGAATCTTTTTGGAACAATAGAATTTTCCGTAACTTTTATAGTGCAATTATGTTCGCTACCTTCTCTGTACCATTGACGATATTTTGACGCCGCGTCAAATGTAATATAGTAATGGCTCTAACGTTAAGGTATAGGCTTTTTTTCTGATGATACATTTCATAACATGCATTTGTCTCTGAAATAAGAAATGTATCTCGTACTTATAGTGAGATTGCATGAACCTTGAATTTCCTCAAATCGCTCGTTCGCGCGTTAATGCGAATGAACACGAGCGAAGAAAACGTGCGAAGTGTAAAGGTAGAAGTTTCATCTGATTCGGTAACCGTCTTAATTGGATAAAAACTCTCTCGCCTCTTTTTGCTTTTAGACGGTGTCGATATCGATGTTGCTGCGCTTCTCTCATCATCAGATCTTCGTCTTCATCGGTGAGTGAAATTCCAATAAAAAAAATTTTACCCGAATATTTTACACTTAAATGGAGTTCGCAGATTTGATCAAAGCAATTTATGCAAGAAAAAAAATAAAATTTTAACGCTTAAAAAAATGTTTAAACGCGTGTCCTAACAGTGCTTCAAGTATGAAACACGACGTGAAATAATAGCAGTCGAACCGTATCGGCGAAATGAGAAAAAAAAAAACTTACAAAACAAGTTTCCTTTTTTATTGAGCTTGATTACCCGTTTTCCTCGAGGTACCCCGGAAATGTATAACCACGTATTAGTAAATAATAGCACGTCGTGACTATGCAATATCGAGATCCGAGAAAACGATCTTAAGATTACATTCAAAACACTTTCAAATACGTCATTTTGTGATTATCGAATCATAATAGAAAAAAAATGTGGTCTCGTGCGGTCGATAAACTGAGAAAAGATTATATTGTTAAAGCAACAGTACTGACTTTTTACCATAAAAAATAGTTCCCAAGGGGATCGTCTACATTTTATGGTTACGACAATGACAAAAAATCATGGTTGCAACTATAATTATAGTTTAACTAATTGAATATATATTATCAGTAACGATTTATCCCAAAAAATCGTATGGTCAAGATAGCGAAGTAACATACAAAAAAATGAAACAATTTGTAACATTTTGAGCAATTTTTGTCTTTTGCCAATTAACTAACTAATTAATTAATTAGTTCGATCTTTCCCCTGGGAACTATTCGTTATGGTAGGAAACACTATCCTTTTTCTCAGTGTATCTCGAGTGATTAGATAATAATGTTTTCATACCCACATGTACAATAGAACGATATTGTTATCATTTCCCGAGTGCAAGATACTGCCACACGCTCAGTTCACTAATTGTCGTATCGCGACATTTTTGTATTGCATGATTGCAACGAAGATTGAAAAAAAAAAAAATGTTCCGTTCGTATGACTGACATCGCGAGTGAGAGAAAAATATAATAAGTTTCTGCACGCCTCTGCTGCCGAATGACGCCACAATCGAACGCGCACTCTTCTCGAATGCGAAGTATCTATCATGCCGGTGATCTGCGTCGCAAATGAATCGCATGATCTCTCTCGGAGCTCGGTCTCCCCGCCAGTCTACAAATGCCGGACAAATGTCGTTATCGCTTTGGCAGTAGCGAACGTTTGCATTTTCTTATCAACAGTCATCCAGCCGTTGCTGCGTTGGTAACATCGATTTGCATTACATTACAATATAACCGACGGCAAAGAAAAAAAGTTTAAAAAATATTGTTTAAACAAGCGACGAATTAGTTCGATTACTCGTTGCTGATTGGACAATAAATTTTGGAACTCCGAGAGCCATGGATCCGCTGTCGGTGGTGTTGTTGACCGTCGTTGTCGGTCTCCTGGGTCTCCTCGCGGCGATCTACCGTCACAAGACCTACTGGCGCAACAGGGGAATCCCCTATATCGACACCTTCCCGATTATCGGTGCCATGAGTTCGACGTTCTTTCGGCAAAAGTCGTTTTCCCAAATGTGCCAGGATCTCTACTACGAGTGCCCCGGTGCATCCTACTACGGTTGCATGGACTTCAACTTTCCCGTTGTGGTCATCAAGGATCCGGAGATGGTCAAGGAAATCGGTGTCAAGAGTTTCGATTACTTTCCCAACCATCGCAGCTTCATCGAGGAGGAATTCGATCCGCTCCTGTCGAGAAATGTATTCTCGCTGAAGGATGATCGCTGGCGGGAAATGCGGATGACCCTGAGCCCCTCGTTCACCGCCAACAAGATGAAGTACATGTTCCAGCTGGTCTCGAAGTGCTCGACCGATTTCGTGAAACATCTACGCGATCATCCGGAAATTCGGCGGGAGTTCGACATGAAGGACGCTTACACGAGATACACCAATGACGTGATAGCCACATCGGCCTTTGGTATAAGCGTCGATTCGATGAGGAATCCTACAAACGAGTTCTACGAGAGCGGAAAGGACGCGGTCAAGTTCGGCGGTTTGTTGAGAACCCTAAAGTTTGTTGCAGCGAGGATGTGGCCGAGATTCATGAGGATGCTGGGTCTGAGCTTTCTGACGAGAAAGACCGACAGATTCTTCAAGCGACTCGTAAACGACACCGTAAGGATGCGTGAGGACAAAGGGATTGTCAGGCCCGACATGATTCATCTCCTCATGCAGGCAAGGGACAACGAGAGCGGCATCGAAATGACCACCGACGACATTATCGCCCAGGCTTTTATATTCTTTCTCGCCGGTTTCGACACATCGTCGCGTCTCATGTGTTTCATTTCGCACGTTCTCTCCCATGATCCGGAGATTCAGGAGCGACTCCGTCGGGAGGTCGATGAGGTCTTGGCCGAATCCAAGGGCGACATCACGTATGAGACACTTGGAAAAATGAGATACATGGATATGGTTATTTCGGAGACTCTGAGGCTCTACTCACCGGCGCCGATTTCCGATCGAGTATGCGTCAAGGCTTACACACTGCCACCGGCTACCGAAGGCGGCAAGGAATTCACCGTGCAACCCGACACCGCCGTGTGGATTCCGGTTCACGGATTTCATCGTGATCCAAATTTCTTTCCCGATCCCGAAAAATTTGACCCCGAGCGTTTCAACGATGACAACAAGAACGACATCAATCCTTATACTTACATGCCGTTTGGCATTGGACCGAGAAAATGCATCGGCGAACGTTTCGCTCTCATGGAAACGAAGATACTCATTGCCGATCTGTTACAAAATTTCGTGTTCCTGCCATCGCCGAAGACTAAGAAGAACATTGCATTCACCAAGAAAGCCTTTGAAATTGCTCCGGATTGTGGTTTTTGGATGAAATTGGAAGCAAGAGAACGACAATGAAAATTCGTAATGGAGGCAATTTTTTTAATACGAATATTGGAAGAAGAATTAGGGTAAAAGTGGTGAATATGGCCCACCTCGATTAACACGTAAATCAATGATACATGGACCTGGCCATATTCCCCACTTTTACCCTAAGCAAATATGTCTCCTACTATTGCGTCCTTGAATAATTGAACTAACTATATTTAAAAAAATTGCTAAGCTTGTGTAAATAATAATGAATGAACTTGAATTGAATATTACAACCCCAACAATTCCAACAGCCCGAATAATATATAGATCACGCATCACGATTTACATAATCTCATCCTTCGATCATTACGAATAAATTTTCGCGAGAGAAAAAAACAAAGTCATCGGTGATTATGACAGAGCGCCGGAGCTTGATCGCAGTTTCGATGCGTCCTTCGCAGAATCTGCTCACGTGCGAGCAATCTACGCCGTTCCCACCGACAGGCAACAATCCCGCTAGTGACGTAAGCTCGTCGAATGCGAGTCCAGCTTTAGACGATTGAAACCCCACCATCTGACGCCCTCTCCACACCTACCAACTAACTGCCACAAAGTTAAAGAAAACACAGTCGTCAGTGTTCCCACGAGCCTGTCGAAGACAGACGAATCGCATCGATCGCCCGCCGAATTCAACCTCGCTTCTAGCCGGAGCAGAAAATAAAAACAGTTCCGCGAAAATTCAAACTTTCATCGATCAAAAAAGTTTACGAACAGTGTTCCAATCAGGTCTATTGTCGATCCAACGATTTATTGTTATGATCGATCAATAAATAATTGATCGAGTGTTCGAGGCTCGAAGAACCCGACGCGTCATGGATCCGCTTTACCTAGCTCTGTGGACCGTGGTAATCGCTTTCCTCGGTGTCCTCGCGATAAGCTACCGTCATCTGACGCTGTGGCGTGGAACCGGAGTTCCCTACATACCGAGCGTGCCCATAGTAGGAATCTTCCTGCCGGTGTTTCTTCGCCGAAAGTCATTGACCCAGATGATGCTTGAAGTCTACAACTCTTGTCCCGGTGCGAAATACTTCGGTGCACGGGACTTCGGTACACCGGTCTTGATAATCAAGGACCCGGAGATAATAAAGGAAATCGCTGTGAAGAGTTTCGACTACTTTCCGAACCACCGCGGCTTCATCGAGGAAGACTTCGATCCTCTCCTCTCGAGAAACATCTTCTCACTGAAGGACGATCGTTGGCGGGAAATGAGAATGACGCTCAGCCCCTCCTTCACCGCCAACAAGATGAAGTACATGTTCCAGCTGGTCTCGAAGTGCTCGACGGATTTCGTGAACCACCTTCGGGATCATCCGGAAGTCCGGCGTGACTTCGACATGAAGGACGCTTATACTAGATACACGAACGACGTCATCGCCACGACGGCTTTCGGTATAAGCGTCGATTCCATGAAAGATCCTAAAAACGACTTTTACGAGAACGGCAAAGACGCGGTTAGCTTCGACGGATTCTTCAGGGTTATCAAGTTCATAGCGGCTCGAATAGTTCCGAACTTCATGCGCATGCTGGGCTTTAGCTTCCTGACGCGAAAGGCCGACAGATTCTTCAAGAAGCTCGTCAACGACAGCGTGAGAGCGCGCGACGAGAGGGGCATCGTCAGACCCGACATGATTCATCTCCTGATGCAGGCGAGGAACAACGAGAACGGCATCGAAATTACCACCGACGACATCATCGCCCAGGCGTTCATATTTTTTCTTGCCGGCTTCGAAACTTCCTCGCGTCTCATGTGCTTCGTCTCGCATGTGATCGCCCATCATCCGGACATCCAGGACAGACTTCGCCGGGAGGTCGATGAGGTCTTGGCCGATTCCGATGGTAACGTAACGTACGAGGCACTGGGAAAAATGAGATACATGGATATGGTCATTTCGGAAACTGTTAGGCTCTATCCACCGATGCCCTTTATCGATCGAGTCTGCGGCAAGGCTTACACCTTACCACCTCCCACCGAAAACACCAAGGGATTCACCGTCCAGCCCGATACCTCCATCTGGTTTCCGGTCTACGGTTTTCATCAGGATCCAAAGTACTTTCCGGAACCCGAAAAATTCGATCCCGAGCGGTTCAACGAGGAGAACAAGAATGACATCGACCCCTACGTCTACATACCCTTCGGCGTCGGACCTAGAAAGTGCATCGGCGAACGTTTCGCTCTCATGGAAGTTAAGATTCTTGTCACTCATCTACTGAAAAATTTCACCATGATAGCTTCGAAAAAATCTACGAAAGACATCATCTTCACGAAGAAATCTTTCAATATGGTTCCCGAGAATGGATTCTGGATGACGCTGGAGACGAGGAAGTGAATTTTTTTTTCTTTTTATTGAAAAAGAATTGTTGTTGTTGTCACGTAGAGTGCTGTAGCGAGTGTTAACGAGGATCGACCTCGGGACTGTCGAATCGCAATGCTTTCGCGAATTTATTTATCGCAATCTTTGCACTCTTGCGATACGAGCTTTTTATCTTTGAGTTTCTGCGTTATACACAACCGCGTTATAAGGAGCTGCGTGCGCACCGCAAGAGTTTTCGATATTCTTTTATATAGATTTTATTTTTGTCTTCTTGAGACTAATAGAAAAATTTTATTTTCGATATTCTCAAATATTACGAATTTATGATCGTGTGCTTTTTATAGTTGTATTTTTTTAGCTATTGGTGGTTGCTATTGTTATTATAGCGTTAAATTATACTTTGCTACGGTGATATCATTACGATTAATTTCTAAAAAAAAAATTTGTTGTATACCCGAATAAAAAATCAAACCCATTGAATATCGAAAAAAAAACTGTGCCTTTCGCCACCATACGAAACCGGTAGATGCGGAGCTGGACAAGGTTCTTAAGGAGGTTGGAGCGGGGTACAGAGGTGGGGATGGGCAGCCTGGCTCGAGGTGTGCGGGGAAGGTAGCGAGCGAGAGAGGTACGTGTCGCGTTATCTCGAGCGCCGCACGTCCGAAGCAAAATTCCCGACTTTCAGTTTGTGATATCTCAAAAACTAAGCGGTGAATAGCTTTCAAACTTTTCCATGCTACTTCTTGAAACACTTTCTTGACGGAGACATATTTTTTGGCGACATGTCTTTATAGACTTTTTCGTGACGGCGGTTTATATGCTGAAAAAAATGTATCTTCCATGTTGATCATGTTAAGTAACTTAACTTTAACAGCCATTATCGCCGGAGCTAGATGGTGAATCTATTTCAAATTTGGCACACATCGAAATGAGTTTATCAAATGGAACATATCCAAGGTTCAGCTCAAAATCTTTGAATCAATCTAATGCTTGAGCTACCTTAAAGTACCAGGAACTAAATGTACATTTACTTACATACATTGTACTTAAAATACTTTAAGAGCGTATAAAGTGGTAAAAAAATCGTATCTCGTTGTTCATCAAGTAATGAAAAAAAATGGAATAATGAAAAATCGTACAAATTAATATATGATAAATAAAATACAAAAAAAGTTGATCATATTTATAAATCGAGCCATAGAACATTGTGATGGCTCACAAGAACTTGGAGTGGCAGTTTTTAAGCACTCACTCCAACACGTACAAAGTGCCTATTGTAATCACTTTTTCATACATCTTGGTTCCATCGGACGTCCGTATCATGATACGGATGTACCATGGTACATCTTCGCAGCGGATGAACCAATGCAACTAAAACTGGTTACGCAGTATTCTTGAAGTGTTGACATGAAGTCTTGTGAATCGGAAACCAATTGGACACATATAAATATATGATTATAAACTTAATATTAAAAAAAAACAAAAAAATACCTTTTTAGTCCATCGGACGTCCGTATCATGTTCCAACTTTGTTCAAAGAATGTGAGTCTCCTAAATTCGAGAAGTATCCTCCTCGAGTTTAGGAGACTCACAAGTTTTTATACGATGCCCTCCGAAGACATTGTCCAATACATAACGGAGAAACAGTGATAGGACTATTGAGCAATTAGATTATATTATATAAAAAATCATTTAAATCAATCAAAAAATGGACGGTTGCCACTATAATTAGCACTATTGATCTCGCTTCGTACCGACTAGAGTATGTTATGAGGAACAGTTGTATGAAACTAGGTGATAATAAAAACCAACAGTTTTAACGTAACACGTCTAATCGGATTTGAATAGCACTCGGATTCAGTGTTTGTACTATTTTTTTTTAGGAACATATATAAAAAAAAAAACAAGACAAAAATATATATAAAAAGAGGTTTTCTTTGCGTTATACAATACACATTTATTATTTTTCGGAAATAATAGAATTCAGTGACACCCCCTCCTAGTTACAATTTATTATATAAAAATATAACAAAAACAAGAACAATAAGAAACATAAAAAAATACAACTATGAGTTATATTTTATAAGTCTCCCCATATGGGAAAAGTATATCTTCGACGACAAATAGTATCTTTCAGATATAATTAGGAACATATTTTTTGAAGCATACAGTATTTGTATGATTAATGTATTAATCATAGGGAACCTGTGAATTTGAATTTGCGTTGAATATATTTGTACACATATTTAGTTTCCGTACGGATCAAAGCAGCTTCAGAGCCCGTGGTCACTCAAGCATGCGGCACGTGCGAGCATAGATAAATAAAAATAGAACACGACGAGGGGAGGGTCTCTACGGCCCGATCAAGTTTATCTTCGTGTGTAAACAGTGGTCCGCAATACTCGAAAAATTACGCGTTTTGCAATAAAAAAGAAAAAAAAAGTGATCTTTACTTCCTCGTCTCAAGTGTCATCCAAAATCCATTCTCGGGTACTACGTTGAACGATCCTTTTTTGAATACAATGTTCTTCGTTGTTTTCTCCGACGCTATCATGGTGAAATTCAGGAGGAGATGGGCAACGAGAATCTTCACTTCCATGAGAGCGAAACGTTCGCCGATGCATTTTCTCGGTCCAATGCCAAAAGGCATGTACGCGTGAGGATTAACGTCGTTCTTGTTAATGTCGTTGAAACGTTCGGGATTGAATTTTTCGGGTTCCGGAAAGTAATTTGCATCACGATGGAATCCAATGACCGGAATCAGGATGGTCGTGTCAGGCGGGATGGTGAACCCCTTGCTGCCCTCGGTAGCGGGTGGCAGGGTGTAAGCCTTGCTGCAAACTCGATCGGTAAAGGGCATCGGTGGATAGAGCCTCATAGTTTCCGAAATCACCATATCCATGTATTTCATTTTTCCTAGTGACTCGTAGGTGACGTTACCGTCGGAATCGGTCAATACCTCATCGATCTCGTGGCGAAGTCTCTCCTGAATGTCCGGATGATGGGAGAGCACGTGCGAGACAAAGCACATGAGACGCGAGGATGTGTCGAAACCAGCGAGAAAGAATATAAAAGCTTGGGCGATGATGTCGTCGGTGGTCATTTCCATGCCTCTGTCGTTGTTCCTCGCTCGCATGAGGAGATCAATCATGTCGGGTCTAACAATGCCTTTTTCCTCGCGCATCCTCACGGTGTCGCTGACCAGCGTCTTGAAGAATCTGTCGGTCTTTGCCGGAAGAAAAGTGAAACCCAACATGCGCATGAATCTCGGCCATATTAGCGCGGCAATGAATTTAACGATATTCATATAGCCATCGAAGATAGCGGCCTTCTTGCCATTCTCGTAAAAATCATTGTTCGGATTTTTCATGGAGTCGACACTTATACCGAAGGCCGACGTGGCTATTACGTCGTTAGTGTATCTCGTGTAAGCGTCCTTCATGTCAAAGTCTCGACGTACTTCCGGATGATCCCGAAGATGTTTTACGAAGTCCATCGAGCACTTCGACACGAGCTGGAACAGGTACTTCATCTTGTTGGCGGTGAAAGATGGACTTAGGGTCGATCGCATCTCACGCCACCGATCGTCCTTCAGCGAGAAGACGTTTCTCGAAAGTAGAGGATCGAAATCGTCCGCGACGAAGCTGCGATGATTCGGAAAGTAATCGAAACTTTTCACGCCGATTTCTCTGATTATCTCCGGATCTTTGATTATTATTACGGGTTTACCGAAGTCCAGTGCACCGACGTATTTCGCACCAGGCCTAGAGCGGTAGGTGTCGAGCATCCATTCAGGAAATGATTTTAGTCGCAGAAATACGGGCCAACCGTAGCCAATTATCGGCAAACTTGAGATATAAGGAACTCCCGTTTTTCGCCAGAATGTCAGATGACGGTAAACGATCACCAGGACTCCACAGAAGCCGAGGATCAGAGTCCAAGGCACGAGGTACAGTAGACCCATGCCTTGACGCTATAAATAGCCTTGCGATATCGATGAGGGACTGGAACACTATATAATACGAAAACTAATACAATTCGAAACTTTTCTCCGAGGGTTTGTTTGTTACTTCACTGGGAATTGCTCGAGTTTTAGTTTTGAATAGTTGGCTTCTTTGCTCATCGACGGAGATCTGCAGCGTCCGGTAGACTGGTGAAGACAGCGACGAGTAATTTCTGCATCAGTTTGCTATAGTTAGCTGGTAGGTGTGGGGAGAGCATGTCAGATGGTGGGAGTTCGAGTAATCACGAGCCGGCCTCGACTTTGAGAGGCTTACGTCATGAACGTAACTCTTGCATTCGGCAGAGGCGTAGATCGTACGAATCGGTGTTGAAATAAACACTTTCTTTATAGCCCAAGTGTGATTTGAATTCGGCTGGAGGTCAGATGTCTACAGATTCACGAGCCTCTCGAATACAGTGGAAGGTTTGAACTGTTGGGGGTTCTCTGGGTCGGTTAAAAAGGACGACATTAAAAAGTAGCATTGCGCTGAACTATCGATGATTGAGTGATATTTCTGCGATTCCTAGTAAACGAATGTGTATGATATGTGATACGCTGTACACTTTTGTTAAATCATTTTCGAACACTCAAAAATTCTTGTGCGTTATTACATAAGTTACAATCAGATAGACTGCTTATCTTTGCTTTTGTAAAAGGGATTTTCCCGTTGTAAATAAATAAATACATAAATAAATGAATAAAATTAATTCTAATGAAAGATCTATTTGATGCGAAAGGACGCCTTTCGCTGCAATTGGATTTATCCCCGGTGGGACCTTTGACGTGTTACATCAGACGCTGATAAGGCTTATTCGAGGCTTCATCAGACACCAATGTGGTACTCGAAAATGTTCACTCGGAGTCATTGGCCGCATACGAGAATAAACTCCCTGCAAGAGGATCCTTCTGCGTCCTCTTGCGTCAAATAGTTTCTCTAGAGTGTACTTGTAATACGAATTCGTACGATCTACGCCCCTGCTGAATACAAAAACCTCGTCAGTGACCGACGCTCGTCAAAGCCGAGTCCACCTCGAGATTCCTCAAACCCCCACCATAAGACGCGCTCCTTCCATGCCTACTGACTAACTGCTATATACTTGTAGAAATCAGTCGTCGCTGTTCTCACGAATCCACCGGACGCTGCAAATGTGCAGGGAGGAGCAAAAGAGCTGCTGTCAATGAAGTAAAAAAAAAAAAACCCTCAAAGAACAGTGTCGAATTGTGTGAATTTTCGGATAGCACGGTGCCCCAGTTTTTAAGCGATATCGCAACGCAATTTGTACCATCAAGGCAACCAGCATCGATAAATTGTTCGGCAGATCCGAGCCAAAGGTTTGAACTTCAGGAGTGACCGGAGGCTCGTCATGGATCTGCTGTACCTAGTGCTGTGGACTCTAATCCTCGGCTTTCTTGGTGTCGTGGTGATCGCTTACCGTCATTTCACATTCTGGCGGGGAACTGGGGTCCCTTATATGCGAAGCTTGCCAATAGTTGGCTTCGCTTGGGAGGCACTTTTTCGCATAAAATCATTTCCCGAATTGCTGCTCGATACCTACAACTGTTATCCCGATGCCAAATACGTCGGCGCACTAGACTTCAGTACACCCGTCATAATAGTCAGAGATCCGGAGATAATCAGAGAAATCGGCGTCAAGAGTTTCGATTATTTTCCGAATCATCGCAGCTTCGTTCCGGAGGATTTCGATCCTCTACTTTCGCGAAACATCTTCTCACTGAAGGACGATCGTTGGCGCGAGATGCGATCGACCCTGAGCCCATCCTTCACCGCCAACAAAATGAAGTACATGTTCGAGCTGGTCTCGAAGTGCTCGATGGACTTCGTTGAACATCTCCGGGATCATCCGGAAGTCAGGCGGGAGTTCGACATGAAGGACGCTTTCACGAGATATACGAACGACGTCATAGCCACTTCGGCGTTTGGTATAAGCGTCAATTCGTTGAAAGATCCGAAGAACGATTTTTATGAGAACGGCAAGAAAGCCGTTGTCTTCGACGGCTACTCGACGCTCGTTAAATTCATTGCCGCGAGAATGTGGCCGAAGTTCATGCGAATGCTGGGTTTCAGTTTCCTTTCGGCAGAGCCCGACAGATTCTTCAGAACGCTCGTCAGCGACACGGTGAGGGTGCGCGAGGAAAGAGGAATCGTTAGACCCGACATGATCGATCTCCTCATGCGGGCGAGGGACAACGACAAGGGCATGGAAATGACCACCGACGACATCATCGCCCAGGCTTTTATATTCTTTCTCGCCGGTTTCGACACTTCCTCGCGTCTCATGTGCTTCGTCTCGCACCTGCTGTCCCATCATCCGGACGTTCAGGAGAGACTTCGCCGGGAGGTCGATGAGGTATTGGCCGATTCCGAGAGCAACGTCACCTACGAGGCACTTGGAAAAATGAGATACATGGATATGGTAATTTCGGAAACTCTGAGACTCTATCCACCGATGCCCTTTACCGATCGAGTTTGCAGCAAGGCTTACACCCTACCACCCTCCACCGAAGGCACCGAGGGATTCACCGTCCAGCCTGATACGTCCATCTCAATTCCGGTCTTCGCATTACATCGCGATCCAAAGTACTTTCCGGAACCCGAAAAATTCGATCCCGAACGTTTCAACGACGCGAACAAGAACGATGTTAATCCTTACACCTACTTGCCCTTCGGCATAGGACCCAGAAAATGCATCGGCGAACGTTTTGCTCTCATGGAAGCGAAGATTCTCGTTGCTAATCTCCTCAAGAATTTCACAATGGTAGCGTCGAAGAAAACGACTAAGGACATTGTATTCTCGAAAAAATCTTTCAGTATGGCTCCCGAGAATGGATTTTGGATGACACTGGAGACAAGGAAATAATATATGATATATATATATATATTTTTTTTTTTTTTTTGAGAAAAGTATTGTTTTTTCTTGTGCTCGTCGGAAAAGAAACACTCGACGAGTATTGCTCGGCGCTGTTTACACATGATGGCCGTATCTCGATCTCTCCGCAGTGCTACAGGACCCTCATCTCGTCATGTTTTATTTTTATCTATCGGCGCTTGCACGTGCCGCACGCTCGAGTCGCCGCGACAGTTTGGAATATTATACCATATTTATCTTCTTCTTGTTTCGCAAGGAAAGAAAAGAAATTCTGTGTTGACAAATATTACGAATGTTTAATCGAGGGCTTTGACCCGCACAGAAATAAAATCTGTGCAAAAAATATATTCGAGATTCTATGGAATTATTCGGTTTTAATATGATTGATAATATATCAATCATACGAATTGCTGTAAACTTGAAGATATCTTCCAAAGTATATCCGAAGTCTATAATTTTTCGGCGAAAATATATTATTTGATATAAGCCGTGTACATGTTTTTCATGTATAAAACATCACTTCTAGCTCTTGCAGTTCTATTTATTTTTAGACTGGTGATTGTTATCGTTGACGATTGTTATTGTTGTTATTATATTTTCAAATCGTATGTTGTAACGATGGGATTGAGATAAAGCATTTGAAAAATTATTGTTTAAAATGTGTATTGTGTGACGAAAACCAACTGTTGTCTTCATTATATCTTCTGCGGTCCTTTCGATTCCTTTTAGACATATTCAACTCCTGACTAATGGATGCGCACTTCCCAAAACCATGGAAGACAGGAATAATAATAACAATACCAAAGCTAATAAAAAATATTTTTATTGTTTATATAAATACATTTTTTGTTGAATTCCGGTCGGCCGTATTGAATTCACCATTTTGGATTTTGAAAATCTTTTGGGAGTTCCGTATGTTTTTGGAATTAAGTTCTACTATATTAGATCCGCCGTTTGAATTTGGAAAGTTTCGTATTTTTAATTTGGATTCCGCGACTACAAAATTCATAGGACGCCCATTTTATTGCAATTTTTGTTCGCTTTTTTAACCGCCATATTTTATTTGAAAAAATATGTTAAATATACAAAATATCAGCTCAACAACATGCAAATCGTTGAAAATGAAAAGTAAAAACCGTTACCGGAATTAACAACATACATTTTGTTTTTAATTGTCTAAAATGCATCTGCTCTCTCCAAAAAAAATACATATTTAAAACGATCTTTACTTTCCATCAAGCATACCCTTAATCCCAGGAGTCAAGGATTGAATGATTTCACTTATCTCTCGCTTGCTGCCGTTATCATTGAGAAGCAAAAATAAATTACGAGATAAAGAGACTGTGTTGAGTATGAAAAAAAAAGATACCACGAGTTAGCGTCGAGACGGACGCGTAGATAAGGAAGCTGATTGTAGCAGAATTTCAACTACAGAGCCAACGTTTTATTAGTTTCGTGAGCACAGATTCACCGAACAATATACAAATTTATCAATCGCGTTCAATGACCCCGAATGATTGTTTCTTTTTTATCGGTCGTGAAAAAAGCGCATCGAAAGTGTCCGCTCTATTAAGAAAACAAAAAGAAGCGATTGCCATCTGATAAATCCGATATGAATGATAAAAAAAACAAAAATTAATCGATCCTCCGCTATCGCCCGCCCGTTGTACCCGTCGAGTCATTGTTTTTTTTCACCCCCCATCAAAGTCCGGTGGGAGGCGACGCACGAAAGCAATTTGGTGCTGAGTCAACTTCCAGATGCCGTTGAAAAGTTGAACCACGTTTACCGGTTTCACAGTCGTTCGCCTCCGCCTGCGTTTGTGCTCCATACTTCGAATCGCAGTCACTTCTCAACAAGTACCATCAGAAAAACCAACAACCATCAACAGTCAGAAACGTTTCAACGAGTTCGATTGAACTCCGGCCATGGATTTTAATGTCGCTGTCTCGGCCCTGGTAACAATTTTCCTGGGCCTCCTCGGTTTGCTCATCCGTCACCTGATCCATCAATGGCTCTACTGGTCTCGCCGGGGAATCCCCAGTTTGAGGGCCTTTCCCATAATCGGCGTGTTCTCATCGATGGCCTTCCACCAAAAGTCTTCGGCCCAGCTGAGCCAGGATCTCTATTGTTCCTGCCCCGGTGCCAGGTACTACGGCACCGTTAACCTCAACCGTCCCCTTCTGGTCATCAAGGACCCAGAAATCGTCAGGGAGATCGGTGTGAAGAGCTTCGAGCACTTCCCCAATCATCGCGGTTTCATCGAGGAGGACTTCGATCAGTTGCTCTCAAGAAACATCTTCTCCCTGAAGAACGAACATTGGCGCGACATGCGAGCCACCCTTAGTCCAACCTTCACCGGCAAGAAGATGAGGTACATGTTCGACCTGGTGTCCCAGTGCTCGAGCAACTTCGTCCGCCATCTTAGAGACCATCCGAGTCGGTGGCGGGAGATCGACGCCAAGGACGCCTACACCAGGTACACTATCGACGTGATAGCCACCGTGGCATTCGGCGTCAGCGTCGATTCCATGAAGGAACCCAACAACGAGTTCTACCGGTGTGGCACCGACGCGGTCAACACGGACGGTTGGTTGAAGCGCTTGAAGTTCATAGCCGCGAGGATTTTTCCAAGGACAATGCGTTTCGTTGGTCAGCGTTACTTGTCCCGAAAGACCAACGAATTCTTCAGGAATCTTGTTACGGATACCGTGAGAATGAGGCGAGAAACCGGCACCTCAAGACCGGACATGATCAGCCTCCTGATGGAGGCGAATATGACGATCGACGAGATGATCGCTCAGGCCTTCATATTCTTCCTCGCCGGATTCGAGACTTCCACGCGGCTGATGTGCTTCGCCAGCAACTTGCTGGCCAATCATCCGGACGTTCAGGAAAAACTTCGGCGGGAGGTCGATGACGCTTTGGGGGACGAAGACGGTGAGGTCAGTTGGGAGACTCTGGGAGAGATGAGGTACATGGATATGGTAATTTGGGAATGTTTGAGGCTCTATCCACCGACCCCTGTTACCGACCGGGTTTGCCGGAAGACTTACACACTGCCGCCTCCGATGGAAGGTTCACGAGGCGTCACCGTCGAGTCCGATACGTCACTGTGGATTCCGATCTACGGCTTTCATCGCGATCCGAAATACTTTGACGAACCCGATCGATTTGACCCCGAGAGATTCAGCGAGGAAAACCGGAAGAAGATTGTACCTTACACCTTCGCACCGTTTGGTTTCGGACCGAGAAAGTGCATCGGGGAACGCTTCGCTGTCATGGAGACGAAGATAGTGATAGCACACATGTTGCGCAATTTCGTTATTAAGCCATCGGACAAAACTGGGAAAGAAGTTACGTTCAGCAAGGAATCCTTTCTGTTGGGATCCGCGGAGGGTTTTTGGATTAGGTTGGAAACGAGACAGTAAAAATTTCCCTGGAATTGTTTTTTTTTGGTTTCTAATTTTTTAACTAATGACATCGGCTGTCTCCTGACTACTCGGGTTGAGTCGGTAAAGAAATCCGTACTCTATTTTTTTTAGCAAGTACTTAACTTTTCCTGAGTCTTCATTGATCACGAAAATCAATGTTGTCTTCCCAACTGTCCGTCGGCTCTGATAATCAGGGTTTACCCAAAATGATCGATATCTTTAAAAAATTATTAATTGCAACTTTCGTTACCCATTGTGTTGGCTTCGTTATCAAGTGGAAACTTTCGGCGAGGCAGTTTGGTCACGCCGCAAATAACAAGGAACTTTTTTATACAGTCCCATTCGGTCTATACAAGAACTCGTCTATATAGTCCCATTCGGTAACTACATCAGTTTTTCACTGGTGTTTAATTTTTCAGAGCATTATAAATATTATAAATAATAGCATTATAAATAATCGGTGCCTGCGAAATTGTCTGACGAAGCCTCCGATTATTGCGATTTGGCCAAAATGTTCTAGACTTAGTCGGCTGAGTCCGCTCGACATCGGTTAGATGTTAAAAAACAATAAATCTCATTATTGTCCCTGACCTTTTATTTTTAGAGTACATTTTCTTCCTCACTGAGGCAATTTTCGTAGGATAATTTATCCCTTTCTCCCTCTTCATTGTTCTTGAAATAATCTTTGGGATTATTCATACATTTCGATGCTCGAGAAAGCGATGAAAAATTAGTATGCACGAAGGTTGAGCGATTTACCATTTTTTTTTTTTTTTTTCTTTGCTGCCTCGAGATAAATCATTTTTCCTCGAGGCTCGCTTCGACTATTAATCTCTCCATCTAATTCTCACACCTGTCCACGTCCACGTCTCGGGTTGTTTACCTATTGCGCACCTTTTTGAAAAATCAAATTTCTTCTCATCACGTTTCTCGAGAAACTGGTTGATCTCATCAAGAGATGGTTATATATCGCGTGACTAAAATCATAAAGGCGTATTTGGAGCATATAAACATATGAGATACACCCTTCTGATTGTTGACCCGCGATATGTTTAGTGTCGTACAGTAGAACCCCGATTAACCGGGATGCTTGGGACCAATAATGGCTAATGATACAATTTTATTTTGACCAGTTACAATGACATTTGGTACAACTTGAACTTAAGGTGGACCTTGCGAATGGTGTTCACTCCGCATAAGTTTCCGAAAAATGAGAAGGGATTGCAAACACTTCTGGATGGTATAAAAATCTGAAAAATCAAGCATATTGAAGGTGCTGAAAAGATTAATTTTGCATAATGATAATTCGAAAATGTTATTAACAAATTCATGAAAAATAAAATTGTTCAACAAATCTCCTGAAAACCTAACTTTTTTTAAAATGAAAATGATTCATTCATTTTTCCGAATACGTATGAATTTTTTCAGATTTTTTAATTCACTTTGAATTTTGTTCTTTTTATATGGGAAAAATGTGTAGAAAGTCACAACATTCAAAGTGAATTAAAAAATCTGAAAAAATTCATACGTACTCAGAAAAATGAACGAATCATTATCATTTTTAAAAGAAGTTAGGTTTTCGCGAAATTTGTTGAACAATTCTATTTTTTATCAATTTGTTAATAACATTTTGGAATTATTATTATGCAAAATTAACCTTTTCAGCACCTTTAAAATGCTTGATTTTTTCAGATTTTAATACCATCGAGAAGTGTTTGAAATTCTCGCTCATTTCTCTGAAACTTATGCGACGTGAACACCATTCGCAAGAACTACCTTAAGGGTTAAATAGTGTGAACTAGAATGTAAAGCTTTGGATATTCTTTGTCATTAATAGTACGTAAGCTCGTCTTTTTTTGGAAGTACTCAGTGACTTTGGTTTGCGCCGAGCATAGAAGAAAAAAAACCCTCGGATGACGCACGATTAATCAGACCCCGGTTAATCGGGGCTCCACTGTACTATACATTCTCTGTACTAATGCCTTAGGCTAAGAAAAATCTACACCTCAGTGGAACCTTTTGTACTGCTATGGTACTTGGAGAATTTATCCCAGTTCCAATAAAATTGCTATCCATCATCTACTGCTATTTTCTTGTAAAATGTAAGCTGTCATCAACAACTATGTACTCAAACCATAACTTTCTAACCTTTCTTTGCAGCATGGTCCTTTGGGGATTTTATCCCAGGACAAATAAAGAACTATTGTATTCTATTCTATTCTATTTATATTTAATTTTTAATCAAACACATTAACTCATACAGATTATTGATTAAATACCTATAAAAGGGTTTATCCCGTCAAATAAATCAATTCAATAAATATATTTACAGTATTCACGAATAGTCCGAAAATTCGGATATTGTAGAATCTACGCACCTATTCTCGAATTTATTCTACCGCTCCTCACCCCAGACAACTCTCAAAAATAAAAAATCAGTAAATAAATAAAACATCAAAGTAAATAAATAAAAAATATATATTTAGAATAAATATAAAAATCCACGAGCGGTATTAACGGAGTAATCAAGCGAAGTTGGCCGCGGCTCGCGGTGTAACTCGCAAAGTCGTTGGAGGTCCCCCAAAGGGCGTATCAGAAAGAAAAAGAAAAAAAAATAGCGGCCAAGAAGTAGAACATGAAAGAAGCAAAGCAGAAGCGAACGAGACCGGGATAGAAGAAGGCAGCGAGGGAGGAAAGGAAGAGAAGTGGAAAAAATCGAGGCAACGAGCTACGGGGCCAGACACCCTGAAATGGATGTTGAGATGGGTACGGGTGGAAAGATAAGGAAAAAAAAGAAGAAAAAAAAACGAAGTAGGAAGGAAGGAAGACCCGTGGAGTTTTAATAACTAGCGGGGACGGGAAGTTAGTGCCTAATAACTTGAAATCTAAAATTCATTAAACCGACACTCGACACGCAATAGACGGGGTGACGATGCTGCTTCTTGGCCTATAAAGAAGAAAACGAGACCCCCTCTTCTGGCTACGACCCGAGGACGAACGCGTTATCGCGCCGACGTCCCCCGCGCACCGTTAAGGACTCCTCCGATATTAAATCCGTGCGCGCGGGGAGAATATGCATGCGAGAAAAGCAACGAGACCGGGAACGATACTGCTCGATGGTGCAAGTTTCCTGGCATCAAAGAAACTCTCTTCCCGATCGAATCGGGCTCGATGAATCGAAAATAGAAAGCAATAAATAAAAAATTGTAAAAACACAATTTCGTTTATAAATATACATTTATTCGTACCATGTTGAAATATGAGGTGTACCCCACTAGATACCTGGGAATAAATATCGATCACAAATTAAATTTTAACCACCACTTACAACAATGTTAAAACAGCATTTTACGAAAATTACATTCAAGCAACGCACCATACACATAAAACACTTAAGAAAAATGTACAAGTCTATCTGTCGAGCGGTAATAAAACACGGACATCATATCTTCATTAATTGCAAGGAACAGCAATCAAGAAAATAAAAACAGTGGAAACATGTGTCATTCGTCGACTGATAATCCAGATTTGTCGACATCGTGATAATCCAGTTCACATCCCTCGCAATACTCTCCTGTATCATGGTGGCCACGGTCAGGGAAAACCGGGAAAAGTCAGGAAAAAAATCTTGGTCAGGGAAAAAGTAAAGTTTCGCCGAACCTTCTATAAATAATTAAGAGGTATATAAAAAGGAGCCGTAAAAAGAAAATTGGGAACATTTTGAAGAAAAAAAATATATAATTAAATAATAATACAATGATTAGGCATTTTTATTTATATCATTATTTTTTATAAATATAAGTCGTTAGAAGTTTGGTCCGGGTTATTGGTCAGTGAACAGTCAGGGAAAAGTCAGGACATTTTTTTTCGGGAAAAAAACGGCGTTTCGCCGCGACCCAAATAGAAAATATCAAACCGTTATGCATAGAACTCACATCAAACACAATACATATCTTCAAACACTCAACATGTACAACTTACCAACAACTCGAAACAATGAACAATTTAGAAATAAATCGACTTTTTAAATTTTAAGTACCAATACTTGAAATAATAATTAAAAAAAAATGTATTGTAAAAAGATGAAAAGTCGTGGCTGAAGGACTTCGGTCGATGGCCAATTGGCAGCATATATGTAATCTAAGTTTGTTATGTACCAAAAACTGTCCCACACCAGGAAAAAAATTATTTGACGGCCACCGTTCATTTGGTTTAATTTAAATACATTCCAAATAAATATGTTACTTAAACCCAAAATACATTACAAATAAATTTTTTTCTGCATGCATGTTATGCACTGTCAATACAATAAATGCACTATTACTACTAATATTACTTTTATTCGTAATTTTTTAAATTTCTTTTTACTAATTTCTATTACGGCATTTATTGTTCCAGTGGACCTTTTCCAGATGCTGGAGTTCAACGTCACCGCGTCCTTTCCCGCGGCGTCATTGCTGACTGTGATTCTCGCTCTAGTCGGTGAGTTTAATTTCTGTACAAAATATTTGCATCTTTAGTTGTTACCGTTGGCGATAGATATTTGTTAGTGAGTCATTCGGATAACAGATTTAAGGCCAGGAAACGTGTTTTCTTATATATAATCTTATATATAATACGTTTCCGAATATCTTGCGACTGTGATATTTCGAGGAAAGCGTTGCCGCCGTTATTTAATCTGCGCTACCGATAGAAACAAAAGTGGACGAAAAAACGGTTTTTATAATAGTAGATAAAAAAATGTTACCGAATATTTTTATGTACTTTTTTGCGGCACGAATAATCGCTCCGGTGTTTAACTCGACACCCAGGCTACACGGTCGGTCATAAAATGTTGAAGAGAATTTTTTTTTTTTAGTTTATCGAATCACCGTTCGAGTGTCGCGTGGTAGGAGACCCGGAGCGGTTACGCGCTTGAAGCTCATTGACCTATAGGGGTATACCGACTACGTTTAAACCCGAGAGGATTTTGCATAAATTTGTGATGAAGGCGCAACAGTTGGGCAAAGCTTGTTGAGCGAATACTCGACGGGACTTCGAGTCCATTTAACAGCAGTTGCTCTCTCTCTATCAGTCTGGCCCTCTCTTTCTCTGTCGCGACGCCAATTTCCATTTGGGAACACGGTCTGCTTCGTCCATGTCGTTTTACGTCGTTTCGTTGTCGCCTCTCTGTTGTGTCAACCTCTATCGCTAAAATTTGCAAATAATCAGTTATAAAATAATATGACTATTCCAACTCTACAATTTCAATCTAACGGTAGATGATTTTTTAAAAAATTACTTATAAAAGAAGATCGGCGCAGCTTAGAAAAATAATTTATTTGACGGCCGCTGTTTACATAGTTTAGGTAAAATATTGATTCGAATAAAATAAAATATTGATTCGAATTAAATAAATATTTATTTCATTTAAGTAACTATTTACTTAATGTAAATAAATATTTATTTAAATCACATAAATATTTTACTTAAACCAAATAAACGGTGGCCGTCAAATAATTTTTTTTTCTGAGTGCGAGAGATATGCGGAATAATTTTATTTTTCATCAATTTGTTGATAACATTTTGGAATTGTTAATACGCAAAATTAATCTTTTCAGCGCCTTTAAGATGCTTGATTTTTTCAGATTTATATACCATCCAAAAGTGTTTGCAATGCCCCCTCATTTGTCTGGAATTTATGCGAAGCGAACACTATTCGCAAGGACTGATCTAACATAACCTTAAGGATTAATCTAGCACTGTTCTGCTTGCATCGCATCGGTTCTCAGGGTAAATTTTCTTTTTTTTTATTGAAAAAGTACAAAGTATACAAGAGATGGCCTTGGGAACTAAGCCCATCCAGCCGCACAACCTTACCGACTAAAGATAAATAATACAATGCTTAAAAGTAAATCAAGTATGAAACTAAATGATAAATTAGAAACACGTGGTTTGAAGAGTCGTTACTTAATAAAAAGCAAAAGCAAAAGCAAAAGCAAAAGCAAAAGCAAAAGCAAAAGCAAAAGCAAAAGCAAAAGCAAAAGCAAAAGCAAAAGCAAAAGCAAAAGCAAAAGCAAAAGCAAAAGCAAAAGCAAAAGCAAAAGCAAAAGCAAAAGCAAAAGCAAAAGCAAAAGCAAAAGCAAAAGCAAAAGCAAAAGCAAAAGCAAAAGCAAAAGCAAAAGCAAAAGCAAAAGCAAAAGCAAAAGCAAAAGCAAAAGCAAAAGCAAAAGCAAAAGCAAAAGCAAAAGCAAAAGCAAAAGCAAAAGCAAAAGCAAAAGCAAAAGCAAAAGCAAAAGCAAAAGCAAAAGCAAAAGCAAAAGCAAAAGCAAAAGCAAAAGCAAAAGCAAAAGCAAAAGCAAAAGCAAAAGCAAAAGCAAAAGCAAAAACAAAAAAACAACTCAGGGTAGATATCGCAGGGCTCAATAGAATGCCATCTATCTATCTATAGAAGAAGCTTCGCGAATAAAAGCAGTTGATGAGAAAGCAACGTGTGAGATTCAATTTCTAGCGTTCTTCAAATTCATACAATCACAAGAGTGGGAAGAATGTCAGGGATATTTTCTCTGAGTGCCCGGTACGTGCTGGCTATTGGGTACCGGAGCTGATCCCGGAACTTCGCCGACATGACAGTAGAAACGGCGGATTTCCTGTTTTCATCCCCTGGCGCCAACGGGCAACCCCGCAGCCCTTTTCACACACATATCGCTACCAGTTGCTCCACCACCGTGCATCGTGGATAAGGGAGTCTCGAGGAGGGACGAGACCGCTCCACTCGTCGTGTTCGTGGGGGTAAATCATTTATGATGGAGAACGATGGAAGTAGGATTGAAGACGGAAGTCTTGAGAGGAGATTGTTGGGGAGAGTTGTTACATCCAGACTAATGGGTACCGGTTCCTGCCCGACGCATCGCACTTCTGCTCCGCCCCGCCCGTGTCTATCCATCATTCCATCCTTGACACAGAAAAGCCACTCCGTCAAAACCGCTTAGGAAACTACATTTTTTAATTCCTCGTTTTTGCTTCCTCATTAAGGTAGTCCTTGCGAATGGTGTTCACTTCGCATAAGTTTCAGAGAAATAAGAGGGAATGGCAAGGACTTCCCGATTATGTAAAATCTGAAAAAATATCAAGGGTATTAAAAGTGCTGAAAAAATTAATTTTGCATAATAATAATTCCAAAATGTTATTAATAAATTGATGAAAAGTAAAATTATTCAACAAATTTCCCGAAAAGCTGACTTTTTTTATGATAATGATTCGTTCATTTTTTCGAATTCGCATGAATTTTTTCAGATTTTTAAATTCCCTTTGAATTTTGTGACTTTCTACACATTTTTCCCATATGAAAAGAAAACCATTCAAAGTTAATTAAAAAATCTGAAAAAATTCATACGTATTCAGAAAAATGAACGAATCATTTTCATTAAAAAAATGATTTCCGGGAGATTTGTTGAACAATTTTATTTTTCATTAACGTGTTAATAATATTTTGGAATTATTATTATGCAAAATTAATCTTTTCAGCATCTTTAATACGCTTGATATTTTTTCAGATTTTTATTCCACCGTGAAGTGTTTGCAATTCCCTCTCATTTCTCTGAAACTTATTCAAAGTGAACACTAGTCGCAAGGACTACCTTAAAAGTTCGGGCGGCGAGAGTTATTTTTCAATATAAAGAAATAGGAGCTGAGTTATGCTCATGTAGGGCTTCATCGAGGGGAGTTCTTGGAGTATTCAAGATTATTTTCATTTTCACTATTTTCGGAATTATAATTTATTGAATGAAACGATTTAACTTTAACAAGCATACTTCTTTTCGAGACGGTTTGCAAACAATCTTGAACGATAAGGGCTCAACATGCAAATGAACTTGCATCATGCAAATAAAATTTTGAATGCAGATTATCTCGAAAAGTTCAGCGATCCGGCAGTACTAAATTTCATAACTGCGGGCTTCCGCCCGTTGAAACAAATCGAGCAGACTCGCGCGAAAATCTGTTCGTCGTACCGGAGTGTTGTATGGACGGAAGGAAATCATTCGTCGGAAAATAATGTCCGAACGTCAGGGTGGACGGGGTGAAGTTAGGGGACTGAGAGGTAAAATGGACCAGCTAAGCGATTCTGGGCGTTTCATCGATTTACACTAAATGTAACTTTTTTTTCAAGACACAAAGTCTGGAAAAATAAAAAAATCGAAATAGAAAAGTTGGGGTAAAATGAACCGTTCTGAAATCGTAAAAGTTAATAAATTAGTATTCTGAAAAAAATCACTACTAACACGTTGTATTGTTAATATTCTCTAGATTAAACATGACATTCTTTAATGTATGAAAAAATGAGGTGGGGCAAAATGGACTTTTCTGAAATCGTCATTAAAATGAATAAGTTTAAATTCTGAGAAAAAAATCACCACTGACATGCTGCGTTTTAATTATATTCTACATAAACGGAGATATTTTTTACTATAGAAAAAATGGCATGGGGCGAAATGGACCGCTCTGGCTGAGCGGTGTTAGGAAGGGTAGGCCATGACGCCCCATTACATTTTCGAGTCGATGGGGTGCGTCCGTTTTGCCCACTCTTTCTCTAAAATAATAAACAAAAAAAATATTTCGCCAGTCAGGGTTTTTGGGTTTAATATCGTTTTCTCCTTTCGTCCAATCGAGCACGTCACGTCGTTCGCATTTTGAGTTCGAACTGGATGAGCAGTCGAGGCAACGGTGACACAGAGATACTGAGGGAGGCGGGAGAGACTCGGCGGGCGCGCAAGAGTGTAACATTGGATACGCTCACACATGCGCGCAAAACCCGTCGGGCTTTTACATAGTTTAGTATATTATGTGAAGGACAACGTTGTCAGGCCGGTTGTGCCGCGCCCTCGTCGCATCAGTGACGGTTGATCGAACGCCCAACACACCGTAAACACATTTTCTGACACCCCACACGATATCGCCCACCTATGACGCTCCGGGAATATTGTTGCTGTTGCTCGTTTCCTCCAAAAAAGGCGCCTTTGGCCTTTTCTAATAGCGGGAGTTAATTTGTAGCGGGAACCGAATTTGTTTTTCAAGATTTTAAATATTTTATGTGTATTATTATTTGTATATAGGGAATGGTGGGGCAAAATGGACTAGTCAAGCGATTAAGGGGGGAGGGGGAGGACCTAAAAATAATACGGGGCAAAATGGACTTTTTCCGTAAAAATTGATATAAAAAAAAATGTTTTCAAAATTGAAAAATGGTAAAATTAAGTTTACCATTTTTGGTTTTGCACAATTTTCATTGCCAATTGAAAAATTGAAAAACATCGATGCAGTAAAATAAACACTATAATAAACACCTATGACGCTTCGGTAATAATATTGTTGCTGTCGTTCGTTTCCTCCAAAAATGGCGCCTTTGGCCTTTTTTAATAGCGGGAGTTAATAACCGAACCGAATTTGTTTTTCAAGATTTTAAATATTGTATGTGTATTATTATTTGTATGTAGGGGATGGTGGGGCAAAATTGACTATTTCAGTAAAAAAAGATGTTACAATATGTTTTCAAAATTTTTAAATGGTAAAATTAATTTTACCATTTTTGGTTTTGCACAATTTTTATTGCCAATTGAAAAATTGAAAACAATCGATGCAGTAAATTAAACACGATAATATAAATCTTGTTCTTGCTCATCCTCTGACCGCTTGGTGTACGTTGCATCCGCGATTTATTTTTCTTTGACTCTCGCTTTGTACTGTTCCAACCGGTTATACGTTACGATACCGCGTAACGAGATCACCTTTGTACTATATGTATACATGTACATGTACATACATACTTCAGACTTTATTTTGTTTACAGTCTGCTGCGCATGCCGCGAGTAACTACCAAGTTTCGTGCGAATCCAAGACAAGAATAGCCGTAAGATATTTTGTATCGCTGAAATATTCTTCTCCTCGTTGTTTATTTTGTTTTCTCACCGTCGGGCGATAAAAAAAAGTCCCAAAAGGTAAATTAAAAAAATAGTCGATTTAACAAAAAAGATAGTTTTATTTAATGATGAATCTTTTTCTATTATAAACTTAATTTGGCGGCAAAAAAAGAAGAGTCAGATTGCCTCAGTAAAATAGTTTTGTTTTTACTCATTAACTCTTTGTTGTTTTGTCGCTTGACACCGGAGCTTCCTGTTTCACGCGTAATGAGAACAAAAAAAGCGAAAAAAAACCGCGTCCACATTGACGATTTTCCTTTCTGTTAACCTTTGACTATACCTCGATCGCTCTATGATGTGCTCAATCAAGCCTGTACACTTCTCTCGGCAGTTTCCCGTCCTCTCTCTATCCTGCATAGGATGCGCAAATTATTTTGTCCATTAATTTGGTTGAGTGAGCAGCTATCGAGTGCGATTCGAAGCACATGTGGCTTCGAGCCCGCGGATACAGAGCGAGAGATGCGTGTGTTATGCGGGAAATTGGCAATACACGACAGTGCGGGAAGTCGTCGATGCTCGGACGAGATAGTTCGAGCGAACAAGCCAGTGAAACGTCGACGCCATTGGAGTTACTGTAAGCCGCAGCATTAATTATGCTCCTCATTTCGCGAAAGTCAAAGTTTCGGTATGCGTTCAATTGTACTGTTTGAACTGTTGCCGACGAGGCGTCGCGTACAACTATCCGAGCAAGCTATGCTTCACGGTCATTTTTTCGAAGCTTCTCATATCATCAAGTTTCATACGAGAATCGAAAAAATGTTTACAATAAATAGTCGACTCGTATTCACCGTTCAAAACTGAACAAAATTTGTCTTAGAAAAATTTCTCCAAAGTGCACGGTTCTCGAGATACAGGTCGTTTACGCTTTCAGCCGACGCAACCGCTGCGGCGCCCGTGGCGCCATCTGCCCAGCAGCGACCTCTAGCGGCCGAAACTTCGGAGGCTTGTATCTCGATAACTATGGACCGCAGAGAAAAATTTCCAATGAATCATTTTCTCAGCTACGAATGCTAAATACAATGCAGCATTTTTCGATAATTTTTGTAACGAAATTTTAGAAACGTGGCCAATTTTTCCGCTTTGAAAAATTTAGAAGTTTAGAAACGTGGCCGCGAGAAACAAAATTTGTTTCTCGCGGATCGGAGATCCTGGATGATGGTGGAAAGTAAGATTCTCAAAAGCGGAGACCTGTGGCGTAAAAACTGTACCTTTTGCAATGTCCGTGGCAAATATTCCTTCTCTCTGACTATCTTTTTTAGTAACTTTGCATGATCAGCGGGCCATACAATCTGCATTTTTTTCGCCGCTTTTGTTCTCATACCGATGATTCATTCTCGGTCCACGAAGGGTCCGAGATGCCCTTAGTTTTTCGTATCTCGATAATAATAATACCGAACGAGACGGGATAATGCACTCGTTTAAATGCATACTAGTCGGTTAGCATTCGCTCACGTGGGTTAAGCCGATGATCTTGGACCAGACCGGGTGGAATGCCATCAAATATGGGCGGGGGGGGGGGGGGGGAGAGAGGGGAATAGTGACTAAGCGCGCGAGGGAAGCTTCTTCTGCATTTTCTTCGTCCTCTTCGACCACTCCGCCGCTTCGACTCTGTTATAAAGACGTTTAAATAGCTCTACCGGCTGAGAAGGAAAATTCCGGTAATCTTGAACGACCTCACCCAACCTGTCTTTCTCTTGTATAACCTCCGACTGAGCGTGCAAATTGCTCCGCGAAATCGTCGCAATTTATTCTGACGAAAATATTGTCGTTCTCGTTGTCGTTAACAAGTCCGAGATTTTCAAATTAAAAGTGACATTTTTCCGTATGACGTCAATTCCGGTCCGAAACAGAGATTCTGTGATCGAAAGTGACGTTACAGTGAATATTTTGAATTTTTCTCTCTAAAGTATTTCGACTGCAGTCAGTGACAGGAGAAGTGATGAATTAAGGAAAAGGTTAAAAGTGGTTAAAATAACGTGGGAGATACGGCTCAAATCTATTTGGAATTCATCGTGAATATCGCCAGCAGGGGAAACGGATGAATAAAGGAGGTGGAGATCAGCTGTACACCTGCCAAGTCTACACGATGACAGGTCTCCACAAAAAGTACGCACCAATCGACTGTACACGTAGGCAGTTGGACACCAAAAAACTCTGCACTGACAACCGTACACAGCTTAACTATACACGACGAAGGATCTGCATAAAAGTATCCACCGAATGACTGTACACGACATCAACCCCACACCAAATAACCGTGTATTGAAAATTGTATACTGACGAACTGCAAAAATTGGACATCGAGCAACTGTACAGAAGGAAAAAATACGACACGATGAAAGTTCGATACCAAAAACTCAACTCGGCGAAAGGTCGACACTGAAAGTCGACGCCGAAAACTTGATACCGCATATCAGACTATTGTACATGTACAATAGTCTGGTTGTACATATACAATGGTCTGATTGTACATGTACAATAGTCTGATTGTACATGTACAATAGTCTGATTGTACATGTACAATAGTCTGATTGTACATGTACAATAGTCTGATTGTACATGTACAATAGTCTGATTGTACATGTACAATAGTCTGATTGTACATGTACAATAGTCTGATTGTACATGTACAATAGTCTGATTGTACATGTACAATAGTCTGATTGTACATGTACAATAGTCTGATTGTACATGTACAATAGTCTGATTGTACATGTACAATAGACTGATTGTACATGTACAGTAGTCTGATTGTACATGTACAATAGTCCGATTGTACATGTACAATAGTCCGATTGTACATGTACAATAGTCTGATTGTACATGTACAATAGTCTGATTGTACATGTACAATAGCCTGATTGTACATGTACAGTAGTCTGATTGTACATGTACAATAGCCTGATTATACATGTACAATAGTCTGATCGTACATGCACAATAGTCTGATCGTACATGCACAATAGACTGATCGTACATGCACAATAGTCTCATCGTACATGCACAATAGTCTGATCGTACATGTACAATAGTCTGATATGCAGTGTCGAGTTTTTGGTGTCAAACTTTCATCGTTTCGTACTTTTTTCCTTGTGTACAGTTGCTTTGTCCTTATGTACAGTTGCTCGGGTTCCAGTTTTTATAGTTGGTCGATGGAAAATTTTCAGTGTGCGGTTATTTGGTGTAGAGTTGATTTCGTTTACAGTCATTCGGTACATACTTTTGTGCAGACCCTTCGTCGTGTTTAGTTAAGTTGTGTACGGTTATAAGCGCGAGAATTTTTTGTTATACGAATGTCTACGTGTACAGTCGTTTGGTGCATACTTTTCGTGTAGACCTTTCTTCATGCAGATTTGGCAGGTGTACAATTGCACTGAAAAAAAATTCGCTTGCGGGCTGCTAAAGAAAAAAATGTTTGTTTCAATTCGGCATAGAATTGAACGAATTGACAGTAGAATTGAAACAACATTTTTTGTTCATTGGCACCCCGAAAGCAAATTTTACTTGAATGAATGATATTTTTTTTTCTGGGTGGTCTCCATCCAATAAAGGAATACACGGTGAGCGCTCCAGCGCTAGCAAACCTCAGCCGCATTTTTTTTTTTTCAAAGTAGAAATCTCTCTTAAATAATACATGTTTCAGTTAAGTCTGTAGAATTTTCCTCGCCGCACACTTTTGGTGTTAATCGAGAATATTCGAAAAAAAAAAAACACAATTTTGGTGCTTTGCGGAGAGTGGAGAAAGGGTAGAGAAAAGTAGTTCGAGCCGAGTGGAGCCCGCTCTATCGACAAATTAATTACTCTTTGGCGCACCCTTAGTCCCTGGCTCATTCATTCACTACGGCAGACAGGAGGAGAAGGCAAATGTGTGTCTCCTCTCGTGTCTCGTGTGTGTAACTCGAGTAACGCTCCCGTATGTGTGTGAAAAACTTCTGTGGGTGCGCGCTCGCACTAAACTACCCCTAGACACATAGCTTCCGGTCTTTTGTTTCTTCGCTCCATTTCTTGCTCCCGACAGCCAAGCTACTCGATTATTCATCCGTATCGTCTACAAAAAAAAAAAAAAAAAAAAAAATTAACAAATTTTCCACAAAATCAAAGTGCAATTTTTTTGTTTGAAATTTTTTTTTCTAGTAACAAATAGCGTTCGAAAAATCGGGAATCCAGGTCGCGTAATTCTCGGCGAGCATTTCTCAGCCGCTCGTTTATTTCGATTAGCGATTTCAGCCGGCCGGAAGGGGATGGCGGGTAATTCGCACTCACGTGCGCTGCTGCCGGTCCGCGGGTCACGCCCTACTGTACGGTACATTTTCTTTTTTTTTTTGTCCTCCGCACGCTTTTTTTTATTATTCCTTTCACACAAGTCCCACGCGATTTGCTACTGTCGTTACAATTCATTAGCGAGCACGCTAGAGAACACCGCGTCGGTGGACTATGTCAAGCCGGGGGGGATCGAGAGCGGCCGAGGGGACGATTTATCTTGTACGGACAATTCGCATTCGACACACGGGCGCTGGGGTTCATCTATCCAGAATTGATGCAATTCATTGTGCGAATTAATGTAACACAGTCGCGTGATTCTGCGATCTCGCGAATATTTAACTCTTTTTTTTAAAGCCTTTTTGTTCCGAACAACGTTTTGGTACATATGGCTTATGAATTTTGGATTTATGAATCGCGGAAGACTTAAGGGGGTGGAATGACCTGACCGTTGCTTTCGGAAGTTTGTTCGAGGCACTTCCGAGCTGAAACGCTCGCGGTATCTCGAGCATGATCTACATGGGGACTAGTTATGCAAGGCGCAAAAAGTTTTAAAACCATTTTTTAACTCCTGAGTGTAAACAGAATTACATTACATAATTCGCTATAAAAAGAATAAAATAATAACCGTTTGCTTATCATTTTAATAACAGGCGGGAAATGTCTCCCGAAGAAACAGTCAAATCAACCTTATTGGTTAATAAAAAGATACGATTGAGCAGGCTGAGAGGAGACGTCTCCCGACTGTTATTTTTTAATTTTTTTATTCAGTATATACGGGCGTACCCTTATGGTCTATTTCGCCCCTACGAGTTCCATCAAATGAGTTTATTATTAAAATGATAAACATATGGTTACTATTTTATTCTTTTTCTACACGAAAAAAGTCTACACGAAAAAAGTCTACACGAAAAAAGTCTACACGAAAAAAGTCTACACGAAAAAAGTCTACACGAAAAAAGTCTACACGAAAAAAGTCTACACGAAAAAAGTCTACACGAAAAAAGTCTACACGAAAAAAGTCTACACGAAAAAAGTCTACACGAAAAAAGTCTACACGACAAAAGTCTACACGAAGAAAGTCTACACAAAAAAAGTCTACACAAAAAAGTCTACACAAAAAAGTGTACACGAAAAAAGTCTACACGAAAAAAGTCTACACGAAAAAAGTCTACACGAAAAAAGTCTACACGAAAAAAGTCTACACGAAAAAGTCTACACGAAAAAGTCTACACGAAAAAAGTCTACACGAAAAAGTCTACACGAAAAAGTCCACACGAAAAAAGTCCACACGAAACAACTCCACACGGAACAACTCCACACGAAACAACTCCACACGAAACAACTCCACACGAAACAACTCCACACGAAACAACTCCACACGAAACAACTCCACACGAAACAACTCCACACGAAACAACTCCACACGAAACAACTCCACACGAAACAACTCCACACGAAACAACTCCACACGAAACAACTCCACACGAAACAACTCCACACGAAACAACTCCACACGAAACAACTCCACACGAAACAACTCCACACGAAACAACTCCACACGAAACAACTCCACACGAAACAACTCCACACGAAACAACTCCACACGAAACAACTCCACACGAAACAACTCCACACGAAACAACTCCACACGAAACAACTCCACACGAAACAACTCCACACGAAACAACTCCACACGAAACAACTCCACACGAAACAACTCCACACGAAACAACTCCACACGAAACAACTCTACATGAAAGAAACCCTACGCGAAAAAAACCGTACACGAAAGGAACATTACGCGAAAGAAACAGTACACGAAAGAACTACATGAAATAAGCCGTACACGAAAAAACTGCATGAAAGAACCCTACGCGAAAGAACGAAGGAACTTTACGCGCGTAGAACTTTGGTTCTAGAATGAGAGATACGCTGCAAAAAAGGTCTCTACGATAAACTTCACAAAACCAACCGTTCAATAATTATTTCGACCGAGGTGTATAAAAGCGACTGACATGCGTATGAATCTTCACTAATTAACTTGTTAGCGCGCGAAAATAAGCTCTTGTCATATCCGAAATACCTGACCATCTTTATAAATATCCGGGCTGTGCCTGGATAGTGCCGAAAATCGATGAAAATAATTCACCGATGGGAGGGGGAGGAGAAGGAGAAGAGGATAACGCATGTCGGCGAGGGGGTTGGGAGGCTTGCCGGCCGTGCATTAAAAGCATTATGGTCTGTAACGGTATTAAATTTCGATGGAACAAATTTGGGCCGAAACATTACTCGTCCTCCTCGTTGCCATTGCCACGACCCACGACTATCGAGGACCGGCCGGTAGATATCGGTTTAATCGTTCGAAAGCTATTCGATTAATAGAACGAGCTGCCGTGCGGATTCGCTCACTGCCAGAGAATGAAAAAATATAACGCGTTGGGACGCACAACCCGAGGGTGTCGCACGGCTTCGCACCAGTTCGGGTTAGCTCGAACGATGTTTCGCAATTCATTGCTTACCGGCAATCAAATTTCCCCGCAGTGTGATTAGCCCCGTATTAATGGATAAACCCCTCGATCCATGCGAAACACACCGGGTTCGCCGGTCGTGTCAATTCGACCAATCGATGTTTAGGAGTTTAAAAGTTATTAATAATATTTATATTATTGTTATTATTACAAATATTATTAATACCGTTACAACCGTTACAAAATATATCAATAATATATTACACATACAATAAAAGTTAATGATAAATCGTTAATCGTCAGTGAAAATTAGACTAATTAGACAACAATAAAAAATGTCGATTTGCAGTGTTCGTACTTGTAATTTTTGTTGATTTTTTGTAAACATATCTTTTGTATTTTTTGTTTTTGCATTGCTTACCGGCAATTAAATTTCCCCGCAGTGTGATTAGCTACGTGTTAATGGATAAGACCCTCGATCTATGCGAAGCACCCCGGTTTCATCGGCCGAGTCAATCCGACCAATCAATGTTTAGGAGTTTTTACGTTGTTAATTATATTGTAATTAGCAATAATAATAATAATATCATTATTATAAATATTATTATTATCCTTACAAACGTTACAAAATATATATTAATAATATATTACTACACAATATTAATATAAAAGTTGATGATAAATCGTTAATCGTCAATGAAAATTTTACTAATTAGACAGCAATAAAAAATTTCGATTTACAGTCTTCGTACTTGTAATTTTTGTTGATTTTTTGTAAACATATCTGTTATATTTTTGCTTTCACAGGAATGGAAGCGATAATGTCGGAATTCTTCAACGACGGTACGACAGCCTTTTACGTCATCCTAATAGTTTGGATCGCCGATCAGTACGACGTTATCTGCTGTCATACACCAATCACCAAAAGACACTGGCTTAGGTGAGTTTTTCGTTTGTTTTATTTTTAATTTATAACACGATTACGAAAGAAAATAAAACATAAAAATCGTTGGATTCGGTGAAGCAGAGCAGACGTCAAACGTTGAAATGCCGGCCTGTCCACTTGGGATTTTTCTTTTTTAATTTTGTTTACAAATTTATCTGTCCCGAAACGGACATAATTAAAAAACGTTTTTAATTAAAAAGTATTAAGAGCTAAGCCTAGCTCAGAGTAGCCTCGGGTGGGCTGTAGCCAGTTCCCTTCACTCTCCTTATGCCGGGGATCAGCATCGGGCTCGAACTAAACCGGTCAAAGTGTCTGCCGCTACGTAGGGAGAGGAGACGGAGAAGGAGGAATATAATGCAACGCGGAAGTATCCTTTGTTGAACGTCAAAGACCCGATCTCCTCTGGCTCTTCCGGTTACCGGTCGGAAGGAAGCACGAATCCGTTCGCTCATATACCCTCCAAAGCTCAAAAACCTAAAAAAAAAAAAACATTCACCGAGATTCGGAACTTTTTCACCCATGCTCAGTCGGTAACAAAAACTGTAATTAATTTTTTTTTCAAGATCGCCAGTTCTTTCTAGGTAAAGGGAAATTCTGAAGGTTCGCCCAATTGACAGACGAAGTGCCTGACAAGTCTTAGGGACCAAATTTTTGAGGCCATTGAAAAACGAAAAAGAAATTTATTACAGTTTCAGTTACCGACTGAGTATCTGTTTCACATCGACTGAATGGCGTGGTTGGGTGACTGAGAGCGACCAATCGGCCGGAAGGAACGTTGAATCGGAGATGTCGAGACGCGAACAATTAAAGCTGTCCAGTGACCAATGGATCGTGGAACCGAGTGGGGAATCCCCGAGAAATTAAACCATTGAAAACGATTCGCATTGCTTGGCAATGTTCCGTATTCCGTTCGATCCCGAAGATTTGTCTCGAATGCCATTGGAGTGGTCACAGATTTGTAAGGGATTCCCGTCGACTGCATCGCGATAACGTCGACGCTTCGGTAAATCCTGCGAATCCTTATTAAGGAGGAGATATCATTACCACGCCTCATCCGGCTTGGAGCACCTATTACAATGTCGATTTGCCCAACCTCTCGGTCAATTCGATACCTTGAATTCCTCGTAAAACGGCATCCAAACGTTTGTATTACTGTTGTATTTTTTTTTTTTCGTTACTTCACTTTGTCACTAGAATACTAAGATTTTCTCGTACATGACCGGAATTCATCCACTTTGTCGGTATAGTAGGTCCGATCTTTGCAACTAAAAAGTAATATTTTTTAACTGCTGAATTGATCGAAGATTTTCGGGATGGACTTTTCCATTTTTTTCACTAATCTTTTCATTTTGTATAACGATCTGGTGTTGAGTTCATAAGAACGACCAGAAACGATGTCCCTCAGTTTCCCAGGTTGCCCAATATTTGCACTGTAATTGAATTAATTAATTAATATAAATTTTGTAAACATGTTTATGAAATGTAAACAATTCACATAAGTTATTCTACTGGGTGACTTCAACCCAAATAATAGAAAAAATAAGCAAATCAACGGATTCATTCACAGCTCATGCTTCATACAGATAAGCACATGGCTAAGTTTACGATGCCGAACAATATATATACCACCCCAGACCTTATTTTCTGCACTAAAAATATTAAAAACGATTTTACAAATATCGAGTGCATTACAGATATAGGATTGGACCATCATGCTATAATAATCTCCCTCGACACTACATGTGTAGAAAAACTCAACTTTGAGAAACTGAACATTGAGCAGATAAATAGAGAATTAAATACGGTGACGACCAACCTCAACAATTCCCCATTGAATGAAGATCTTATTGAGACATTCAATAACAACCTGCCAGACAATTTTCTACTTATAAACTGCCGCCCTTTATTGTGAGTCAAATAAAAATCAAAAGGCAACTATACCGGAAATATCAGTGAAATCGATGCAACCTGTTAAAAAAAAAATGAAATACATATAGTAGAAATATTAAAAAAAATTATTAGAATACATGACTCATTTGTGGCTGACGGCGTGTGATAAAATTCTCCAATCCAAGGGTAAAAACGGCTTAAAATTGCCCTGATTAGTGGTTGGTGAATCAATACTCGACTGATCACTGTTTCAACATGGGAAAACCAGCGAAGGATATATAGTATAGTTATCTATAGTATAAATAACTATACATGTATAGCAAGTGTTCGCGCGTAGTGAGATTAACACCGAGTATACCGAATCGATTGCAAAATAATAAAGCTACGTCAATAATGATCAAAACAAGTAGGATCTTAAATTTTATACGCCTGGTCAAGCTCACATAGATGGCGGCACTGATGTTGCCTGAAGCTTAACTTAGTAACTAGGATACTCAGATTTCCCCCTAGGCGGCCGGCACTCGTCCACTCTGTCGGTATAGCAGATCCGATCTTTGCAATCAAATACCAATGTTCTTCATCTGCTTAATAATTTGAGAATTTTTTCGAGATAGACGTTTCAGTTTTTTTTCACTAATCTTTTTTGAATTCTGTATAGCGATCCGGTGCTGAATCGGTAGGGACGACCGGAAACGGCGTCCCTCAGTCGCCCAGGTTGCCCAGTGTTTGCACTGTAATTTTGCCTGGAGCAAACTGTTCGCCTCTCGGTCACCTCTATACCGCTCTCGTGCCATTTCAACAGCCGCTAAAATAACACCCATCCTTTCGTGCAAGGTCCTCACCCCCCGCCCGCTTTCGCGCACCGATCCTCGAATAGACGGTGGCTGGCGTGTGTTGTTCATATAATTGCTCAATAGCTTCAATTAGGGGACCTTATTCAATCATAATCATCCTTCCTGCATACCCTTCCCCGCTTAATGGTAGCGTGCGGTTCAGCTATATTTGCGGACAAGCCCACCTGATTGTAAGAGCGCAATTGAGAGTGCCGTCACACGTTCGAAACACCGGAGGTGGATTATTTATCAACTCGAAATAACACAACTCCGTTCCCGAGTCGCGTTTCAACGGTACTTCTCCTGTTTTTTTATTTATTTTTTATCCTGTGGCGGTAACTGGTAAAATAGTTTCTCACTGAAACGTAGTTTTCGACTATTTATAAAAAAAAAACCAATTTTGCTTCCTCATAGAGGAACCTGCTTGCGTGAAAAAAAAATCGAGATTTTAGTGTCAGAGTACTTAAAATAGTCTGGCGAATAAAGAAACGTGATTTTTACCGCTAGGTAAATGCTAATTCGGATGTGTGTTTGTTTATGTGGGTGGGTGTGTGCGTGCGTGTGTGCATAGGTTTTCTATAGACACGGCAGTCTTTGAACTGGTCCCTTTCATGACTATCATAAATGCTGCCCCAAAAAAACGTGAAATTCGAAGTACTATTCTTGAACGATCGTGAATCACGCCTTATCCCATCTGCGTTACTGCCTGCAGCCTGCAGAATAGCGAAAATTACGCATAATTAGTTTACAACCTAAATAAAATTACTAAAGGATTTTTTCCATACCGCCGAAAAAATTGACAGGCATATAACATATATATTTACATATTGACAGACATATAACATATATATTTACAGGTTAACCCTGTAAATATTCTTTAAACATACATTCCTAGTCAAAAGTGCGATTCAGTGAGAATGTCGAATCATTCTTAATAGAATACAAATCTGAAGAAGAAAAATGAAAACAACGATGTACTAAATGACACGGTGGCATGGAAAGCATATCGGTATGTGAAAATACGCAATTAACTGGCAACGAAAATATCCTGAGGATGACCCAGCATTCCTGAAACAGGAACTATAGGATCCTTAAACTCATTGACAAAAGAAAAATCAATTTAGGCGGTACTACATCCATAATAAATGCCTAGTTGCAATAAAAATTAAAATCTCACGTTTTATATAGCTCCTTCAATTATATAATTGAACAAATCCGGGAAAACTTTATAAACAATAATGCAATTTAAACAAACTTTTTCGAACAGAATTTTCATTGAACATTTTCATAAAACTTAGGCATGTGGAAGACCATATACCTAATTTTTTAAGTTTTTTATTTTTACCAAGTATTCGAAATTCTCACTGAATCACTTTATTGTCTGGGAATGTATGTGTAAGGAATCCTTATGGGGTTAACATATTGTCTACCAATTTTTCGGGAGTATGGAAAAAATCTTCAGGTTTTTTATTGCTAAATCGGCGAACTGCAATACTCAGTAGTGAACTTGTGAAAACTACAAGTAATACTTAGTAGTTAACTGCTGGAAACTCATAGTAAACTCGAGTCTGCAAAAATAATAATAATAATTATTATTATTAATATTTACAGAAAGAAAGTTACACTTATTATATCTGCTTGAAAATATTTGTACAAATACGTAATGACATTACATATTTCGCTATAAAAAGAATAACCGCTTGTTTATGATTTTAATAACAGTCGGTGGACGTCTCCTCTCAGCCTGCTCAATCGTATCTATATATTAACTGTATATAGGGTTCATTTAATTATATCTTTGGGAGAAACCGCCCGACTGCCACTAAAATGATAAACAAGCGGTTACGATTTTACTCTTTTTATAGCGAAATACGTAATGTACTTCTTTTTGCAGTCAGGAGTTTTATAAAATAATGTTTGTTCTTTTTCAAGACACTTTTAATCTAAAAGTCTCGGTAAAGTTTTTACATCGTAATTGGTATCCACCCCATTAACCATAACATTGTTTTACAAACTCCGTATCATCCATTGTTCACGCATTCAGTCATTCCTACGAGAAGGTTTGCTTCAGCAAAATGAGAGTAATCCCTACTCGCTTTTCCCAACTTTCTTGACGTCTCCTCCACGCACATCCGAAAGCTCTTCCGATGGCAAGCATTATTATTCCCACCGACCGGAGAACATTAGCTTTTGCGTTGCTTGTCAGCAAGCTGAGCAGCGGCGGATAAGAGATCTCTCGTGAGCAGCGAGAAGGCGGTGGGGGTAAAGGTGTAGTCATAGGTGTACAGGTAAGAGTAAGGGTATGAGAATAGAGAAATGGAATGGGTATAGTCGAACCGGCGTGAGCAACGGGATTTCCGATACTCTCGTGGCGCTTTAATCACGGCATCCGTGTCCGTCGAGCGCGACGGGAGATATTCCGGACAGCGGCCGTCAGACAGGCGCCAGGCGAAAGCCACCCCCCTCCTTCCCCACCACCCTGGCACGGCCGGGGGTGAAATCGTTGGTACCGTCTCTCGTCTCGTTGGTTGGGTTCCTTGCCTACCGGGACGCTGACGTACACTCGCCAACATCCCGGGGTCCCCGACGACGCCAACAACGACGTCATTTTCCACGCTTCCTCAATTTCGCATTCGCTCTCTTTCTGCCATATACCGTTTTTATGCGGATATATATACACGGGCACACACCAGTGGAGAGGGTATACGGAAGAGGTGGCAAACTCGCCTTACGCAGATTTCCTTAGGGGAGAGCAGGCAAAACGGAAACATGGGGCAAAACGAACCGTTTTTACCAATATTTTGCGGGGCAAAAAAAGGTCGTCGCAATTTGGGTGCGTTTTCACCCCGTGGATTCGTTTCACCCCCCGCCTCACGCCGATTTCCTTGGGGGAGGTGAGCGGGGCAAAACGGAATTTCTATGGGTCATGGAAAAAGTCTGATCACTTGTAGGGTCTGCAAATTTTACTTCAAATTCGGATTCAGCTACATAAAAAAACTTGAGTTGTCGATGGACAACCAGATCGTAATAGCATACAAATATATATATATTGAAAATTCCACTACAGGTGTCATGAAGCGAAAGTTGCACGACGTTTTTTTACCCGTAACGGGGATGCTGGCAGTGAAGGGGTTAATATTAGACAATTCACGCCGGATGCGTGAAAAATAGCAGCCGGATACGCAAAAATAGTACCATGCCTTTTTGGACGTCTTTCGGCCGATAATATAAGCCAGAATTATTATTCTTCGTCCCTTTTTTTGTGAACCGCTCGGGGCATATGCGAAAGGTCTCGACGGTTTATTAGCAGAAGGGCCCAGCCAAGAGACCGCTGAAAATTAGTCTCCGAAGGATAATTATCCGGGACCATTAATCGTCGGTTCCCGCTTCGCAGGGGGATGGTTGCAGGAAACGTCGTTGAATACTAAACGTCTCGTGGGCGCGGTAGGTATTATTTACCCCGTTGGTCGATGCCAGAATGTTTTTCCTCTTATCGATGGAGTTCTTCTCTCTACACTTCCGCTAGGCAAAGAGCTACTCCCACCGGCCTTCCCCCCCTCCACGTCCCATCTCCTCGCTCCGGTGTAAGTTGACATTCTGTAGTTGGCACGAAAACCATTATCTCCTCGGACGTATGGATTTCCGTTTTTTTTTTTCTCATTCTTTCCTTCCACGGTCTCGTCATCCCGGAGTGTCGGAGACTTTGCACAACGGCCAAGTGGGTTAAATTACCCTGGTTTTCTCCATTGTCCTGGATCCTTGTCGCCACTCGGCGAAGGGACAACGCCCTATCGGAAAAAATCTTCTGCAACTAGAAGGGGGGGGGGGATGGACCAGCTCCGAAATATAATGGTGTTACGTCCAGACCGGCGAATAGGGAGTCGGCTCGGTAAAAACCATAAATGTATAGCCTCTCCTTAGAGTCGGGGTGTTAACCCTCTACTCGGAGACGGAAACCTCGCTGTACCGCCGAGGATATGCAGTAGAGGACCGCATAAGTTTCATGATTACCAACCAATCAAGCCAATTAGATACGACCGAATGAGTTGGATTTACCACTGCCTGCTTTAGTACCGAAACACTTGGAGCACGAGCTCCAAGGAGCCGCAGACGCTGAAGCCTGTTCTAGCTATTGGCAGCTATGTCGGATGCATATAGAGTCCATGTTCAGATTCTTGGCAAAACACCGACGAAGCTCGGACGCCGGGAGTTGAACCTGAGAATGGGTGTAACGGCATGAGTTTTCCGCATATTCCCTACGCCCATGGCAGATATGTCATGGCAAAAATGCGATACAGAGGGAGAAAGTTGGATCCGGCCGCAAAAAGGAGGAGACAAATTTCCGGCGAGGACGACGCAGCGTACCGATTGTCCGGAGCGCCGAGTCTGTGTACCAGACCTGACACTCCGCAATAGCTATTCCCAGTCAGAGTGTAAACTACCGTGCTGAGGGCTATATGGGTATGGTATGTCGTAACTAGGGCTGTACAGTTGAGCCGTCTTAGCCGGCTAAAAAATCTTATCCGGCTAATGAAGATTATTGTTTATTGCTTAGCCGGCTAATATGGCTTGGTTGAAATTTATTCATTTCTGTACTATCATTTGCTTCGACTACCTTTAAGATCTTCAAAATCTTATTCCATCGAATTAATTATGTCTCTCAATACGTCTCTATTCTGGGATAAGAAAGTTATAATGTTCTCATTTCCCGTGAAATAATAGCAGTACAATAATGAATAAATAAAACAGGTAATGTGCCATAGATAAATGTTTTATTCATTTCATCAGTGTCCTTGTAATTCACAATAAACATGAATAGCCAGCTAAACTGCGGCTAATTTTTAGCCGGTCAAACCATCTTAGCCGGCTAAGACGGCTTAGCCGACCAAACTATAATGCCCATTAGCCAGATAAGATTTTTTAGCCAGCGAAGACGGCTCAACTGTACATCCCTAGTTGTAACGCGTGCTTCTAGGAAACCAGGCGACATTCTAGAATATTTAGCCTAACCTCTTTAAATTGGGCTCTGAGGAGGTTAACTACGATCCCTAGCATGGCTGCAGGTAAGGATGCTGGGGGACAGGGGACTCACTAAAGACACCCTGAGCCACAGGTAATCCTGGGAAAGGTACCAAGTCGCAGAAGTCGGTGCGAAAGTCAAAAATACATGAATAATGACACGAGTAATGCCTGTCGGTTGAGTTCCGAGTCTGAGGAACATAACATTGACTATCAGGGCAAGGGGTTCATTTTTTGTCTGATAAAAAATAATAAATTAGACTGATCGACTTTGCTCCACTAGCCGCAATTTTTGTAAATGCTCAAATGAAAATTTGGTACCGACAATTTTTACTCATTGAAATTTTCTTTAAAAAGGCACCTTGGTCATAAATAATCGCTTGGACAACTCGATTATGCAGAAAAGGCAGAGTCTGCTGAGAATTGACAGTCTATCGGATGTTATCGAGCACCGTAGTGTGTGACGGCGCAGGGCGCCATCGGTTATGTAGATTGAGACGAGGAAGAGAGAAAATGACAACGCGCCATTTGCCATCGTGTCCAGTGTCTGTGGGCAACAGGCAAGAATCTATTTACATGGTAATGGGCGACGTTACTTCCTTGTATAAATGTCGAGACTCGACGTCGGCTTTGGTCACGGGGTCGCAGTACGGCGAAAATATGTTCATATTTATCGACACTACTTTGGCCTACCGTTGGCTTGGTCGATAAAATCTCTCGAAATATTCTTCAAAGCTGCGTTTCTTTGGTAATCATCCGTGTCGAGTCACTTAAGCCCTTCAATCAGTCACTACCCGTATAAGGGACCAAAAAGCGCCACTTTCGCTCTATGACACCTGCAGGGGCATCTTGAAAAAAAAGTGTACTACAGTACACGACCGCGTTTCTCCGTTCCTCGGGAGCCAATCCAATTAGGCACGACCGCGTATTTCCGATACCCCACTACCTGCCCAAGTACCTGCCCATCGTCCCTTTCCATACGCAAAAATTGTCGGAATTACAGCAGCGACGATTTCATTCGCAGGTAGCAAAAGGGAAGGAGTCGTTTCTTTCTCCACCAAACAGGTAACGGACCTTGAGAAGGGGCCGAATTGGACTTATGCGGTCGTCATTTTCGGAAATACGCGGTCGTTCGGACTTATGCGGTTAGGAGAAACGCGGTCGTGTACTGTATTACGATCTGAAGGTGATCCAAAGGTTTATAAGGTCGCTGATTCCAAATCTGAAGTCGCATTTACAACATTCAAAATAGTAGATACAATACGGCGGATCAAATTCATTGGCTTCAAGTGGCTCATTTCCGCACAAAATACATGCAATTTGTATTTTTTTCGAAATTGTAAAAATTGACAATTTTCAGCATAGGGAATCCTATGTTAAATTTTGCGAAACGGCACTTTTTTCAAAAAATTTCGAGATATCGAATTAAAACCTCCGCCATTGTTTTCAAGTGGCATATTTACCAACCGATTTACCGACCGAGCAACTAGTCATCATTTCCAAATTTAAACACATGCCTGAAAACGGCAATAATAATCAATTATTGAGTGTGTCTGCCAGGATGCCATGAGCAAACATTCTTGTCTCCGGTATGCAGCCCGGAACGATCCGATAATTCAGCGCGTTGTGAATTTGAAGTTTCTCCGTCTGCGACATAACCTCCTTGCGTCCGCACTCGCTGCTCGACTGGGCACGGAGTGCAACAACGTATCATTCGATCCACCAAGCGATACCGCAGAGGGTGAGCTGCTCTCCGAGAAACTGTTTGTACTTGGAACTCCCGTACCGAACGGTACGAGTGCGTTGGATCATTATTGCTAATTGCATCGGTACTTTGATACGGCGATATACTCGGCTCGGTCGCCATCCTCCATCTTGCAGGCTAAAACCGTCGTGTGGCATCGACGATGAAGAGATCGCAGGATTGGACCTGCCTCTAACGAACCACAAAGTTGGATCAAACCGGCCTCGACGAGACGGAGGAATCAGACTAATCTTCCTTTGTCTCCGCGGAGTTCCAAATCCTAATCTTCCGTATTATTTTTCATCTGGATCTGGCAACTCCGCTCTCACGGGTCACGTTCGTAGTCGGGAGGACTCCACGATTTCCAGAGCCGATATATGTCGAATCGGCAAGGGCCAATCGGAGTGTCGTAAATTCGACGAGGCTGCACTCTTTTCTGCACGACACTACGAGAGTCCGGACGAGATCGTTATACATGATCAAGACCCAATTTGACCCTCGATGGACCGGATCAGTTATAATTTATTTATTTATTTGTTGAATATACGGGACATGCCCTTCTTACAGTTGTATCCCCCATGGAAATAAAGTATATGCATAAATATATTTCGGGATATATGTTATATATACATGAGATATATACTGGATATATAATGTATATCCAATATATATCTGAGATATAGAACTTTTTGCCACATTATATATCTGAAAAGTATAACGAAGATATATGAAAGATATATACATAACATATATTCATTCAAATTTCTTTTTACGGCGGCTAGTACGTACCGAAAAATGGTTTGGGAATATTTAAAAAATTGATTGGTTTGTCATCATGAATTATATCAATTTAGAATACAATACTATATTTGGAGAAAGAAATAAACGTAACGACCTGAAGTTGGGCTCGAACCCGGGACCTTTCGCACGCTAACCTGGAACCTTACCGATACGCTGCCACCTATCATTTTAATTGTTCTCATTCCCAGCGAGATTTGAACGTAACAAAAGTTTTGTTATTTCAAGTGATGATCATCAATTTTCTGATGATGAAAGTAAATCGGTTTATTGAGCCTTTTGCTTATTACAAAATGAAAAAGAACAAAAATAACCATACTTATGTTTAAGCTACCGAATAACGGATCGCCTATGCGTCTGTATGTGATAGTTTTTTACGCATAAAATGATTTTGAATGTCAAATTTAAATAATTCAGAAAAATGTTCACAACTTTTCAAAATTCACTTCTATAATATTAACCATAAACATAGGTACTATCAGATGCTTTAAAAATTATTGGTTGCGGAGTAGCGCGATATCTAAGTCTCTAGATGCAATCGCCAATATCTATTTACATATTTCTCGGAGCAGTTTGAGTTTAGGCTATGTACAGTCACAGATGATACGCTGTTCTGTCAAATCAAAGATATATATAAAAAATACATCGAATTATATATAATTAATATATAGGAATATGTAAAATATTTATATACATGAATATATATGACGTATATAAATTATATATCTTTCTATATATCTGACATATACTTCATTTCCATGGGGGATACAATAGTGAGAAAGCATAGCGCGTAGTGAAGAAGAAAAATATCAATGCGTAAAAATGTCATGATGTTGGGATACGGTTTCGTTTACGGATAGAACTGAGAAGCAAAGGCTTACAATATTTGAAAACTCATCTGTGACGTATGGTCCAGTGATACAAGGTGTGACACTAACGACAAGAAAGCAATTAGCGGTGAGCTATTTTATGGTTTCACGGCAAACCGCGCACATTTTTATGATAGATCATTTGACCACCCACTTCTTTTGGGAATTTCGTCAGTATCTAATTTCCTTACACTGAGAAAGAGAAACGGTTGGATTAAGGAAATGCGTGGTGATATACATTCAAAGGTTTATTTGGTTGGTTTAACAAAAAATTTTCTTTCAATCGAACGTTTTTGTATCAATTGAAGCGAATAATCATTTAACAAAACAATGCTTTATTTGTACCAAACAAATAACAGCTTTGAACGTGTGTCACCGTGACGTTTGGTTAATACAACAAAATTTTTTATCAGTGTAGTTACCACCGTCGGGATTCCGCTCATGTGCTTTATTGACAGATTAATTTCCCAACATTCCGGTGAACTTTGAGCATTGTGCTGGGTTTTTTGAGTTGGTCTGGTTGTAGTATGTTGACTTCTCATAAATCCGCATCGATGCAATTAGCCCTTCAGATACCGGGGACCTTTTGCCGATAGCAAACAACCATGCCTTCTTTCAAGCACAAAAACGATACGGATCATCGTAATAAATTTTCTTCTGCGTTATCAAAAAAACAACCCTTCAAGGTACATCTGTAAATTTTTTCAAATTTTTTGCAGCACGATAACTTGTTACTCGAATCGGTCGAAGGTTGCGTCTTGGCAAATGCTAGGTTCTCGCTGAGCGAGACACCGTGAAGGGCTAGTTCACAGGGACGAGACGAAAAGAAAAAAGTTGCTTCGAATATTCTCGCAGTTGGATTTGATTTCGAGTTATGGCACTGGCTCTCACGAGATACGAGCCGCCTACCGTCGTAGTTGGGTGTCGTGCGGGTCATCGGTGGTGGTGATGCTGAAGCACCGAGCTGGAAACGGGTGATCTCTGCAAGTTAATTTGTAACTCGAGCATTTCGTCAGGCGAGAGTGGGCGAGGCAGTGAAGTGGTAGAGAGGAGTCGTCGGTGAAACGGACGGGCGGATGAACTTCCCGAGGGGTTGGATGGCTCGGAGTGAGGTCTCAGGTTGTGGGAGGAGAAACACGGAAAGAGAGGCGCCGGAGAGGATGAGACAACTTTGATTATATATTATATATTATATATTATATATTATATATTATATATTATATATTATATATTATATATTATATATTATATATTATATATTATATATTATATATTATATATTATATATTATATATTATATATTATATATTATATATTATATATTATATATTATATATTATATATTATATATTATATATTATATATTATATATTATATATTATATATTATATATTGGGGAAGAGAGGATGGCAAAACGGACCCGAGTCTTCCATTCGACATAAGACGTTTTTTAGGCCTCCCCGAAAAATTCGTAATCCGGTCCATTTTGTCCTTGGATTCCGTTTTACCTCGCACTCCCCAATACATGCGATTGTACAGTGCAGTGAGAAACATTAAAAGACATGTGACGAGGATATTTTTTTCCAACCATTCTGTTTTCCAAGCTGAAAATTTCAATTCTTCGAGAAAAAAAAATTATTTCAATCGGTTATTTTTGCCCGTCCAATGTTAATTTTTTATTTTTATTTTTGGTAAGAACGGCTTTTCCCATTTCTTGATTTAGACTGTCGAACGTGCAGAAGCGCGAATACAGCAGACGAGCGTATGATGAGAAATAGACGGAGACGTAGATCAGATGTTGAGTGCATTGACTCTGAATCGAGAGAAACGAGAAGATGAAGATAGGGCAGCGAAGAGAGAGGTGGGCGACGAAGAAACGAAGCCAAAGGGGAACGTAGTATGCTTGTAGAAGAGAATACCCACACATAGAGAGCGAGAGAGCGAGAGAGAACTTGAGCTCAGAGCTTGTCTCTCGGTTGCCCGCGGGTACGCGGATGGGGTTGGAAGGGGGAGGGGTTATGACGACGATACCTTACGGGTGGCTTGTTTGTTGCGCTAATGCGCTAATTAGTGGAGTGCTATCGCATCGCTACTAGGAATCCTCACGGAGAGCAAAGTCCATACTTGCGCACAGCGTGGAAATCGTAAGCAGAGAAAAACATTTTGAAAAATGGAGAACAACCCTGAGGACAGCAACGGTGAAAAAAAAATCACAATCGTTGTGACTTATGTTGTTGAGGTTGAATGAAAAATACGGACAGATGTTTTCTGCTGTGCAGATTTTTGTGTTCACGTGGCACGCCAAAATAACACTCCGAAAATAACGCAATTGGAAAAAAATATGTGAAACAACACGCGTCAAGATAAAGTATTCCAGAAATAAGAACATGTCAAACTACATTTCGCGGAAAATATCTTTATGACTTATGTTGTTGAGATTGAATAAAAAATATGGACCGACGTTTTCTGCTGTGCAGATTTTTGTGTTGACGTGGCACGTCAAAATAACACTCCGAAAATAACGCAATTGGAAAAAAAATATATGAAACAACACGCGTCAAGGTAAAGTATTCCAGAAATAATAACATGTCAAACAACATTTCGCGGAAAATATAGCTCGTGAGAAAATGACACCACGTTATTATGATATTGTGCGTTATTTCGGTGTACGTTGTTGCGGCGTGCGCTGTTGCGGTATGCGCTCTTCAGGGAATACGTCACACAACGACTTTTCTACTTTTGGAACTAAAAATCACAAGTGTTATAAAGCAATGAATAAGGTTTTTTTAAAAGAATTTCTAATAATTTTTTCTCCACATGGATTCCGAGATACATGAGCTTAAAATTGGGTCAATTACCATGAGCTGCATATGGTGCCGCGTGCAAAGCAACATTCTTTTCTTAAAAATATATATTTCCAGACTACTATATTAGAATTTTTTTGCTAAAACAACATTACAACATCATTAGGCAAAGTTGGGCAGTATTTGAAGTACCGAGTACTTATTTGGTACTTGCAGTACTTACTTGAAGTACTCAAGTACTTTTCGGTACTCTAAGTACTTTTTTGTGATTTCAAGTACCAAGTACTAGTACTTTTTTTCATCACGATTCCTTTCGAATACTCGATGATTCTATGATACTAAGTTTCTATTGTAATATGATTTTCTGTCTTAAGTTTGAAATTTATATAATTTTACTAAGAAACATAAAACGTAAGTTACGGAGAGCATCGTCGTGGTTCACAGACGGCTTTGTCTACGTGAAGAGGCGATCCACGCTCCCTGTTTGTGTATATACATGAGCTACTAGTAATCACACCACAGGACCTGCCGTGAATCTCATAACATCCGAAACCATAATCTTAATACACTAGGACCTCGATTTTGGCGCCCTCGGTTTCCTCAACAGTCCCCACCAGGTAACGAATGTCGATCGACACAGTAAGCTTTAGGCCATGCTCGACAGTTAGTATGGGCGGAACATGCGCAACCTCGGTTTTGCTAAGTGTGATGCGGAGCCGGTCCCGCCGCTGTGAACGAAGTCGAGGTCCTAGTGTACTAATTTACTACGACTCTTTTGTTTGGCTGACAGTGGGGAATTCAGATTTGTGTCGGCTGCGATTTTTTCAGTAGCACTCGACATGTCGAGTTGCACGGTAATAACTCGAGCTACTTCTAAAATGACGCGAATTAGTTTGCGAATGCGAATGCGAAAGCCCACTGTTTTAGAGCAATCGAATCGCGAGGCTCAAAATCCAACTATTTGTGAAAATAAAACCAACAATGTTGGGTTTACAACATTGTTGGTTTTATTTACCCCCATACAACACATCGACATGTAACACTCCGGCCGACCAATCAGTTTCACCAGGATTATTAACTGTATTAATAATGGTAACAGAATGCTTGTCCATCTTTCTTTGTCACCTCAGCGAAGTAGTATCAGCAAAGTAGTATCATACAAGAGTTCATAGTAACGCTGGGAACACAGTTGTGAAAAGTGCTTGCGAAATACTTGAAGTACAAAAAGTACTTGATACTTCAAGTACTTCCTGTACTTTGTACTTTGTACTTGAAGTACTTTTTGGTACTTTGCCAAACTCTGTTATTAGGGACGTATTAAAAAAATTGAGTTGTGCCCATAGATTTTCGAAGATATTACGAGTTGAAAGAGCTTCGAACTTGTATATGAATAGATATCTAGGCATCAACCATTGCTAGCAACATGCCCCCCCCCCCCACCCCCCACCATTAAGAAACGGCGATCTGTGACGTATTCCCTTAAGGTGATATCGTATAACCCCCCGCCCACCTACCCCGCGCCCAGTTGGTAACGAAAACTGTACTGCATGTTATTTGAGGTCGCAGATCGCCGAGGAAAACGAAAATTGTCTTTCCCTCCGTCTGGATTCCCTAAGGAAAGACAATTTTCTTTATCCTCGGCGGTCTGCGGTCTTAAGGGCATGTGGTACAGACTCAGTCGGTAACAAATCGCCTTCCCTGTTTTCTTCAAAACGATTGATACGACGAGCAAAAGCAAATTAGGTTTTTATACTTATGTCTATTGACTACAAAAACCTAATTTGATTTTGGTGGAAGCATCAACCATCACGGAGAAAATAGGGAAAGCGATTTTTTTACCATCAGAGCATCAATACGTATGTATCACATGCCCTTAAAACGGCATGCAGTACAGTTTTTGTTATCGACGGCGGTATTTCACATTACCTTAAGTACGATGTGAGCTCTTAAGGCCTGCGCTGTTGAGATGTGTGCTCATACGGCGTACGTTGTAGCGGCTTGCGTCGTTGCAGCATTTGTGGTTACCGCTTCAGTTATTACGAAGTGCGTTATTTTGACGAGTGTTATTTTCGAATTACGCTATTTCGGCGTGTCTATGACGGAAATGTGTCGAGAATCCTCGTCGTTGCCTCTCATGCATTTTGACATGTTCTGATGGAAGCGTTCGAGGTTCGGTTTTGAACTATCGTCGAACTTTACGTGTCAGCACCAAAACTTGCTTTTGGGAATCAAACGGTTAGTCTTCGAGTTGTTGGTAAACTGGACGACGATGCCATTCCTAATCGTAGCAAGCCCATCGAAGCTGCACGATCACGCGCGATTAGGAATTGATGTTTATATCGAATTCTGCCATTCGAGTTTTACCTACTACCGGGTACCGTCATGGTACCTAAGAACCTAAGTTAGGGGTGTCTGCGAGTGTGATGACGTATGGATATCGACCTGCGAGAGACCGCACGAATTTTCGAACGAGTTTGTTCAAATAACGCTGCGAGGTCCGCGAGGACTCCGGGACACGAGTTCTATGATTTCTCGCAACTTCGCTCCGTCGGGATTTTCGTCGAGTTGCCGATAGCCCGCGAACACTCGAATCCCATTGCGCCTCGTCGGAATATGACGAAATTTTATTTTTCTAGTTATCAAACTGTAAAAGATCACTCGCGGCGCTGATTCGGACAGGTTTGAACTTTTGGGTTTCGTAGTTTTGACACCAGTTTTCATATCGGTATGGTAATGGGACAATCTGGTTAGTTGGATCATATCGCTCCGATTTCGCTACGAACAAACCGAAAAACATTAATTTTTAGCTAAGCCGTGCAACGACGAAGAACCGACGCGTTGGTTACGAAAAGAAAAATGCCTTTTCGGCCATCATCAATGCGTCACATGACTTTGGGCAAAGATCGTTAGGTCATTAAGTGTTTAGCGAGAAAAAATACACAAGATTGTGAGGTTGCGAAGTTAAATTTTTTTTTTTTTTTGTTATTTTGTCTTAATTTTTTGGCGTTTCTTACCGGGCTGTAATGACTCGAAAGAACGGTTCCGAACTTCGTGAAAGAGCATATGTTATATATTTTCCCCTAGAACAGAACATCCACGCTAATTTTTCCATCGCAGTAAATAACGAAAATCGCACATTTCGGCGGAATTTGCCGGCTAAAAAAAACACACACATACACACTTTTAGCTCAAGCCTACATACTTTTTGCCGCTGATTCAGAATTTGCCACTTTTTTGCTCCTAGTTTAATTTTCGATAGGATGATTCGAACAAGAATGGAGGAAAAAGATCTGTGTCTAAAAATCTAGATCTAGAAATGTACATAAATAATCTGGATCCAAAAATCTAAAATGTAGATCTACATAAAAAAATCGAATATCTTGCATGCACTTAGAAAAATAATTTATTTAACGACCACCGTTTATTTGGCTTAAGTAAAATATTTATTTGATTTAAATGAATATTTATTTCATTTAAGAAAATATTTACCTAATTTAAATAAATATTTATTTAAAACAAATAAATATTTTACTTACACCAAATAAACGGTGGCCGTCAAATAAATTATTTTTCTGTGTGTGCGGGTAAAAAACAAATGTGGTAGGTCTCTACCCCAATACATAAAATTATCTAGATCCAAGTGTTCGAACCCAAGGATCTAAAATCTAGATCTAGATCCAAAAGTCTACACTGAGAAAAAAAACCAATTGAGTCAACAAAACGAGCGCTTACGGGTGGCGAAATAAATTTTTGGTTGATCGAACGAAATAATTGTCGTAGTAAGTAAAGAAACATTTGATTCGACGGGCTGTTAGTTCGATCAACGAGGTATTCCTTTCGATCAACCAAACATTTCTTTCGCCACTCAATTTTTTTTTTTGACTCAATTGATTTTTTTCTCCGTGTAATATCTTGGATGCGGGTAAAAAAAAATGTTACTGGTCTCTACACCAATACTGAAAAATGGTGCTGATACCGTGAATCCAGAACGTTAAGATGAACAGCAGCAAATAAGATCGTTGTGTATTCTCATTGCCGGCCCCTGGGAGGCGACCTCAGTCGTGAGGCTCGTACCAGCGGAAAATGAAATATCGTACCTAAGAAGAACACCGTGGAACCGCAGGGAGGGTTGGGGGGGGGGGGGGTCCGGGGAAGGGGTGGGGGCGGAAGTGTGACCACAGTCCACTAAGGACGACAACCGAGGTGGAGTGAAAAATGAATACGCGAGCGTGTTTACGGCCGTAAAATAGAGAAAGAATAAAGCAAACAATAAGGAATATGTCGTGGGAACTGGACATGCGGTTTCGCCGTTGGACGCTCGTACAGATTGAACGAGTTCTTTCCTTCTTATTTTTCATTTATTAATATATTTTTCCTCTCTGGAGATCTCTGTTTTGAGATTAAGTGAAAACCTCTCCCTTTGGCCAAACCGGGCTCGGTCGGTAACACAAAACTGTAATAATTTTTCTTTTTTTTCTCAAGACTCCTAAATCTTTTTCAAAAAATGTAAATGTCTAGTGTCCGCGTGACCGATAGATGAAGATTCCGAAAATTTGACTTTACAAAACCGACTTGACAAAAACGGCTATAAAACGGATTACAGTTTTCTATTATCGACCGCAGTCATTCGCGATGCACTCACAATTAATAAAAACACTATTTTCTCTAAAAAAAAAAAAAAAAACGACCGAACTTTCTGTTTGTTATCGCGAAACCATTGCGTCCAACCTCTTACACGATAATGCACTCGGATTAGGGCTCATTCCGTCGTCCGATAATCCCGAATCATTGTGACTGCCGTAACGGCGAGAGCGCGAATATAACAGTTATTTATTCCACTCGAGCTTTCCGTGTGTATCGAGGATTACCTTTTCGCGGCGCTGCAAAGAAAATGATGGAGTGACGACCAACGCGGGTGGAATCGAAAAATGTATTTTACACGCTCACTGAAGTCCATACAATTTCTCTATTCTCCTTCCACTGCTTTGGATATTAAAATATATAATCCACCGAGTGGAAATCCACAGGAAGTGTGTACTTATTATTATACAATAATAATAATAAATATTTTACTTAAACCAAATAAAAGGTGGCCGTCAAATAAATGATTTTTCTGCGTGTATACTTTCATATTTTATCTATTATTTTCCAATGATTCCGTGAAATTATAAAAATCGACGCCGTATTCGCCATAATTTTTTTTTGTATTCTTACGTATTTCATTTGATTGTTCAATATTTTTATCTTTTTTTTCGATTCCATAACATGTCTCAGGCTATTCGCGTTTTCATAGTTCTCGTCTTCACGGTATTCAACGGTATCCCTAGCATGGTCAATTCTCTTTATTTTTTTATTTCTCTATGGGTTATAACGTCAGTACTCAAAGTCCCGCGGGAGCTCGCAGCCACCCCGTCGGGCGAAGCTCAGATTGCTTTTATACCGTGCGATTGATTGACAATATACTTACGTTAGGAGAGTAGCGAAGTTACGGAGGCCACTGCTCTACTACTCTACCGCAATCGATACCCGCCGCATTCCCCACTTCTTTCAATATATAGTATGTATGTACATATATATATATATACATGTATATATATATATATATCGAAAACTCGTCACTGCTGCGAAATGACGTCCAATACTTTACCGAACTAAGTATCAACCCAGTGCGATTGCTCGAGTCTTATTTATAGCACAGGAAAGCCTCGTTACCGAAGGATTTGGATATTTGCGCTTTAAGACAACAGTTATTCAATTTATTAGCGATACGGACCGAGGAGATATTTGTAAAAAATGATCATGTCTATAGTTTATCATCGGTGACAATTAGCCCGGTAAGAGTTTTTTTTTTATTGGAAAAAGACTGGATAAGTTATATGATAGGACCCGAGCAGAAATTTAATCCGGCCAGAATACGGCCCATAGTTGGCGCGCCAGAAAATCAACTCCGGCCCGGATATGGCATATCGATATGGCCATGATCCGTGGTGTAACGCGCGTGTAAATCCGGCCCTGATCCGGCATTAGGATCCGGTCCAAGTTCAGGCCCTGATATGGGCCTGACGAGGCCCGGATCACGCACCATTCCTCTTTTTGACAACAAAATTTACAAAAATATTACACTTACACTAAATTCAGCCGGGGGTTCAACGCTTTATTTCATTATATTTTATTATACCTTACTAATTCTCACATTTTTATATCGGAAACACATTAGTAATTTATTACCCAGTTTGGGGCTTGAACCCCGGTCATCTAAGTTTGTAGTCGGGAATCAACCCACTCGGCCATTCAGAACTTGCGAATAATATTTTGGAACTTGTATATAACGTATGCTAGAAATGCTGAATATGTGGATCGTGATTTAATGACATAACATTCAATTGTTATATCTCTGTTTTTATGTTTGTGAGGTATTGTACTTATTCAATCAATTCAGTTCAATCAATTACTTGGCTATTTCTAACGGTCAATTGTTTTGTTAGACATTTTTTTATTAAAATATGTTGACAAGTTGGGCCAATGAAGGAAAATTTTGTACTTTTGTCGCTACGACATAGTTACGGCCTTTTGACGTCATAATTCTTTATTGTCGGCAGGGTAACTATCGTCCTATAATTGGGCCCGGACCGTGAACAATAAATTAAATAAGTAAATAATTTGTTGCTGATGTCGAGTGACAAGAAATTATATACTTTACGTTTCGGTGACTTTCGGAGTACTCTTTAAAATTAACTACTTTCTATCAACCGTTGGACTAATAGATGCTGTCATTTTAACCAAATCTAGAATCAGAATAGATTATTTCCAGATTTGCACCAGTCATATTTCTGCTAATATTACGTTATAAATCATAAATATACACGGGAACGGCTTCTTAGGTATGTGTTAATTTATGTCTTATTCTTGTTGTTAGATTTGTGGGTTATCTTTCTTATAGATCGTGTGTAAGAAATTATTTTGTTAATATATTTTGCAGACTATTTTACATCACAGAGGTCATGCGACATTGAGAATGATTTATGAGTTGAAGACACTAGACATTTTTATATGCATCGGACATTGGGAAGTGCTTAATAAACAATAACATAGCGGCATTTATAAAAATAGAAGCCTTATATACGAATAAGCGCCTGTTTGATATCGCCAATGTTGCCTGGCCTGGTAGTCTGATTGCATTTATACTCGCTATACGGCTCTATCCAGTCAAGGTAGCAAATAAAAATAATTCAAAAAATGTTGTATGACAATTATAAATGCCTGATCCTTTCCTGACTTGGCTCTGAACTGAAACAAAACAAGTTTTAGCGATCCGGTAAATGAAGTGAATTTCATATCCGGGCCGGATCCGGCGATGTCCAAGATAACACATCCGGTGTCCTTTACTGCAGCCGGTAATGGCCCAGTTCAGCGGTAAATTCGGCAAATCTGATGTTGTCTGCCTTATTAGTACCTGAACTGGTGTACATCAGGCAATGGCCCGGCGAGCCTGAACAGGCCGCCGGATTCATACCTGATGTAGACCTGATGAAAAATATGGCAGCCGGAAAATTTGTCTGCTCGGGGACTGTGGTAATATTTTTCAGAATTATACTGAGAATAATAATAATTTGGAACTATTGAATTAAAAAATCATCTTCCAGATGACCGGAAGATCTGGTTTTCCGAGAGTTAGAGAAATACGTGAAGAGTTATGGCAGCACTCGGGTCTCGATATAAATCACTATTGTCATAAGTAACCGTCAAAAGTCACCGAGAGTAAGCTTCGACCCTTCGTACAGGAAGCAAGAGACAGCGGTCTCTAGGGTCTTGCCGATTCGTACTTCATATCTTACATTATTCATATCTTACACCAACGACAGGGTGGTCATTTTTTCGTTTTGCTTCCTCCTTGAGGAAACTTTGTTTGAATGAAAAAAAAATCGAGATGGTAATGACACGCTTTCAAAATTTTCCAAAATATCGGCAAATCATATGTGGAAAAAATATCTGCATATGTGTATGTGTGTGTCTCAGGCCCAAAAAGTTAAAACGCTTATAACTTGAGAATGACTTGAGCTATCAAGTTGAAAATCCTGAGGTAGGTAGAATGGTCAATCGTCAATGATTGCTTCAATTTTTAATAAAATGCTTTCAGTCCTCAAAATTTTACGCGGTTCTGAACGTTGCTAAAAAAGTCTGTGCGTACGCGAGTTCTTATAATTTTTAAGTTACCGGACTAAAAAGTTGTACACAAAGGGACGCTTATTATTGACCCTATTGAATTTGGCGAGGATCGGTCGAACCGTTTAAATTTCATGAGATTTTGAATTTTTTGAATTTTACGACAACTTAGTGTTTTCCGATTGACGCAAGTTTCCGTATCAAATGTTGAGCTAAAAGTAAAATAAGTGGCAGATTCGTGATGAGTGGCAAAAAATACATCGTACATGGCCCCAAAACGACGAACGACTACAATTTTTACACGGAACCTTTTTAGGGAATATTGCAAAAATCAGAGATTTTGTCAATTTTATTAAATTCAGAATAAAATCCCAATCTTTAATTTTCTTTCCATTCTTTTAAGTTAATGAACTTTGATGAAAAGAAAAAATTATTATTTTCGCACGTTCTCGAGGATTCAACAATTCTGCGAATGACCGTGTCCTGGCGACTGCGCCGATTCAGGATGCGCTCGGACGCAATTCGGAAGCTACTTCTTCAAAGCTGTTCCTTCCATTTCTTCGCGGAGAGCTTCGGCCAAGGTTCTCCACTTTCCTTTCTTCCACGCTTATTTTTTTTTCCTTTTCTTTAATTCTTCTGTGAGCCGAAAGACGTATGGATCGTATGCGGATGGTGCGGTTCATTCGAAAGGCATAAGGACCGTCGGGCGCGAGGCTTTAGAGCGCGATGCCCTCGGAATACGTAACGTCGGATTTCACTCGCATACCCGGAAAAACCTCCACAAACCTGCTCCTCTATCTACCCGTGCTTTTCTCTCTTCTTTCTTATTCGTCGTTTTTTTTTAATTTTCTTTTTATTTTTTTTTATGCTCTCTTATTTTCGTCACTCTAGGAGAAATAGAGACGTCCTCCTTACGTCAGGAGAATTGCGAGTTTATTATTTACGGGTCGTATGCTCCGGACTTAAATGTTTTAATTTTGTCTCGTCAGTCATCACCGACGTGGTATTGGGTAAACCGGAGGTTTTTTCTCAAGACCGAGAAAATGGACTGTCATATTAACCCACTCACATATGGCGTACAAAAGTATCCTAGACGACATTCAAACTGCACTCCTACAGTAGAAATTGACATTGTCGACCCGGGACCTCCACGATAATTTAGTTCCATGATCTGACGATGTGCGGAGGCCGGTAGTAGTCTCAGTTGCTGGCTGGCTGTCCCATAGGACGCAAACTCAGTGCGCTTGGGGTAGTCAAATTTTTTCAAAAAAGTAAAAATGGTACGCCAAGTACTTAAAACGTTCAATATTTTTACGAAAATATGTTTATGGAAAAACCTCTTAAAAATTAAAAAATCTACCAAAACAGATGTTTATCCGAACAATAAAAAAAAATATGTGTATCAAAATGTAAAAAAAAAAATCGAACAAAATCAAATCAAACCAGCCAAGTAGTATTACAAAAATCTAAAAAAAAAAATAAAAAATACAAGATGTAAAAAATCTTGAACAAAAAAAAACTTGGCGTGCCAGTTTTTTTGTCCAATCACTGTCGTACGCAGTTCATTCAAAAATTATATTTAAAAAAACTGGCACGCCAAGCGTCCTTCGCACACCTACAAAATTTATTTTAAGTACTTGGCGTTGAGACGCTCCCGCGTCTCTTGATACCCCAGTTGTGAGTCCACGTTAGTGTTTTATGTAAATAAGTAATTTTTTTTGTTTGCGTTAGAACTATCGAATGTAAGTTACTATTATACAATTTGGACGGATATAGTCGCCGTTTTGTTTTCTTTTTAAAAATATTTGGCAACCTATAATAGCATGAACGCGCAAAGTACGTGATTTTTTGTGTAGTATAATATCCACAAAAAAATCGTATAGCTTCGATTACTGAATCGAAGAACCTTCATAAAGACTCTCAGGCACTATTTGATCGAACGGCATTTGCGAGAACGTTTGCTCATTGCAAATCTCCGACGTGACCTGCACGTGTGTATTCTGACGATCCTACAAAACGAGCCAGTTGCAGTACCACATGACGTCACAACAAAATGCACCAGGTGTTCTTTTTGCCCGAGAGCATGGGATCGCAAAGTAAAAGTATTTGCCGACACTGCAACAATTGTACTGCAATCGAATAAATGGTATTCGCCAAAACTTTTCACACGCATTTTTTATTATAATAATTATTATCTTTCGTTACCGAACATTTTTTAAGAAACCAATTGTTTGTGTTTTCATTGATTTTTTCGATGTTACAAGTTATCGACATTTCCTCATTTTCAGATGACCAAATAAATATACTTTTTGAACGGAATACAATGGGACCTTTTTTTCCTAATAGTCTGATGTGTCCCCTGTAAAATGGCGTTTGAAAATTGGACCATTTTTTAAAAACTAAAATTTTTTCACAAAAGGCACGATTTTTTGCCAATTTTCGTTACGTTTTGGGCTTTAAGCGTGATTTTCACCCCCTAAACTTTAATGAATCCGAATTTGAAGCATACCAGTCTCTTCCTTATGAAAAAATGAAGAGATTCATGTGCGGCAAAACCTATTTACTGCTCATAGGACCCTTGTACGTAGAAGAAACGCATGGGGTACATACGTACCCCAGTTATGAGTTAGAATGTAGAAAAAATGGTATGACAACTCCAGGCTTAACAATAAAAAAACGTATTTGGTTCAATCGCAAAAAAGTGCAAATTCTTTTTTTGGTATCTTATTTCCTTTTATTGGTAAAAAAATCCTGCTGACGACCGCAGTAATTCGGGCGTAATTTTCCAGCGCGGAATGTCAAATCCAACGAGTGAAATAAAGTATTAAACTTATTTATCATATATTTTATGTATATATCTATATATGTTACACATCGATGTGAAAACATCTTTATAGCGAGACTTCTGAATGGAGATGTTTTTTTTCTCTTTGTTGGGCTTCTTCGGGCAATAAAACTTTTCACCACTCTTCCTCCCCCCCCCCCCTTTTTCGCCCGTAATCGCATTAGTGGAACGTGACCGGGACCTATCGGTGTCTCTCTATTCTGTAGAATGCGTTGCAAAAGTAAATCAAGCAAGTCACGCTGAGCCGAAGATTGGACTCGGTCACATGACCTCTTCTTCTTACCTCATTCTTTTTCTCTCTTCGGTGGAGCCTTCGGAATCTTGGAATTCCTTTATTTCCTTGGCTTTGAACTTTTTTTTCCTTCGGCTCCGAGTCGAACCGTCACGCAAGCGGAGCTCCCCCCTCGCCACCCCGCGGCTCTTCTTATAATCAAGTGGTTTTTACGAGAGGCTGTTACGTACCGTGTCAATATTTGCGCCCCTACTCTGTCACGATGAAACTCTTATTTTATCGGTTTGCTCTTTCCTTCCTTCTCGTTTCTTCCGGGCATCGAGAAACGAAAATATAATTTTCTTTTTTTTTACTTTTAGCAATTAATTCTTGGTTTTTGAGACAATTAATAAATAATTGCGCGATTTTTTTGCGACAAGTTGAGTACCCATTAGGACAGTTGAGGAGGGTTGAAAGGGTGTCGGATAAGTGCATCGGTGACTGGACAATATTTTTCGCCTGTTCGCGAGAGTAATGCTTTCAATAGATAGGAGTGATTTTTTTTTTTTTTTTTTGGAAAAATAGCTTTTTTCGGAAAATTTGATAAATTATTACTAGTTGGAGATATTTTATTTCTATTTTTATTTACTTTTTTCATAAATATCTATTCTATAACTCATCGTTATGCCACCTAATTCGTTCTGGTAATAGAGAAATAGATGCGATTTTTTTTTCTAAGACTAATAGTCGACAAGTGCGTCCATAATTGGGCAATATTTTTCGTTCGTTCGTGACAATAATATGTTCAATATTTTTTTAAATGTTAATTTGATTTTTCGATACGTTGAGAACAAAATGTATTGACACCCTTTGGCCCAAAGAGTCGATGCAATTTATCGTTTGGTTTTACGAGCTGGCGCCGTTTTATCGCTGGGCAATCGAAGGGACAAGACAGAAGGGCTATACTTGGGTGAGCGTAATAAAAACGAAGCCAGGAATGCGAAACCCCACGATCGATTCTATTTATTATATCTGTCCTCGTAGCAAAGATATACTCGTAAAAGGCGCACACACACATTTTTTAATAAGGGCACATTTTGGTAATAATAAAATGTATTATTAATTTGTATCATATTTTTTCGTCGACTTGGGGCCAAAATCGCTATCGGATTCGTGTCCAGTGCGAAATAGTGTACAGAGATATGTGGTCGTGAAGATTTTTTTTAACTACCAGTTTGACTCGAAATAATTGCTAAATGGCACCCCGCCTCGGGTTTTTTACTTTTTTTATCGGGCCGTTTAACAGGTTGAAAAACTGTTCCGTAGCGGTGAAAATATCCTATTTTTTCCTCAGAACACGATATGCACCTCGGATTAAACATAAGGTAAATGACCCAGTTTGTGGCAATTCGCGGATAAATTTATTTACTGATCATGTAATTAAAAAAATTATGTGAGTCGCCAAAATAAACAACATCTAACGCGTTTCGATTTGCCAGTAATCTAGTTGATTTTTTACAAAAACTTAATTTACAGCGGTGAAAAATGTGCCATCGGGTTCACAAACTGGGCCGTTTACGTAACCTCGGTCGGCAATCAGCGATATCGCCGTTTGAAAAAATGTAAATCCTTATAAGGCCATATCCGACGTATTTTTCCCCAAGAATACCCGAGACCTTCGGATCTGTAATTATCGAATCAACGTATATATATATAAACAAATATTTTTTTGAACATTTTTTGAAAAATAATAAAATTCAACAGTCAATTAGTTAATTCAATCAATTGCAGTCAATTAGTTTTTTCTTTTATAAAAATGAAAAAGTAAACAGATATTAAATTACTTGTGACATTCTTTGTTTCAGGTTCTTCTATCTGTATCACTTCTGTTTCTACGCGTATCACTACCGTTTCAACGGACAGTACAGCAGTCTAGCGCTCGTGACATCCTGGCTCTTCATACAGGTGAGTTCATATTTTGCTTCGGCCCCTTCGCTCTTTCCTCCTATCCTTCTCAACCGTGTGTATCTCTTGTTCGAGAAGTTTTTGCCCACGAGGCCAAGTGTGACAGTTCATTCCCTGCCGACCTTCCTTTTCAAAACCCCGCAATATGTTTCCGATAAAACCCAGCGACAACGACACAACGACACAACGACACAACGACACAACGACACAACGACACAACGACACAACGACACAACGACACAACGACACAACGACACAACGACACAACGACACAACGACACAACGACACAACGACACAACGACACAACGACACAACGACACAACGACACAACGACACAACGACACAACGACACAACGACACAACGACACAACGACACAACGACACAACGACACAACGACACAACGACACAACGACACAACGACACAACGACACAACGACACAACGACACAACGACACAACGACACAACGACACAACGACACAACGACACAACGACACAACGACACAACGACACAACGACACAACGACACAACGACACAACGACACAACGACACAACGACACAACGACACAACGACACAACGACACAACGACACAACGACACAACGATTTATTGTTGATAAAAATGGCTTGAAGAATTAAGTTGTTCCTAAAATTGTTATTGATTTTCATTTTTGCTTCCTTATAGAGGAAGCTTTGTTTTGGGAGTCAGAATGTTAGAAAACGTCGAAAAATCACGTTTAGAAAAAAATTTCTGATTGGATGTGTGTGTCTCAGGCCTTCAAAATTCAACCGTCTATAACTCAAGAACGGTTTTATGAATGGGGTTGAAATTTGTCATGCATGTAGAGCAGTTGGGTGCCTCCATTTGTTACAATTTACGCAACAATTGAAACATTCGTTCAGATTGTGAAATTTTGGAAAAAAGTGAATTAGTGACTTATTAGTGAATAAGGGAACATTATGAGAAAGTGATTTGAAAATTTCAATTTTTTGTTAGTAATCTTTTTATGGATCTTTAGGTACAGTGTCTTTTTAGGGAAATAGCATTGTCCTCTTCTTTTGAGCGAACGAGAGGGTCTTGCGAATTATTTGGCGTATGACGAGCAGCCGCCAGAATCGTTCGTGTCGTTCGTGATGTATATAGATAGATAGAGTTACCCAACATATCGAGAGAAACCAAAGCTTTGAAAACGGTCTAAGCGCGCGGCCATCCTGCTGGCATTTGTATGACACGTGTCTGCGTTTTCCCTTCGTCTAGCTATCGCTCGAGAGCGAGAGCTGTCAGCTGCACGCTGACTATACAGCCCTCTCTTGTGCATGCATCGATAGTCATCGGCAAAAATAGCTTCAAACTATTACTGTACATATATTATTTCCCTGTATTATACTCCGGTCTTTTCCCCCCTATGTATTCGAAATGTTGTTGTGTAACGATGGTCTTTCCGATGGTATTTCCTCATGGGGGAAGTTCCGCTTTAATGAACACGTTTGGTCGAGGTTTCATGTAAGCATGTCCAGAATTTCCCAAAACCTTGAAGACCGAATCTGTCGAATCTGTCCGAGCTGATTTTTGTGTTAAAGAACGAAGAGTTAACGAACATGACGATCGCCCGCCGGTTAGCCATTTTTTACTTCTGACAAATTGGGTTATAGTTAATTTTACTACAGCTATCCACTGCTCTCCGACCCTCTGGCTACGATTACCTTCTGATTATCTCATTATCCCATCCGACCCGTTATTAATTTTCCCGTCGTGGATTATCGACGATGGAAAATTTAATTTTCATCGGTGACAGAAATTTTTCGTAAAACTCGAGGTTCTGCTTCCTCATAGAGGAAGCTATGTTTAATAACACCATTACACCGCCAAAAATATCGGCGACGATAGTCTCACACAGTAGAGTCGGGAAAAGATTCTGAATATGTTACGTTCAAAATTTTTCTCCAATCTCAGTCTCCGCTATTTCTTACTATAGTTCAGTAATTTTTTAAACAATAATTCATCATTCGGATGTTAATACCCATGATAATACATATTTTTTAAATTTCATACATTTTCTATTTTTATTTTTATTCTATTGTATTTTTTTGTATTTCATTTAAGTAACTATTTATTTAATTGAAATAAATATTTATTTAAATCAAATAAATATTTTACGTAACCCAAATAATTGGTGGCCGTCAAATACATTTTTTTCCGGGTGTAATATGCTGTACTTTCCGTCACTTGTTGTATCACAATTATTATAAACTGAAGTTAACCTTATCGTATCATTTGGATCCGTAAAATTATTTAGGAAGTAGAGTTTCTTGCCGGTCGCGCGCTCCCGTTGAGTGTCTCCGCGACTTACTTAGAATAGGGACTTAGATTAATCAAGGCCAGTGGCAGGGGCTCCAAGGCACATAGAACAATTATACCAGGGTAACCCCCCCCCCCCGCCCCTTCAGGGTTGCGCAGGGCAAACCTCCTCCCAGGGTAACCCAAGGCAACCCCCTCCGCCGATAACCCAAGAGAACTCCCGACCGGGCACCCCCCAGATTGGGAGTGGTGTCATCTTTAGCCCTATTATTGACCCCCCCCCCCCACCTTTCCCCCTTGATCCTTGACATGGCGGCGGCGGCGAGACTTCCATGTATTATTGAGTGTTTATGTCATATATTATAATGACCATGATGCCTTGGTACTCGGTACTCGGCGAGCCGACATATTGCGTCACGAGTGACGGAAAGTGGGTACATGAGGATGGCGAAAGCTGCGACATAAGTGATGGAAACTGGGTACATGATGATGACGAAAACTGCGACATAAGTGACGGAAACTGGGTACATGATGATGGCGAAAACTGCGACGTAAGTGATGGAAATTGGGTACATCATGATGGCGAAAGCTGCGACATAAGTGATGGAAACTGGATACATGCACTGAGAAAAACTTACATAGTAAATAATTCCCAGGGGGGACGTCTACATTTTACAGTTACGGCAATGACCAAAAATTATAGTTGCAACTATAATTATAGTTTAATCAATTGAGTATATACTATCACAAACTATCTATATAGACGTCCCCCCTGGGAACTATGCGTTATAGTAGGAAATACCATCCTTTTTCTCAGTGTGATGATGGCGACAACTGCGACATAAGTGACGGAAATTGGGTACATGATGATGGCGAAAACTGCGACATAAGTGACAGTAACTGGGTGTACCCAGTGATGACGAAAACTGTGACATAAGTGACGTAAACTGGGTGCGCTACGTGACGTAAACTACAGCAAGATGGCTAAAAATTGACGGAAATCCCGGCAGTAGAGATGCACTATTGAAACGATAATTTAATAGTTAGCTCCTACGGAATTCTCTTCAATATTGCCTGGATCGTATTCAGAAGGCTTCGATGCATACATTAAGGAGGGAGTCTTGCTGCGCGCTGACTTCGCATAAGTTCGACAACAATAAGAGAAAATTTCAAGTACTTCTTGATGGTGTAAAAATGTGAAAAAATCATGTATACCAAAGGTACTGAGAAGATTACTTTTGCATAATAATAATTACAAAATGTTATTAACAAATTCATCAAAAAATTAATTGGTTAACAAATTACCCGGCAACAAAATTTTTTTTTAATGAAAATGATTCGTTTATTTTTCTGAATACGTATGAATTTTTTCAGATTTTTAAGTAATCGTTGATTTTTTATTTTTTTTTATAGAACAAAAATCAACGATTACTTAAAAATCTGAAAAAAATCATACGTATTCAGAAAAATAAACGAATCATTTTCATAAAAAAAAAAGTTTTGATGCCGGGTAATTTGTTAAACAATTAATTTTTTGATGAATTTGTTAATAACATTTTGCAATTATTATTATGCAAAATGAATCTTCTCAGTACCTTTAGTATACATGATTTTTTTCAGATTTTTACACCATCAAGAAGTACTTGCAATTTTGTCTTATTGTTGTCGAACTTATGCGAAGTCAGCGCGCAGCGAGACTCCCTCCTTAAAAGAGTTTGTCTTCGAACCGAAAATACAACCCGTGTTTAAATGGAAACCCGCGTTCACTGCCCTAATGATGACGGAATCTGGACCACTTACCTTAAGGGCTTATGCATCGAAATCACGATCCTTAGACACATTTACATCTCTACGATTCACAGCTCTACTAAAATCTCTACCCGAAAGTAAAAAAAACTCTACCAGAATCAAAATAAAACTGGAATTTCATTTAAGTAACTATTTACATAATTTAAATAAATATTTATTTAAATCAAATAAATATTTTACTTAAAGCAAACAAACGGTGGTCGTCAAATTTTTTTTCCGGGTGCATACACTGATAAAAAAAATACGGTTGAATCAACTAAAGATTCGGACAGGGACGGTTCGAATAAATATTTCGTTGGACGCACAAAATAGTTGACTGCCTCAAAAATATTCTGGTGAAAGGATAAAAAAAAAATTGTTGAATTAACCAATCTTTTAGCTGTACCAACAAACCATTTATTTTAAAGTCCCTGCCCGAATCTTTTGTTGATTCAACCGCATTCTTTGTATCAATATACTTCGTATGGGATGAGAAAGTAAGAATCATCTGATGTACGATGATTTATTTATTTTCAGCATATATACATTTTTTTGATCGTCTACAGGAATCCGTATGTGGCAGAGAGGAGTCTCCGATCGGTGGTCAGATATACACAAGGGAGGCTCTCGGCGAGCATCCGGTGGGAGAGAGAGATAGAGTGATAGAGTGATAGAGCGAGAGAGCGAAAGCTAGTACGGTTGGGAACGAATTTGGCGAATTTCCATATAAATTTGTTGCCAGCGCGGAGAGAGAAAGATAGAATGAGCGGCGCGCGGAAGAGTTCGTGGCCACGAGTGGTCGTGTTCGCGAAGCACGGTAACCGAGAGGGAATTGCCGCTTCGATCGGCTACAGCTTGTTACTCGCCGTACTACCGATTCTTCTGCTGGCCTGTGTCACTGTAGCGCAGGACGAGGCGTTCACCCGACAATCTTCCAATCAAACTGTCCAGCCTCCGTGAGAATGATTTCGCCAACGTAAAATTCGGAACCGATTCGGGCTTTTGCTTATAAATCTCGACATGAGACGGTGGGAATTGCGAGGGATGCTTGTGTCTGATTTAAATACGCATTCCGTTATTGACGACGGAGAACGGAAGTGGAGACAATGAGGAGAAAATCAGCGACCGATGTCACGAATTTCCGGTGGCGTTTCCGTGACCGGAAGTGAACGTGATGCACGGAGAAAATTACTCCGAAATATCACTAACCTTCCGGTAGTGTTGACAGGAGCGGAGGCGCGTAGATAACGAAAAGATAAAATCGCACGGGTCGCCGTGATGCAAGAGTTTTGTTAACCGTTGACGCGTCATGCGTTAATCTCTCTCATACATTTACAGACAGTCACTGCGAGTGTCTGTGAGCCTCTTTGAGCCTCTTTGAGCCTCTTTGAGCCTCTTTGAGTCTGAGTCACTTTGAGCCTCTTTGAGTTACTTTGAGCCTCAGAGCACCTTTGAGCCTCTTTGAGCTACTTTGAGCCTCTGAGCACCTTTGAGCCCCGTTGAGCCCCTTTGAATCCTTTTGAGCCACTTTGAGTCAATTTGAGCCTCTTTGAGCCTCTTTGAGCGTCTGTGAGCATCTGTGAGTATCTGTGAGCCAGTTTAAACCACTTTGTGCCTCCTTGAGCCTCTTTGAGACTCTTTGAGTGTTGTGGGTATCTGTGAACATCTGTGAGTATCTCTGAGTATCTGTGAGCATCTGTGAGCATCTGTGAGTATCTCGTGAGCGTCTGTGAATGTTTCGTGAGCGCCCTGTGAGTGCCTCGTGAGCGTCCTGAGAGTGCCTCGTGAGCGTCCTGAGAGTGCCTCGTGAGCGTCCTGAGAGTGCCTCGTGAGCGTCCTGAGAGTGCCTCGTGAGCGTCCTATGAGTGCCTGTGAATTCCTTGATGGGAAAGTTACGACATGCCGTTACCTCGGTAGCGACGGAGTCACATGTTTAATTTTTTAATTTTTTAAAGATCTTCGCCAATTTTCGTTGTCACTCATGACCACTCGTGATTGCGGCTTTTGCAGCACTCGATGGTATATTTCTTTCATCACTACGAGCTACCAGTGATTCTTCAGCAAGCGCAGCTTCAACAGTTGCTACTGCGTAATCATCCGGCCCCGGCAGCACATCCGTCGACGCCCAGTACAGCCCCGTCGACACCCGGTCCGTCGCCGACCCCGACGCCATCCGGTAGCCCGAGTCCGTCGACGCCGACCACCGAACAGACACAGCAGAATTACATAAGCGAACTTACGCAGCTGGAACAGGATCCGGATAATTCCGGTGGCTCGACGACCTCCGGTACTTTGGCGTCGGAAACTTCAAGACCGCCGAGTGCCGCACTGGAAGGTTTGATAATTCATTTTTTTTTTTCGAATCACCAATTTATTTATTTATTCATTTTCTTTCATAATTATTACAACATTTACTTCATATATTATTTAGAATATCCTTTAGTATATCTTTTTTATTATCGATTATTATCGAATCATCAATCAATAATAAATAATATATATCCATTATATCGACGGCCCAATTCAATAAGAGCGTATGATGTACACTGAGAGAAGGATATAGACGAGTGCGGGGGAAAATGGGACAGTGGGGCAAAACGGGACAGTGAGGGCAAAACTCCATTTTCCAATGATTTTTGGATGCCCCATTTTGTCCCAAAGATACATCCGGATTTTCAGACTCGTTTTTCCACCCAGGGCGACCATTGCCACCATCCAAAAGTTATCGGAAGATTGCGTTTTGTCTCATAATCCTGTTTTGCCCCGCCATGCCATTTTGCCCCGCTCTTCCCTAGTAAAAATGACCGATCATCTAAGAAAAATTACCACAGCTCATGGTACGCAACTAGGGCGCCACTTGTGGCAGAAAATCTCAGATTATCCAAGAATTTTTACCGTAATATCTAAGAAAAATTCTTGTAAATCCGGTGCTTTATGCCATAAGTGGCGTCCAAGGGGAAAACGGGGAGAACGGGGCAAAACGGGACAGTGAGGACAAAACTCAATTTTCCAATAATTTTTGGATGCCCCATTTTGTCCCAACGATACACCCGGAGTTTCAAACCCGTTTTGCCCCACGTACCACCATCGCCACCATCCAAAAGTTATCGGAAAATTGTGTTTTGTCTCATTATCCCCTTTTACCCCGCTATGCCATTTTGCCCCGCTCTCCCCTACTACTATGTGCTATGGTAATATCTCACAAGCGGTATAGTCATAGGGTAGAGCGGGGCAAAATGGGGCAACGGGGCAAAACGGGGTTTTTGGGCAAAACGTCATTTTCCAATAATTTTTGGATGCCCGAATTCGCCCTATCGGATACATCAGGCTTTTCTGCCCAGTTTTGTCACCTTGTCCGATCCGAAAATGATTGGAAAATTTAGTTTTGCCCAAAAACCCCGTTTTGCCCCGTTGCCCCATTTCGCCCCACTCTCCCCTATTTACTAGATCCTTGTCTCAGTGTATTGAAATGCTATCCTTATACGCTTTTCTGGCATTAGACGATCGATATTAATTATTTATTATTGATTAATGACAATATTTTTAGATTATCGAAGCAAAGAAAACATTTTCAGAGTTTCGTCAAGACAGAAATAATATCGACAATTTAAAAATAAATTATAATTTTATGAGTTGTGATGATGATGATAATAATGTTTACATATATATTATATATTATTATTCTTGTCATTATCGATTTCATTATTATAATTTTGTTAATAACAATTACTATTGCAATCATTAATAAGATTACGATTGTAAATTTACAAATACTGACTAATTTATAGGGAAAAATAATTTATAATCGCCAATCTTACGGAGGGGCGCAAACATTTAAAAATGAAAATCGCAATAGACACGAGTGCACGTTTACGGAGACAAAATAGTAAATTACAAAGTAACAAAAACAAAAATTCACTCGAGTGCCGGATGAAAGATTTACCGGGAATACGGAGCGCAACAGTCGTACGTAACATCCAGGAATAATTTCACACGGCAAAATTTCCGCAACCTGTGTATACCATATATCGTAAATGTATTGATCGCGCTCGGCATCCGTTGGACAGAATTTGCTCCGACCAAATTTCCATAATGAGGCCGTACAGTCGGCGATGAAATTTTACGATCGAAGCTTGATCAAAGTTCGAAAAATCCGAGCACGCGAGAACAACGATTTTCAGTGCAGACAAAAAAAATTATGAACAATTGTTATTAATATTATACACGGAAAAAAAGTGGGGGTGAAAGTGGCCCACCTAATTCATTAGCGATCCATGCATACATGGATAGGGCAATATTCGCAACGTTTTCCCCAAATTGCAAGATTACCAAATTTTTATTATTTTCCAATAATTATATATTTATTTTGTTAAGCGTTTATCCATTAACATAATTATTGGACTACAATAATTATATGTTTGTTCGATTATATGTATGTATTTATTTGATGATTCACCTCAGGTGAACATGTTTATTCGTTTAAATAATTATCATAAAAAATTTGGTTATAAAACTTGTTACGTCGCCTCGGTCGATTAAATATTTGTTATAATTTGTCCCCGGGAGATTCAGAGGTATGCGAATAACTTGAATGCGGCATTTCAGAGGTAGTACACATTGAAACCTGAAAGCGGCGACTCAAAAGGTGGGAACTTAATCGCGAAGCCTCAGAGAGGTCTTTTACGGTAGTCCTTGCAAATAGTGTTCATTTCGCATAAGTTTCTGACAAATGAGAGGAAATTGTAAAACACTACTGGACGGTATAAAAATCGGAAAAAATGAAGCAGATAATTTTGCATAATAATAATAATTCCAAAATGTCATTAACATATTGATGAAAAATAAAATTGTTGAACAATTTACCCGGAAGCCTAACTTTTTTTTCATGAAAATCATTCGTTCGCTTCTCTGAATATGTACAATTTTTTTTAGATTTGTAAATTAACTGTGAATTTTTCATTTTTATATGGGAAAAATGTGTAGAAAGTCACAAAAAGTTAATTTAAAAATCTGAAAAATTCATACGTATTCAGAAAAGTGAACGAATCATTTTCGTAAAAAAATTAAATTCCCGGAAATTCTTCATTCAGTGAATACAATTTATATGCTCAGTTTTATTGTAATCAGAATTTCATCATTCGAATATCCAATTCATAAAAATTATTCGAAATATTCGAATTTTTGTAATATTCATGAATATTCGTATTATAACATTTTTTGAGTATTCCATTCAATTCAATTCAAATGCTATTCGCTCGCTTCTAATAATAAAATCAGGATCGTATACAGCCGGTGGGGTGATTGTGATTCGAACGAAATTAAAATAATAAAATTGAACGATCGTGGGAAAGATCGAGCGTGAGAAAATAATTTAGTTCGACATAGCAGTCGAATAATTAGTATATTTCGATACGAGTGCGAAAAAACTTTTTTCCCGACTGCGCTAAAATAACCACATTCCTTGCGTGTAATACGGGCGGAAAATAGCCTATTATTGACCGATGATAATTATTAACATGTGCGCATGCGCGGTACAATTTCATTACTCCCTAGGGAGTAATAGGGCTCATTACTCCCGCTGGAAGCCCTATTACTCCCGGGGGAGTAATGGTCATTGGCGAAGATGACGATTTTGCGTCGCAAGAAATGTGGTTATTTTAACAAAAACGAAAAAAAAGATCGTATGCCACAAGGGAGGAAGTGCATTTTCACCTCGTGTGAATTTCTGCCCTCGCCTCGCTCGGGCATCAAACTTCACACTCGGTGAAAAAACGCACTTTCCTCCCTTGTGGCATAATATACTATTTCTGACAAGTGTGAGGTTGCGGCACGAGCCGAAGGCGAGTGTTGCAATCACACTAGTTCAGAAAACGTTTATCGCTCGAGTATCGAACAAAATTTTATTTCACAAGGTGCGAAAATGGGGGTTTTCGCACCTTGTGCGAAGCGTGCGAAAAAAACCGCCATTTTCCCACCGAGTGACATAAAGTAATTTACGATACTAGTGCGATAAAATTTTATCTAACGAGTGTTGCAATCACACGAGTTAAGAAAAAGTATCGTACCAAATTTTACTTCACAAGGTGGGAAAATGTGTAAAACGTAAAATCGATGTGTAACGTAAAATCCGTAAAACTGCGATTTTCGCACCGAGTGTAATAAAATAAAGAAATTACGCAAAAATCGTAGCCATGAGTGGGCGTAACAAAATTATTATAAGGACTCAGGATGTTGTTTCTCGAACGACTCGAGCGCTAACGAAACGTGGAAAGACAAAATCCGAAGAAAAAAAAAAAAATTCTTATCGGGGTGAGAAAATATCCTCATCGCCGATGCAGCTAAATGTTTTCTCTTCTTTTTACAGCAGCGAGTGTCGAATCATCGGAGGCAAATTCTTCTCATGCAACCGCGGAAAAATCGTCATTTCCGATAACCGAAGAGGAAGACTCATTGAGCGGAATTTCGTCGGACGTCGCGACGAACGAACGCAAGGAAGCGTCGAGTTCCGAAGGTTTCGAGGTAATCGATGCCACGTCATCGTCCGAGTCTTCGACGACAGCAACGATCGATGAAAAAAAAAGTTCGTCTCTGAATTCTAATTGCGACGACGCGTAAAAAAAAATCGTAACAGCCGATCGAGTCACTCGAAGTTTGAAAACAAAATAAATTTAATGGAACTCGTAGAAGAAACGGAGAGTGAAGCCGTGCTCCGAAAAACCTCGAAAATACTGTTGTACGGCAGAACAAAAAAATGCGGCGATACTCGATCGTGTACGGTAAAAAAAAATGTTGCACTCAACAAACATCTGTCCTACCCGATGATCCACGTTTTTTTTTATTCTTGTTAATTTATTAATTTATCATACATTCTTTTGTTAGTTGGTAAGGCGGTTCGTGGACGGAAAAAAATGTACCAGAATAAATTGTGAATTTAACGAGAACTTTTTTTTTTAATTGTGGACTCTCGCGGTACGAGAAACGTTTGTTCGAATGTGCAGACCTTTTTTTACCACGCGGAAGTAAGTCGCGGGCTATTTTGTCGACGAAATATCGAGTACGCCGTCGTTCAGTGGGGAAAATATATCGAGCGATCGATAAGCGTCGGCATTGTAGGCGTAATATTGTAATTAGTGTATATGTTGTTGCGAGAGAAAGTGCGAGGAAAGTAATGAAAAAAGCTGCAGATAAAAAATGGGAAGAAACGAGAGTAAAAAAATGTTTTTTAACAATTTCTCAACTTCTGTTTCCACGATCTCCATGAACGATTCACCGACTTGTCCCACCATCTTTTGATCATATTTATTGAAAAAAAATATATATATACGAAAATAACTAGACGTGTACGAAATTGATAGATTGGATATTTGTTGATTTTGTGTACTCTAAGAACGATCGATTCTTTTTTAAATTTGAAGGTAAAAACGTGGCGAAATTTCGACCATTTGTCCATAGAATAGCGAAACAATTTTGCATTTTTTCCTGAAAAAAAGGATCGATACATTTTTATCGAAAAACTGCAACATTGTTCCCGTGAGAACAAATGACGCAGCCTCATCGTGGGCTTTTTAAATATCGCGCGTGATATTGCTTCGACAAAAAAATCCTAATAACTTGAATCGATAGGGCGAAAAACAAGGATGAGACCGTGAAATTTGGTTGGGCCTCTCGTCACCGTTTTATCGTCCCTGCACAGTAAAAAGGGGTTCGTACACTTACCTAACATTTCTCGTTCACGAAGCTCCATAATTCTTTTTTCCCCTTAATACTTCACCACTTTATTTTCGCCACCGTATTCTTCAACATTTTTTTTATTCGCATCAAAAAGAATATTGTTAAATTAACGAGACAAAAGATTGTGGCTATTTGCGTACGAGAAATCCGTTTGTTGAATGTGCGAACCTTTTTTTACCGTCTGAGCTGAAACTTACTATATTATATTATGAAAAATAGGTAATTCGCCTCTGTAAAATAAAAAAAAAACATATATGTGTATATATATACATACACGCATACACATATATATACATATTTAAGAGATGATAATTGATTATTCTTAACTTTTTTTTTGTTTCTTTTTTTTTTGTTGTACATAATGAATAACTTATCCTATCAACCTTCTTCTATGTACCAACTATCACGATAAAAATGATTGAAATACTACGATTATTAATGATACAAAATAAATGGAAAATATCTTAACGTAATTATTTGTTTCCCTGCTAATTACGCTCACAATTTTCTTATTTACTTAGAAAAATTATTCTAACGTTAATTTATACATTATCTTTGAAATGTTGAAGAGTGAAGAACGACGCAGTGTGCAACTTTCTCGTTATAATTGACGTATCGTTAATGAGACTAATTAAGGAAATTGCAACGTACTTGTTTCACGCATTTCGCTGTCTTCATTTCGAAATGTTTGCAAAAAAAAAGAAATTGTCGAAATGGAATACTCCTCGAACGCGATACGTCGGATCTTGCGAGTATTCTATGAAAATGTTTCCCTTTGCTCGCTAACCATCGACTTATCAATGAAGCCTTTGAGTACACTGTGAAACAAAAGAAACTCCGTCCGCAAACTTTACTATGACAACGTCAAAACTTGGGTAAATTATTGTTCGAGCTTCGGGGAACATCATCCATGAAACCGAAAACCAAAGTGGAAATCTTCGCTTCGAATCGCGCTACATCGTGATTACCATTGTAATGCCATACGCTGCAGCAGCCCCGAGGATTTCGATAATCATTCTGGAATAATGTTTCTTTCTCCTTTCAAATTCATCGTGGTATTCTCTCGACTATTTCGATATTACAAATTTGTTGAACAAGGCGTGGAAATTGCAATTTTCTCATTACGGATTCGAAGGATTCGAAGGATTCGAAGGATTCGAAGGATTCGAAAGATTCGAAGAAAATCCGGCTACGTTAATACTTGTCTAAATGTGATTAGTGGATGTTTTGAAATGTGTACATGTTTCCACAAAAACAAAGTTTCCGGTATGAGGAAACAAAATAGGGAAGAAAGGGGTCGACCTTAAAAAAAAAAAAAAAAAAAAAAAACAGAAGACCGTACGGGTTTGATCCCAGGGTTTACCGGGACGCCGAAACAGACAAATAGCTTCGTCGCCGAGACCTCGGAAAAATCAGGAAACAAACCCTGCACAGGGTATGTGTATAGTAGCAGGATAGATGGAACGAGAAAACACGTCTGGCGGTAAAAGAGACTCGCTTGTACCTTACAGATGCAACGATTTATTTCAATTACAGTATAATTCGGTGTGAATCGCCGGGACTCTGGGATGTCAACTGTCGAACCCAATATCCATTCTTTTTCCCTCGCTTTTCCAGCTCGCACCTCGTTCTCTTTTCTTTTTCTGTTTTCAAATGCTTTTCTCCCCAAGTAATGGAAACAGGTGTTTGCGTTAAATATTTATACTTGGCCGCGTATCATCGTTTTATTTGTGTACAAAAAAATCCGTTTAATCGAGTCCGTTGCGAGAGGCTCTTCGAGAGTTGTTTCACCGTACAAACATCCTCGGGGCGTGTTCGAGCATTTCATCGATGTTACATTCCGGCTTTCTCCTGTTTAATTAATATTCGCAGAAGAGAGAGAGAGAGAGAGAGCTTCAACGAACACACAGTACGGAGACTCGGGTCAAAGGGAGTCTCTTCTGACCGATATAGACAGTTCGACCATTCGGACTTTCGTCGGGAGGGAATATAAAGCACGTTCAGCAGCTGGATGACCGATGAAAGATCGCCGGAGGCAACGAACTTTGGCGGCAAACAGGTAACTTCTCGCCGGTCCGTCAAAAGCTGAATTTTCCTGAAGGTAAACGTGAAATTGTGGATACGATGAGATTTGCATGATATTGACATTCGGATTTTAGTATTAAAATGGAGATGAGAAATTAACGATTGTTTTATTGTGGCGCGGCGTATAGGAAGTTAAATATTGAACAGAGAGCGAGACGTGAAAAAATCAACGAAATCGAAAAAAAACCGTGGCAATGTGTTCAGCGTTGAAAACTGAGTGAAGTTTCCCTCTGGCAAAAATTCGCTAGGACGAGTGGTTCTCAAGTTATAAGCGATTGAAGATTTTAGCCAATGAGGCGTAGCGCACGAGGGAGCGCCTATGCGCTGGCGCGTCCTCATTGGCTGATAGATTAAACAGCTCGTATCTCGAAAACTACGGACTTTAGATCAATCTTGCAAAGGGAAAGTTTGTTCAGTTGTGAACCACGAACGCGAGCCATTAGCAAATTTTCAAAAAAGATCGTTCGTCCGTGTTAAAAAAAAATTTGAAAATCGAGTTCCCTCCGTATGTGACTTTAACGTCGTTCAGACTCGTTGCTGGGTGATATGACACGCGGTACTCCAGTATTAACGGTAAATTTAGTGTCCCGCGAGGGAAGCCACTGGAGTTCTCGTATACACCGCTAGGTTTATATCCGAGAAGGGCTCCGTAGGGGCCAAATTTGCATCCGACCAACGCAACCACGGATTACTTTATTTGATTGGCTGCCCAAGGGTAGCCGTCAGCTAGACTTGCCAACGATACGGATGCGTGGAAAGGAATATACGAAATTAAACGCTTCAAACGCAGCAGCCCGAGGGGCTTTCCACTCATCGATCCGCAGTGGACAATTTCGAATTTCTGTTTTCGGCTGAGATCGGATTTTTGGAATAAAAAAAATGTTTTCTCATATGAAGTGTTGTACTAGTCTTTTCAATTTAAGCTCTTTAAGGCTCCGCTTGTTGAGTGTAAATAAAAATATTTTGCTGTGTATACACGTATGTATATAGATAATCTAGGACCCGATACAATATGAAGTAAAAAATAAAATCATATCGATATATTTTCCACTTCAAATTCCGATGACCCTAAAGATATCTGCATGACATCAAATTTCATCATTGGCTAGTCTCTATAAACGCACAGCTTTAGGAAGAATAAAAAATGGTTCACTTGTAGAATTTTATTCTTCAAGTGAACTTCCCCGAGTAAAGTTTGTGCGATGCAAAATGCAGCCGTTATAACTTGATGAAACTTAGTCTCATGCGGATATCTTCAGGGTCAGAAATTCTGCATTGAAGAAAAATTCATATTCATCAAAAAAATTATTAAAATACCGTTTTTTCGTCGCCAACATTCACTTCTGATGAGTTTCTCATATCGGATATTATACCCCTCGGTAAGGAAGATGTTAATTTTTTTTTAATTGCAATTGACTTTCACCCCTTTTAGGTAGTCATTGCGAATAATATTCACTTCGCGTAAGTTTCAGAAAAAATGAGAGGAACTTGCAAACCCCTCTGGGTGGTATAAAAATCTGAAAAATCAAGCATATTAAAGGTGCTGAAAATGTTCATTTTGCATAATAATAACCCCAAAATGTTATTAACAAATTGATGCTAAATAAAATTGTTCAACAAATCACCCGTAAATCTAACTAATTAAATTAAGACCAAGTCTGTATAATTTAAATTTCAAAATAAAAATGTGTTAATGAGATAATGTATTATTTATTTGATTTTCGTCTAAAACAAAAAAAAGCCTTAGGTGGATAAGTATGAAGAAATCAATTGTTTCAATAAAAAAATCTAGTCACTATAAATAAATAATGCATTTGTATCAACTACAACATCACTATGGATACAAATAAATACGCTACGGGAATAATTAATATGTAGTTAAATAAAAAATTAAACTTGAAGCAAGTAACATGCTAGTAGACAGATATACAAAGAAGATAATTTATTTGTCCAATATAAATTTTACATGTCATAAAGAATTTTTTTCTCTGGGTGCAGGACGTTCAAAATTCGCCAATTAAAATTGATTACATATTATTACATATTTTTAATTTACTTTTTCAAACTTCCGACTGTAGGAGAGAATGAAGCTTTGTATTTCGAGTCCCTCATGTCCCCCTCGGACATCCCACATTGCAAGAGACTGTACTATTATATTGTCAGAAGCCTAATGCTCAGAGCTTTTGCGCTTAACGAGTGATCGGGAGTGTGATATTTATGTAAGAGTGATATAGGAATGTGATATATTTTTGTAAGCACTTGCGGTGCAATAACATGAAAAGCTGTTTCAAAAAAAAAAAATTGTAATTATCAAATGTGAACTCGACATGTTAAATATTCTGTAGCCCCCTTGCTGCCCCGAGCAGACATTGGGATCGGGCTGCCCGATACCCTATCAGGCCCTGTTAAGGTACAGCCAGGGCGTGCCTGATCAGGGCCTGATAAGGTGCAGATCGTGAAGCATGACTAAATAATCTTCACTTCAGATGAGGCGAGCCTGATGCCAGCCTGATCAGGGCCGGATAACGTACAGGTAGGGAACACCTGACTGGATATCCTTCGCTTTTGACGAGGCTAGCCTGATAGTACCCCAATCAGGGCCTTAGCAGGTGAATCAGGCAAGCCTGCATATTGCATGCCTGGAGAATATTGATTTTGCATCATGAAAATTTCAAAAAATGATTCTAAAGTATTTGAAAAATAAACTTTTAGAAAAGAATTAGTTAACCTTGTTTTCTAATTTCAAATAAATTCGTACATTTTTTTACAGTTGATGTGAATTTTGAATAGAATTTTCTTACGTTGGAAATTTTTTTTTACTAAATCTTGCAACGAATTTTGGATAATGTAATAAGTTAATAAGTAAATAAATAATTTAAATAATTCAATCGATTTAATAAAAAAGATTCCTTGATTGTTTGTTGAACATGTATTTTTTATTAATTGCAATTTTTTTTACAATACTATTATACAAAATCAATGTTCCTAGCATCTTACATATGATTGATTTTTTCCGTTTTTTATCTCATTAGAAAGCGTTCAAAATTCTCACTGAATTTTATTTTTCGCCGGCTATGCACGTGTGAGGCACTTTGTACAAGTAGATTTAGTCGTGTATATCCTTCTACCGAAGCTTAAAAGCAAATTTGACATTATGTTTCTGAAGTTGAGGATAGCCGAGTTGGTTAAGGCGCCGCCAAAGCAGTTCCCATTGGCAAGGTCGCTGATTCAAGTCCGACCATGAGGTAAATAAAAATTAATTTTTCCGCGGTTTAGATTGTAGTAATTAGTTCATTTAATCCGAAGAACAAATATAAAAGGTTCACAAGTCTGATAAAATAACGCTAATAAATAAAAAATATTTATTATATTTTTCTCAGGCGGCAATCAGGCCGTGATCAGGCAGCCTGATCAGGACCTTATAGGGCCATGGCGTTACATATCTGATCAGGGCCTGATAAAGGTGCCTTATCAGGACCTGATGAGGAGTCAGGCCGTGCCTGATAGGGACCTGACATCAGCCCGACGGTAATTTCTGCTCGGGTGTAAGAGCCGAAATGTATGCTCTTTCTATAAGCAATAAATTTATTATTATATTATTATTATATATATATTTTTTATTTATTACAGCCATAAGGACGAATTTTCGGCTGAGCTCGGACTTTCAGACTTATAGATAAGAACATAGCCGTTTGCTCCGAGTTTCTCATTAATTTTTCATGTCGCGCATTATCTCGCTCGGTAAAGAAGATTGCCGTCGACTTTTTTTAGTTTCTCTTTCACCCGTTCAACGTCGATCCTCTGATGGACCAGTCCGGCTATCGCTTTAATGATAACACAAAGCTTGTATCAATTTCCGACGTCTTGTCGTCGTTTCGGGCGACGTGGCTGAACGCCCTGAGACGGCCTCGAAGAGAGGAAGGAGAACCTCACTCGATCGTCGACGTAAAATAAGCATCTGGTTTTAATAAGAATCGGCTTATCCCGAGAAACAATGGACTGTCGCTTGCAGCAACACAGCCGAGGACCGATTGGTCCATTCTTGCATAGACGACAACAGCTTTTCTCCCCTGCCCACACTTGCGCTATTATATATCTTCGAGCCCTGTTTTCCCGACGTCCTTCGCCGTTACACAATCGCTCTCTCTCTCTCTCCTTCTCTTTCCTTCTCTCTCTCGTGGAACTATGCTTTTTATTGCTTCATTTTTTTCTTAATAAAATATTAAACATTTGTCGTGTGTCGGATACAGATGGGACTGCTTTTAGAACGATAAGCAATCGCTGAGAGAATGGAAAATTGCTCCGAGCCCGGTAGGCAATAAAAACTGTAAACCATTTTTTTTTAATAGGGTGTCAAACTTTTTTCTAAGGAAAAGCAAGCGTTAAAAAAAATGGATCGACGACCGCGGTAGTTCACAATAGGGTTGTACAGTTGAGCAGTCTTAGCCGGCTAAAAAATCTTATCCGGCTAATGAAGATTATTGTTTATTGCTTAGCCGGCTAATATGGTTTGGTTGGCTAAAAATCAGCCGCGGCTTAGCCGGCTTATTTATTCATTTCTGTACTATCATTTGCTTTGACTACCTTTAAGATCTTCAAAATCTTATTCCAACGAATTAATTATGTCTCAATACGTCTCTATTCTGGGATAAGAAAGTTATAATGTTCTCATTTCCCGTGAAATCATCGCAGTACAATAATGAATAAATAAAAGAGTGTAAAAAATAATGTGCCATAGATAAGTGTCTTATTCATTTCATTAGTGTCCTTGTAATTCACAATAAAAATGAATAGCCAGTTAAACTGCGGCTAATTTTTAGCCGGCCAAACCAGCTTAGCCGGTTAAGCTGCGGCTAATTTTTAGCCGGTCAAACCATCTTAGCCGGCTAAGACGGCTTAGCCGGCCAAACTATAATGTCCATTAGCCAGATAAGATTTTTTAGCCAGCCAAGACGGCTAAACTGTACAGCCCTAGTTCACATGCTCTTAAGGCCATGTGAAAGATGTACCACGTGACATATGAGTGCGAGAGAGATAGATGCATTTTTCGAATCAATGCCATTTAAAACCGGTTGACGTTTCGGATAAAACGGAAGCATTAACGGACGCGGTATTAAATTGTGCACCCGCTAATGCTTTTCTTTTTCCCGAAAAGTCTACGGTCTATGAATCGCATTCTTACAGATTTTTGTTACCGACTGAGTTGTTTCACGTGTCCTTAAGCCGGTATAGAGTTCGTTTAGGGCCAATCGGGACTCGGTCGGTAACGAAAACTGTAATGAATTTTTTCCACCGGTGCTCGATCGTTCGATGAAGACGCTAATTATTTGTTTATGGAACAAAAAAGGAATTACAGTTTTTGTTACCGACTGAGTCTGTTTGACATCGTTTTGGGACGATCTTAAAGGCCAGAAAAAAATTGCTTACAGTTTTTGTTACCGACTGAGAATGTTTCGCACCATCTCAAACAGACTGCGTACGCTCCGAAAATTTCGTGACGCCGGTGTACGAGAACCGTTTAGCATGCGAAGCAAGTGTGCGAAGCTCATAAAAGTCACGAATGAATCGACAATGAGGATCCCGATAAGCGAGTAAAATCTCATTGCGGCGAAGGAACGGGGGCTTGTCCCTCCGCCTATCAAATTTTCTCGTCTTTTTACATTCGATTATATCGACCTCCAACGTTCGTTAAATTTATTATCCGACGACCTATAATGTCATTATCACCGTCTCAATATTCCGACATCATATTTTAATTTTGCATAAAATTTACCTACTGTTACTGTTAAATTATCATAATGCATGAGGATATATAGTAATTGTTTAGGAATCTGCGGAGATGTACACTTTAAAAAATGTCTGCCTGGAAATTAATGTACCCATATTGGAAGCTTTTATACGAAAATTTGTATATTAAATTTAATATAAAAATGTTATATGAAATAAATGTACGGTTAAAAAAAAATTATAAAAAGTGGTATTTTTAATAAAAGTTCTTTAATAATACTCAAAGTCTTTTAAAATTGCTTAGAAAGTACTGTAATTTTACATAATATTTGTACATTAAATTTAATGTATTGGCTTATGCAAAAAAAGCTTCCAAGACCGGTAGGGAAGAGCGGGGAAAAATGGGGCAACGGGGCCAAACGGGGTTTTTGGGCAAAACTAAATTTTCCAATCATTTTTGGATCGGACAAGGTGGCAAAACGGGGCAGAAAAGCCTGATGCATCGATGGGGCGAATTCGGGCATCCAAAAATTATTGGAAAATGACGTTTTGTCCCATTCCCCGTTTTGCCCTGCTGCCCCATTTTGCCCCGCTCTACCCTACATTAAGTTTACAATTTTTTTTTTTACAATGTAAGGGAGTCAAATCTGGCAAATTTGCTCCCGCTAGTTCTCTAAGTCCGTGTTGGTTAACAACAGCACTGTTTCTTCGTCCATTTTACACACACAATATCCCGTAAATCGTTTTCACAACACTGATGCAAACGTGTCGAGGGTCGATACAGGTGTATAACGTAGGCTAAAGGACGCAAACGCACCGCACGCCTCCTGTCTACTCTGTGAATTAGCTACTTTCATAACTTAAATCTTGTATCTATTTGATCGGAAGAAACGCTTACGTGAACTTCAAATTTTGAACTTTAAGTAACGACCTCCACCGTTCGTTAAATTTATTATCCGACGACCCATAATGTCATTATCATCGTCTCAATATTCCGACATCATATTTTTATTTTGCATAAAATTTATCAAAGATTATAGTAATTTTTTTTGCTCCAAAGTTCAAGCTTTAATCTTCGACAAATTATTGTTTTTAATCATAATCTGCGAAGATTTTTTCATTTTTAATAACAAAAAAAAATGATACTTATTTGATTATTTCTTAGTTGTAACGTTTAAGGTAACCCAAAATTAATATTTAAAAAAGATAATAATAACAGTAAACATTAATTTTATTAAAAAATTAATTTAATTGAAAAATTATAATTTTTTCCCCCAATATTGAGTGAAATTTTATTCCAAAATTAATTCAATGAAAAATTCAAATCGGCCCGCCACGGTCTAATAATAAAGACGCTCAAAAGTTGATGCAAGAGTCGCTTGTAATCGACGATAGCGTGTAATTAAAATAGTTTTCCCGTCTCGTCTTGCATATCTTCGTTGCTAACATATAGCTGTCGATTCGGCGCGACGCGACGACGAGAATAAGCGAGGCCGCCGAAAGTACCGATAGAGCGACGGGAAGGCTCCAATTTCGCCTCTCGCCGAACACTCGAGACGAAACTTTCTTCCGTTTCTTGTATGACAAACAAAAGTGAAGTAATCCGAGGATGCAGTTCCGTTGATATTTCACAAGTTTGGTTATATAATTTAAAGCGCCAAAAGATAGCGTTCCACGAAGGACAAATATTATCTACGAAAAAAAATCCATAACCTTCCTAAAAAAATAATGATAAGAAAAAAAAAGAAATGGGAAAAAATCGAAGCATTTTCTTGTGGTTTTATTGACGGTTGCTGCAAGTTCAAGCTGTGAGTGTTTTCGACAATTCGCCGTGTGCTGCTTGACTCCGGGTGAAAACTTATACTAGATTCGCGTTCAACACAAAAAAGTACATCGAATTATGTGAGCACGCGGTTTTTTTTTATTTTCGATTTTTACTTGAAAGGAAGTTTGTTTTTGGTTTTCTTCCATCGGCCTGTAAAAACTCAAAAAAAAGTTCTGTGACTCCGCTAACTCCTATAGCATGAAATATTTTGAAAAAAATTCAGAAATATTTTCAATCTTTCAAATATTCCGAAGTATTTCTGAAATATATGGAAATAATATTTTGAAATATTTCAGAAATATTTCAATGTAAGATTTACGAGCGGAGAAAAAAAATTTTTTGTAATATTGATAAAATATTTGCAATATTTCAAAAAAATATTATCGAAATATTTCAGAAGTATTTCTGTGCTACGTGGGAAAAGTCCTACCTCTTGTATTTTTTCCGATAAAAGACGATATTCACATCGGTTTCCTCCCAACTACATCGAAAAATAGAGCTCACAAGTAGAAATCACAAAATTGAAATCACAAATAAAAAAAATAAAAAAAATCGTTTTTGGAGCAAATTTTTGTTGCTCGGCGTTTACAGTTTATACACGCTGTATTGTTTTAAAATTTCGACCACGAATCTCATTCAGCCCCATTTCAATATTTCACATAAAAATTTCCGCCGGAGGCGAATAAATATTATTTTCCCTTATTTACAATTGACAAAAAAGAAAAAAAAGTCATCAGCGCCCGAAGTCGCCGATGCCGTTGGTAAACCTGAAACGTCAATATTCGTTCCCCGACGCGTTAGATACCATTTCCTGCTCCTCGTTCCGTCGCAATCAAACAGGAAACGTACAGATTGTATAAAAAAAAATAACAAAAATAAAAAAAATACACACACGCATGTATATATAAAATATATAATATATACATTGCAAAAATACGAAGCTTATGTCACCTTTTGACGGCATCGTGTCACATCCTTCGGCTCGGGCCAATAAATGAATATATTTCAATAAAAATCCTTACACCGTCGCCTTCGCGCGGGAGAGTGGAAGCTACCCATTTTTCATGTCCAATTTGTAGACGGAAGTCCCTGCCCCGGTCGTCCTCTAACTTTTCACGCGACAATACATCGCGCGACGCATTGGCGCGGCAGACACGCCCGATGAAAGAATTTTATCCGTTTGAACGTTCGGGCTCTTGGAAGACGAAGAAAAAGACGGGGAGAAAAAAGAAGAAGGGAGCTGTTCTCACGAGGGTGGTAAGGATTTCACCGACCGATATCGAAAAGTCGCAAATAATTGCTTCGTGGAATCGACGAGGAAGAGATGAAGCATATATTGGATTTATGAGAAAGTGAGAAAGTGACACGCGAAATAATAAACGAAAAAAGAAATAAATATAAAAAAAGATAAAAATAAAGTGCCAAAGACGGACGATTGGGAAGCGACGCAGGAAAAATCGTTTCGGTACGGCAACGATTTGAATAAAAACGGAGTGGGGCGAAACTGTCCTTTTCTTGAAGTCCCACAAATAATTAGTAACCTTTAATAGTCGACAGCGGGGCAAAATGGCACAGCGCGGCAAGATTTCACCGATCAATATCGAAAAGTCTCAAATAATTGCTTCGAGGAATCGACGAGGAAGAGGTGAAGCATATATTGGATTTATGAGAAAGTGAGAAAGTGACACGCGAAATAATAAACGAAACAAAAATATATATATAAAGAAACGAAAAATAAAGTGCCAAAGAAGGTCGATTGGGAAGCGAGGCAGAAAAAATCGTCTCGGTACTGCAACGATTTGAATAAAAACGGAGTGGGGCGAAACTGTCCTTTTTTTAAGTCCCACAAATAATTAGTAACCTTTAATAGTCGAGAGCGGGGCAAAATGGCACAGCGGGGCAAAATTTCACCGATCCATATCAAAAAGTCGCAAATAATTGCTTCGAGGAATCGACGAGAAAGAGATGAAGCATATATTGGATTTATGAGAAAGTGACACGCGAAATAATAAACGAAAAAAAAAATAAATATAAAAAAAAGAAAAATAAAGTGCCAAAGACGGGCGATTGGGAAGCGACGCAGGAAAAATCGTCTCGGTACGGCAATGATTTGAATAAAAACGGAGTGGGGCGAAACTGTCCGTTTATTTAAGTCCCACAAATAATTAGTAACCTTTAATAGTCCTTTTTGTCTCACTTTCCTCTGTATTTGACGTTCAATCTCGTATAGTATTTTTTATTATTTTAGTAGTAGTAGTAGTGGTTTATTAACAATATTGTGATTTCCTTGGATTTGGTTTGAGCCGCCAGTTATCGAACCATGTTGCTATATTGTCTGCGACTGTTTGAAGCGAATCGGTAGTTTTTTGTAGTTTTTTTAATGAGATTTTATTATTTTATTTGTTAAATACATTGATTTATCATAAGAATTATTATCTCTAGTTAAATTAATTTTGAATCATTTGACGTTCATTGACATTAATGTCTTTCGTTACGTATTTTTTGTTTCACGAAATTTTCCATCGAATCAATGCTCGCGACCGGAAGAAGATCCGTGCTAGGCGGACGGATCGAACATCCCGTCAAAAATTATCCTTTGTTTTCTCGCATCATTGAACTTCTCGAGGTTTATCAGTGTGCAGCAGGTGGCGGAGAGACAGTTTATTTATAACCTGCACCCACGATATCGTACCCCCACCCCTCGCCCACACCCCACCGAGTCCACTGGGTTAAGCTTCTCGTGAGAACGGCAAGTTTCGGATATACTACGTCACCCCAACGTTTTCTCTACTCCTTTCCGTTCCTCATTGGTTCGCATCCGCGACTTGGCCGACGTAGCTAGTCTAATGGCCTGTGAACCTATGCGACTTTTTATAAAGTGCGATAAGATCGATCAGTTTTTTTTTGCGCCTTCTCGCGCAGTTTGGTTTCGACATTTTAGTGCAAACGTTTTCAGAGTATCCCAAAACACCGGAAAATGACATATAGAAAAAATATCTGGATGTGCGTGGGTGTCGTGTGCGGTTTTGAATTTTTCGAAAAATTTTACTGAGCAATAAAAAAAAAATGTATACAACGACAAAGTTTCTCAATGACTCTTCACGAAACAATAACTTCAACGTCATTTTCGCGCTTAAAATAATGTCTGTAACCCGTTCTCATGTTCCTGTTACGTCCGAGGTAGAGCATGGCTCGTTCTCGGGCGTAGCAAATCTTTTATTTTATTTTTGGGTGCTTCGCTGCGTCCCGTACGGGCCCGTTTCTCAAGTACCTGCAACGGGAAGAAGAGTGAAGGGGGTCCCATGCACAAATGAAATGTACGATAATATTAGGGGAAAACTCAAAGATATATATATTGCTAAAACTAACTACACAGTAAAGATTAACCTATGCTCGCCTCTCATCCATCCATACTACGTACTCACTCTTACAGTTGAACAACGGCGGCTTGCCCGACGGGGTTCTTAGACCTTACTTCTAACACGAACTTAGATTTCCCGAACACGGGTCGTAGCACTTTATGGTCTCTAAATTGTTTTTAAACACCCTTTCGCGTGGTAAAATACTGTTATAATAAGACGAAACAAAATCGATGAGTTTACATTAATAAAACCAAATAATAATGGGTTGCACAATCCGGTTTATGCCGCGACCTCTCTGCACTCTAACTTTGAGGCTAAGTCGCGTGGTTTATTCCCGAGATTTAAAGACCTGCTTATTATAAATAACAGTATTTTTATCGGGTGATGCTGAGGATGCACCGCGTGAGCACACCTGAGGCGTGGAATCACACCGCGGGTGAGCTCAGTGGCGCAACCCAATATTCAGCGTATCTCGTCGCGATCCCGAGACATTCATGAAAATGGCACGAAATCGGGACGTAACATTCCAAATAATGTTTTACTCGTTCCCTAGGTTCAAAGTGATGTCTTAACCCTCCTCTTGTTCAAAATAATGTCTTAACCCTTTCTCTTGTTCAAAATAATGTCTTAACCCTTTCTCTTGTTCAAAATAATGTCTTAACTGTTTCTCTTGTTCAAAATAATGTCTTAACCCTTTCTCTTGTTCGAAATAATGTCTTAACTGTTTCTCTTGTTCAAAATAATGTCTTAACTGTTTCTCTTGTTCAAAATAATGTCTTAACCCTTTATCTTGTTCAAAATAATGTCTTAACTGTTTCTCTTGTTCAAAATAATGTCTTAACTGTTTCTCTGGTTCAAAATAATGTCTTAACTGTTTCTCTTGTTCAAAATAATGTCTTAACTGTTTCTCTGGTTCAAAATAATGTCTTAACTGTTTCTCTGGTTCAAAATAATGTGAACCCTCTCGCCGTGCTCCGACGATTGAAATTGTTCACTGCTATCTCATAATAATTTTCCTATCCTATGTACTCAATCGGTCGATATTATTGGCGTAATGTACGAAAAAAAAACAAACTTGCGAAGACAGAATGTGATCTGTTTTATCTGTTGGAGGACGTTTATCGAGATCTGGTTCTTCTTACCGTACACATCTGCGATCCAGAAATACTGAGATATGGCTTCTTCGTGCTCGAATCTCATGATCGAAATAATGGTGATAAGAATCGTTTCCGGATATTGGAATTTTATCTATGAGTGACCGATAAAAATATCACGAGCTTGCATCCCACGAGGTTAACTAACATAATGACAAATTACATTACCCGGAAAAACGGCGACAAGATGTTTAAAGAAAAAGTACTTTAATAGAAGTATTAGTAGTGGATTTATTGACAATATTCCAGATGGAACAATTTTTTATACATAGCATTACATACACCGAAAAAAGGTTTGGTAATATCAAACTACGCTGTGGTTGCGGGTGGCGAAAGAAATATTTGGTCGATTGAACAAAATGTTTGTTAAATTCAAGTAACTATTTGTTGAAGCAACTAAATATTCGGTGAAACAACTAAATATTCGTTCAATTAACTAAATATTTCTTTCAATCGACCAAATATTTCTTTCACCACCCGCAACCGCAGCTTAGTTTGATATTACCAAACCTTTTTTTCGGTGTAGTGTAAGTTGTCTTAAGAATATAAATATATTGTCAATTGCCCATCGACCTAAGTCCTTCGGCTAAAAAAGTACTTTATTTTTAATCAATAACGCGTTATTGTTATATTCCCCCTATTCGGAATCTAACGATTCGCGGAAGGCCGTCACGGAGAATAGAAAAAATTTGTCACGGACCTGAATATTCGTAGGCGCAAAATATTCAATTTAACGCCCACTTAGAAAGTGGAAAATTCTAAAGGGTTTATACTACGGAGAATGGGCTAGCGTCTGCTGCTTGCATGGTGTTCGTGTACCGTAGACACGGAGCGTTCGAGCTTCTCGAACGCCCGAGAATGGCGGAATTAAATTTATTCAGGCAGCGGCAATAAGTCGGAAAGTCGCACCCTAAAAGCCGGAATCCGCCCCGACTCCCTGGAATCGCGGCTAGATCTCCGGAACCGACGCCCCGATCTCCCGACCTTTATTTATTTCCCCTTTCACATCTCCGTTTCTTTTCAACACCTCGATATCTGTTTTATTGTGCCCTCCGAGAGAGTCCCGTCGTCCTCCGGCTTGAAAAGAGTTGGTCGCTCGAATGACACGTAAATGAAGAATATAATTCGACGCGCCTCACCGAGTGTTTGTTGTCTGATCGAGCAGTGACGAAGCCACCGAGGCATCGCGCAACGAAGCTCGTCTCTTCGCCTCGTACAATTTTTCCGCAGAGTGTGCATCCGGGTCTGAGAAGCCGTCTGAGAACTCAAATACAAAGACGGAATCTGAGAAAGTGCGATAATTGATTAAAGAAATTGATGGTAAAAGAAATTATATGGAGAAAAAATAAGATACAAAAAGAGGAAGAAGCACGCCACGTTAAGCCCCGAAGACTGCGGTGTGACGCGTCAGGAGAGAAGTTGAAGTATTGGATGCGTATAGCAGTAGACAGTATTCGAGCCGTCCTAATTTGCTTCGGGGGAGAGGTCAACGTCAATAAATTGTCGACTTGTGAACTTATTTTTATCATCAAACACTTCACCCTTGTTCGAACAATCGTTCGTTAAAAGTGCTGGCTTGGAGAGTGTGAGTTCGGGATTGATACAGTATGGTCTGCTTGTGTCTGACTTTATCTACTGATATATATATATATATATATGTATATATGTATATCTGGATAATGATAAAGTTCATGTCGATTGAGCAGTCACAGCAGTACTGAATCATCCTCACACAGATATTCACGGATTCTAGCAGATACTTCAGAGATCTTCGCAGTTAGTTAGCGGTGCTCGGAGATACTCGGAGGTACTCAAAGATACTCGAAGATAGTCGGCTACTCGCGGCTACTCGCGGCTACTCGCGGCTACTCGCGGCTACTCGCGGCTACTCGCGGCTACTCGCGGCTGCTCGCGGCTACTCGCGGCTACTCGCGGCTACTCGCGGCTACTCGCGGCTACTCGCGGCTACTCGCGGCTACTCGCGGCTTCTCGCGGCTTCTCGCGGCTACTCGCGGCTACTCGCGGCTACTCGCGGCTACTCGCGGCTACTCGCGGCTACTCGCGGCTACTCGCGGCTACTCGCGGCTACTCGCGGCTACTCGCGGCTACTCGCGGCTACTCGCGGCTACTCGCGGCTACTCGCGGCTACTCGCGGCTACTCGCGGCTACTCGCGGCTACTCGCGGCTACTCGCGGCTACTCGCGGCTACTCGCGGCTACTCGCGGCTACTCGCGGCTACTCGCGGCTACTCGCGGCTACTCGCGGCTACTCGCGGCTACTCGCGGCTACTCGCGGCTACTCGCGGCTACTCGCGGCTACTCGCGGCTACTCGCGGCTACTCGCGGCTACTCGCGGCTACTCGCGGCTACTCGCGGCTACTCGCGGCTACTCGCGGCTACTCGCGGCTACTCGCGGCTACTCGCGGCTACTCGCGGCTACTCGCGGCTACTCGCGGCTACTCGCGGCTACTCGCGGCTACTCGCGGCTACTCGCGGCTACTCGCGACTACTCGCGGCTACTCGCGACTACCCGCGGCTACCCGCGGCTACTCGCGGATACTCGCGGATACTCGCGGATACTCGCGGCTACTCGCGGCTACTCGCGGCTACTCGCGGCTACTCGCGGCTACTCGCGGATGCTCGCGGATGCTCGAGGATACTCACAGTTAAAAAATGTGGTGGGAAGCAGTACGGAAGACGTTGTACGTGTCTGACAAAAAAGTTGGTCCCACGACCACGGCCACGAAATTATATTTCTTTCTTTTGTCTTAAATACAATATCAGTATGCATTTATTTTATGATACAAATTACCTCCAAAACAGCAGTCTGAATAAAAAAATACTGTCTAGAAAATACAAAAAAAACGAAAAACTGTAGATCCTTCGCAATCCGTCTCAAGCGCTTTGCAGTGTCGGTGTTCAATCGAGCGTGAAGTTGGGTCGAAACATCGACAGCGAAATTTCACCAAGCTCGTTATCATACCAATGGAATTTATTATACAGTCCCGAGTATCCGATGGCAATCCGAATGGTGCGCTCTTGGGAGCGAACCAATTCCACTACACTGGGGATTTTCATTAACTTCGATCCCTATCCAGAGACGAATATCTTATTATCGGCGAATTTGTCCAGCAATGTTTTCCCGATATGTATCGTTATTCGATCCTGGAATAACGGCGCGTCCCGTGCTGAAATTTTAGTATGTTCCATCAAAATCTTTTTACAGGTTGGTTTATGGTTTTTGTAAAGGGTTTACTTTTCGCTTGTAATTCTCGAATTAATTGCCACATCGAAATGACACCCCGACGAATGTTACGGTGACATCCTGGCGTTTCGATTTCACTACCAACAAGCCCATATTCATTCCTGGCCGAACAGTGTCTCAACGAATAGAGGTACAAAAAAAAATTGATCTGAAGGAGTTGGACTACGAAGGTGCGGTAGCAGGATTACAGAGACGATGGGGTCGGAAGGTCGCGAGGGTCAAGGGGTTTCCCTATGGCCGTAAAATATTTGCACTCCACTCGGCCAGAACGCAGACAGTCGGAGTTATAAGCTTTATGATTTAAGTCAACGTAGACCCAATATAAACACAGCTCTAGCGGTTAATTCAAGAAATTTGTACGATAATTGGTATCTATGGATACCAATCTATGGGAGGGGGGAAGGAGGGGGGGACGTACAATAAAAGTTAAAGCATTAAAAGAGAGTGGGGCAGAATGGCCAACCTGAGCTATTCGTCAAATTTCAGCGATGTACACTAAGTATCATCACGCTATTTTTTTTTAAACACATAATTAATCTACTACATGAATCTGGACTTGGGGGTGTCCAGTAAAAATTAACAAATATATATATATATACATATATATATATATATTTATTATATGGCAATCCGCTATTGGACAATTACGCTACTGGACAGTATTATTGGCAATCCGCAATTTGCTATATATATACATATATATATATATAGCAAAACGGACTTTCCGGAAATTGTAGTGGAAAATAAATACATTGGAATTTATAAAAATACACGAGTCCCACGTTTGTGAATTTATAATTTTTCAGACAAAATATGAATTCTTACATGATGGTAAATTACTTTGGACAAAATGAACCGCTTTAGCCGAATGGTGTTTGAGAGAGTAGACCATCACAATTAAGGCATAGTTTTGATGATTCTGAAATTGTAGTCTTTCGTATTATCTTTCGGTAATCTTGGCCTTCCGTATTCACTTTGCCCCACTTTCGCCGAAGCACATATCGTCATAAAAATATATATCACGAGACACGGTCGTATCTTGACGCCAAGTTAAAAAAAGATAGCGAGACAGACCATGTAGAGTTATACGCAAAAGTGGCATTTTTCAGATTCTTAAAAAATGTCAAATTGAAAAAAATTTAAAAGGAAACCTTTTTGCGCATTTTGAAGGATACTTTTGTCATATATATCGTAAAAGCTTCCCAAAAATCTATGTACGTTTTTTTGTCCACAGAATCGTGAGATTTTGCACTAAAAAATCCAAAATACTGTGACGGATGGTCGATGCGGGTTGAAGACGAATAATTGATTCGAAATGTAAGACGTTCTTTATTAGATGAGAGTAGAGCGGAATATGGAGGAGTGTACCTTTCGGCGGTCTGAGCTGCACTGACGCTCGCTGGTGTGAGGCTGAGGGCCCCGGCAACAAAGTCGCGACGCTCGCGATAAGGCCCTTCTCACGGCTCTCAGCCGTGGAGACCGGATGCAGATAAGCTGCATCCGGAATTAGGTCATCGATATAATTTCTTCCTTTCTTGAGACCTCAACACATGCATCAACATTAGATGCATGTGATTTCCATAATTTCCTACATCATGAGTCTAGATCACAAGTAGCAGTTGAGTACATTGCGAATGAATAGAAACCTTAGAGCGCAACCTCCGGCCCTCTCTCTCGATACTTTTTCGCAGAACATTTTTTTGTATTTGATATATTGTAGCGGAGCTAAATAGACCACCCATGGGCTTCCGGGATTGTCATCGATTTATACAACATATCTTCATTTATTTTTAAGACATGAAGTGAATCTGTCGCATTAGGTTCATACGGACAACATTAAAAAAAAATGTGTCAAAATGGACTTTTCTCTTGTATGCAAAATTACGAGATTTGTATTTTGGAAAATTGACGCCTTGTAGACTGATCTTTAATTATTGTTATTTTCTCTACCAAAATATGAAAACTGACATGAGGCACAATAGACCGCTTTGGCCAAGTGGTATTGGGAAGAGTAGACGGTCACAATCGAGGTTCAAAATTTACTTTTTCAAAATGTCATTGCATCTCGGATAGAATTCATTTTGCCCCATGTCTTCTGTGCCCCATTCTCCCCTACATATATTTTTATAAGGTAGACGTAGACATGGTAAAAAAAATTGTTTCTGGGATATCGCTTACTGGGTCACTTCTGACTTGAACCGAGGTAATCACGAGAGATATAAGTGCCGAAAACTTGAGGCAGAGAGCCACTAAAAAGTTGGCCGTAGACGGCCGGATTGATGACTCGCACGAGGTTCCGACCGGAATCCATTTCAATCCCGCGGAACATACGAGCGTTGTCCCGGACAACCGAGTATGCAGCGCAACCGGGTTCTGGAGTGGGGGTGGGGTTTGGGGCTGGGGCGGGGGGTGCCTTTAGCCCCTGTACGCCACGAAGTTAATCAACCCTCGGAGAGTCCGTGGACATCCTTACATACTTCGCATATTGCCCAGGAGCTCCCTTGCAGTTCCGTTGAATAAAGCTACGTTTTTTGCGGCCAAACTAGGTCACAGTAGCCGGCAACGAAAATCGAACATTCGTCTGTTTGTGACCTAGGCATGGAGATAATGATATCTCGGTGACTGGATGACCCTTAAGACCTGTGGCTTCATAAACACCAATTTTAATCGTCGAGGCTTGTTTCTCGGCATTATGATGAACGATCATTTTTTATTTTTATTTTTAGAAGTCTCGATTGTTGAGAATTTGTGAAAAATGTGTTTTTTATTTTTGTGAAAAAAACGTGAAGTTTTTTTTCGATCCCGATTTTGACTAAAAAAAGTTATTTGTCTCGTATGACCCCGAAGATATCTGCATGACATCAAATTTCATCTTTGGCAAGTCTCTATTAGTGCACGGCTTTAGAAAGAATAATCAAGTCTTCACTTATAGAATTTTAATCTCCAAGTGAACTTCCTCGAGATATCTTCCGGCTGATTGTCTCGTGTACTTTTTCTCGTAGAATTTTTGGTAATCTTGTTGGAAATCAGAGATATTGCGGTTTGAAAAATGCTTAAAATAGCAATTTTTTCCAAAGCTATTTCCGATGCTTCTTTACCCGCCGATCACCATTTTACCTCCACCTTAATATTGTATAGATAACTTTTACTGCCGTTTATCACACATTGGATTGGATTGTAGTTAACTCTGATTTACAGATTGGAGGATGTATTTGCACTTTGCCCTTAAAAATGGTAAAATAGGAGACCAACTGGACCCGAAATATGGATGTAAATCGGTTTTCCCGTAAAATAAAAAAACAGCATACATTTTCACACAAACAAAACTCCCGAGGCCGACAATGCTTTACATTGACACGAGGGTCCGGTTTTCCCACCGATTGATCAAACATTATGAACTCGTCGGTTACCAACTAGGGTCATTCTAATATCGCAGTGTCTACAGCTTCGTAACGTCCTTTGCAGTTCATCATTTATTCGTTTGTTGTACTCGTTATGGAAAATCCCACAGCGTCGAAGATTGTCGGCACCGGAGACGCGCAGCCTCGCGAGAAGAAAAAGAAAAAATATTTCTTGTATCTGGAAATATGCGTCATCGCTCCTCGTTATTACACACCGAGCCGACGATTTTTGGTATAGGATGGAGATAAGCACACAGTTCGGAGTTTCCATCGTTATCCACACCTACCGCTCGCTCTCTCTCTCTGTCTCCGTCACGGACGGCTTGAAAACCCCCTCCCCTCCACTATCAACAAATTTCGATCGACTATATCTACTGGCTCGCCATTCGTTCCGAAACTCAGTCAGAAAGTAGTAACCAAAGTGTAGAGAGGATTGAGACTCGTGCGAGAAGATAAGAAAATAAAGAAATCATCGTGAAGATGCGTTTTCTCCTGTTGGCGTTCTTGGCCATTGCGGCTGTTTCCGGTGAGTAAAATTCTCGCGGTTTATCAGCTGCGTATTTATCAGTCATACATTTTTGAGAATTACCAGATTTTTTTGTTGTTCCACCCAAAAATCCACAGCCGATCAGAGGGCATGCGAGCCCGGAAGTGTCACTAAGAGGGACTGCAACTCTTGCACTTGTACGAACAGCGGTAGAGGTTGGATGTGCACCATGAGGGCATGCCCTTCGGAGACGAGGTTTCGTCGTCAAGCAACGGAACAAGTTTGCAAACCCGGCTCGACGAAGATGGACGACTGCAACCGCTGTTTCTGCCTGACCGACGGTTCGGCGTGGGCCTGCACCCTCATGGCTTGCCCCAGGAAGGTCTGTCAGCCCGGAAGCACTTACCAGAAATTCTGCAACACATGCACCTGCGGATCAGATGGTTTTTCCGTCGCCTGCACGAGGAAAGCCTGTCCTAAGGGGATCTTCAACGAGGACGGTAGCTTGAAGCATCCCGAACAGTTAACGGAGAATCCCCTGCAGAGGGAGAGACGTCAGGTCAGCGATGACAGACCTTGCGTGCCTGGAGAACGCTTCAAGAACTACTGCAACACTTGCACCTGCGGATCGGATGGTTTTTCCGTCGCGTGCACGAGGAAAGCCTGTCCCAAAGACATCTTCAACGAGGACGGTAGTTTGAAGCATCCCGAACAGTTCACGGAGAATCCCCTGCAGAGGGAGAGACGTCAGGTCAGCGATGACAGACCTTGCGTGCCTGGAGAACGCTTCAAGAACTACTGCAACAGCTGCACCTGCGGATCGGATGGTTTTTCCGTCGCCTGCACGAGGAAAGCCTGTCCCAAGGACATCTTCAACGAGGACGGTAGCTTGAAGCATCCCGAACAGGTCACGGAGAATCCCCTGCAGAGGGAGAGACGTCAGGTCAGCGATGACAGACCTTGCGTGCCTGGAGAACGCTTCAAGAACTACTGCAACACCTGCACCTGCGGATCCGATGGTTTTTCCGTTGCCTGCACGAGGAGAGCCTGCCCCAAGGACATCTTCAACCAGGACGGTAGCTTGAAGCATCCCGAACAGTTCACGGAGAATCCCCTGCAGAGGGAGAGACGTCAGGTCAGCGATGACAGACCTTGCGTGCCTGGAGAACGCTTCAAGAACTACTGCAACACCTGCACCTGCGGATCCGATGGTTTTTCCGTTGCCTGCACGAGGAGAGCCTGCCCCAAGGACATCTTCAACCAGGACGGTAGCTTGAAGCATCCCGAACAGTTCACGGAGAATCCCCTGCAGAGGGAGAGACGTCAGGTCAGCGATGACAGACCTTGCGTGCCTGGAGAACGCTTCAAGAACTACTGCAACACCTGCACCTGCGGATCCGATGGTTTTTCCGTTGCCTGCACGAGGAGAGCCTGCCCCAAGGACATCTTCAACCAGGACGGTAGCTTGAAGCATCCCGAACAGTTAACGGAGAATCCCCTGCAGAGGGAGAGACGTCAGGTCAGCGATGACAGACCTTGTGTGCCTGGAGAACGCTTCAAGAACTACTGCAACACCTGTACCTGCGGATCCGATGGTTTTTCCGTTGCCTGCACGAGGAGAGCCTGCCCCAAGGACATCTTCAACCAGGACGGTAGCTTGAAGCATCCCGAACAGTTCACGGAGAATCCCCTGCAGAGGGAGAGACGTCAGGTCAGCGATGACAGACCTTGTGTGCCTGGAGAACGCTTCAAGAACTACTGCAACACCTGCACCTGCGGATCCGATGGTTTTTCCGTCGCCTGCACGAGGAGAGCCTGCCCCAAGGACATCTTCAACCAGGACGGTAGCTTGAAGCATCCCGAACAGTTCACGGAGAATCCCCTGCAGAGGGAGAGACGTCAGGTCAGCGATGACAGACCTTGCGTGCCTGGAGAACGCTTCAAGAACTACTGCAACACCTGCACCTGCGGATCGGATGGTTTTTCCGTCGCGTGCACGAGGAAAGCCTGTCCCAAAGACATCTTCAACGAGGACGGTAGTTTGAAGCATCCCGAACAGTTCACGGAGAATCCCCTGCAGAGGGAGAGACGTCAGGTCAGCGATGACAGACCTTGCGTGCCTGGAGAAGGCTTCAAGCATTATTGCAACACCTGCACCTGTGGATCCGATGGTTTTTCCGTCGCCTGCACGAAGAAAGCCTGTCCTAAGGGGATCTTCAACGCGGACGGTAGCTTGAAGCATCCCGAACAGTTCACGGTGAATCCCCTGCAGAGGCAGAGACATCAGGTCAGCGATGACAGACCTTGCGTGCCTGGAGAACGCTTAAAGAGCTACTGCAACACCTGCACCTGCGGAGCCGATGGTTTTTCCGTCGCCTGCACGAGGAAAGCCTGTCCTAAAGGAATCTTCAACCGGGACGGTAGCTTGAAGCATCCCGAACAGTTCACGGAGTCCCTTGAAGTATCCCGAACAGTTCTCGGAACTGCTGAGGCAGAGGGGTCAGGTCAGCGAATACCGCATCCCGAATAGGCGACCAATGATATTGTGCTGCATCAGAGACTCTATGTCACCAATGGCAATTGAATTTTCATACAATAATCGAACCATTCGTATGTACATTGTTCATCACGCAATAAACACCTGTTCTCTGCCTGCAGAATGATAATAAATGTGAAATAAGAATTATGTCGCTTACATGTGTTTTTTGTTTTGTTTTTTACTCATCAAACCTGTGTTTATTTACAACTCTTCTCCGATGCGGTTATCTATCGAATGTCTAGCGATTGAAGTTGAACTGTAGAACTGATAAATCTCAAGTGCGCGGAGAAAAACAACGAGATTATTCCTTGCCCGGGAATAAACGCTATAATCTAATGGAGATGCTGACCCGGCAACCTTGTTACGACACTGAACTCTGGGATTAGAGCTCATAGCGATAAGAGAGTGTGACACGCATATGTTCAACTCTGACGTACTGAGATTGTTAGATTTCTTCCAGCACAGATGAAATAAAATTGATGGTGGGTCTTAGATTGTTTTATATATATTTCTTTTCATTTTGTAAATTAATTTTTCATTAATTTTGAATTTTTCAATAGAATTATTTGCATTCAAGTCGGGTCAAATTATTTGAAAAAGTGTTGAAGACATTTTTTTCCCCCAATTTCGCTAAATTAAGTACATGACGACACATGAAAATGACGTCGTGAAGTTTACGAAAGATAAATTAAATTGAATTAAAAACAGGAGACAAACATTGGTCAAGAATAGAACGCAGTTCGAGACTAGATAATTTTCTTCGGGATTAAAGATCGCGATCGGTAATTAAAAAATTCCCTCTTGGTTAACGTCAGCGAAATATCGACTATGAGCTAGTAGCTTTATCCCCACAATCAGTCGGATTCTTCGCCGCTATTTAGATGCAACGAGGCGCAATAGACGGTCAGTGAGAATCGCGAGACCAACGTTGGAACAATCGTTGGCTAGTTGGATCAAAGTCACGATGAAAATTGTCGGATTTTCGATACTGGCCATTGCCATCGTATCTGGTGAGTTGAAAAAGCCCTTTATCGTATCCATTGCCTCGATTCCCCATTCATTCGAAGGACAATTATAATATCGTGAATAATTCGTAGATTTTTAAAAGTGATTCGTGTGTTATGAAATGGCTCAAATATTTTCGATGAAAATCCTGCAACTGCTACTTCTCCGAATCATTCAAATGATTCAAGAGAATCAACAGAATTATTCACATTCAAGTCGGGTCGAATTATTCGAAATTGCGAATATTCGCACACCAGTAGTAAAATGTGTAGAGGAGATTCTTTTGTCCTCTTTTTTGTGCCTAATTTTTTCTCTACTTGCTTGTCTATTATGCGCATCACACTACCATATGATTTCACGCCGCACACTATCGTACGCTTTACCGAAGGTGCCCAGCACGGTTCCACATACTCCACACACACGTACGCTTGCACCAGGGGAGAGCTGGGCAGAACGGCATACCGGGGCATAATGGGACGGGGACAAAATGGGATAGGAAAAATTGATGTCCCCTGTATGACCGAATTGGGGCAAAATGGAATCGGAGTAAAATGGGACAGAAAAAAATGGAACCTCCTGTATAATGGAATTGGGGCAAAATGGGACAGGGGAAAACGAAGCGGCTCGAGACGACGGAATTGGGGCAGAACGGGATAGCGGCAAAGAGGAAAGATCTGCCGTGTTCTTTCCTATACTAGCTTAATACTTAATATTTGAATATACCGTGGTAAAGGAGACCGGGGCAAAATGGCACAGCGGGGCAAAACGGTACAGTGAGGGCAAAACTCAATTTTCCAATAATTTTTTTAGACCCCATTTTGGCCCAACGATACATCCGGATTTTCAAACCCGTTTTGCTTTACGTACCACCATCGCCACCATCCAGACGTTATTGGAAAATTGAGTTTTGTCTCATTATCCCGATTTGCCCCGCTCTCCCTTATACTAACTTAATACTCGATACCAAATATCCTTTCACAAACTAGTTTCGTAATCATTGACAGAGTATAATTTCTGTATTATTCAGCTCAATACGACATACTCCTAATATTTTCAAGTTTAATACACCTGGCATACTTTTTTGCGCGGGCACGCATCTCACAATGCTACGCACCTCACTGTTTCATGCATCATACTTCCGTGCACCCAGAAAAAGAAATTATTTGACGGCCACCGTTTGTTTAGTTTAAGTAAAATATTTATTGGATTTAAATAAATGTTTATTTAAATTAAGTAAATAGTTACTTAAATGAAATAAATATTTATTTAAATAAAATAAATATTTTACTTAAACCAAATAAACGGTGGCCGTCAATTACATTATTTTTCTGTGTGTGCTCAGCACGTTTCACACGCACTCCACCATCTCACGCAATACGCGATCCCATACACCTCACGTACTCCACTAGTCCACGTACTCCACTAGTCCACGCACTCCATTAGTCCACGCACTCCATTAGTCCACGCACTCCACAATCCCACGTACCCCAAGATTCCACGCATCCCCCCCCCCCTTGACACAGAACGATTTGTTTTTACCCTGCTAGAAATTCCAGCACGTCATCATCCTGATTTGTTCAAGTCCATGACATCGTCAAGATACGGTATGGAAAAATTAACAAAATATTTTGTTTTCGTAGGAACCCAAGCCAATCCAAGTGCGGAGTCATGTACGCCAGGAGAAAGAATGATGAAGGGCTGCAACACTTGTCTTTGCATCGACGGTTCCCGCTACGTTTGCACGACGATGGCTTGTGTGACCGGACTGACTTGTAGACCCGGCGAGACCTTCAAGCACTACTGCAACGTGTGTCGTTGTCCGGGCAATGGTCTCGCCGCAGCGGCAGTCTGCACGAAAAATGTCTGTGTGGAGGGTATGTTCAACGAGGATGGTACCCTGAAAGATCCTCTTAGTGGTCTGATCCTGAGAGACAAACGCCAGACTCACCCAACTGAACGTACTTGCGAGCCTGGCAAAGCTTTCAAACACTACTGCAACAACTGCCGTTGTGGTAACGATGGTCTGGTGAAATCGGCGGCTTGTACAAAGATGGCCTGTCCAGAAGGCATGTTCAACGAGGATGGCACCACGAATGAGCCTCGCGGTTATCCAGTCGCAAGGTCCAAACGGCAGGCTACTTGCGAGCCCGGAAAGGTTTTCAAGAAACACTGCAACAGCTGCATTTGTGGGACCGACGGTTTGGTCGAGTCGGCAGCTTGCACTACGCTGCGATGCATCCTGGGAAAGTGGAACGAAGATGGTAGCATAAGGCAGCTTATGACTGATCCAACACCAAGGGACAAACGTCAGGCTGACGGAGCTGGCGCTACTTGCGTGCCTGGGACAAGCTACAATTACTACTGCAATACCTGTCGATGCGGTACCGATGGCTTGCGCAAGTCGGCGATGTGCACGAGGGCCGAATGTCCAGAAAGTATGTGGAACGAGGATGGCAGCTTGAAAGAGCCGCTGAGTGATCCAACACCAAGGGACAAACGTCAGGCTGACGGAGCTGACGCTACTTGCGTGCCTGGAACGAATTTCAAGTGGTACTGCAATACCTGTCGATGCGGAGACGACGGTTTGCGCAAGTCGGCGGGTTGCACGAGAAAGGGTTGTTCGATAGATGTGTGGAACGAGGATGGTAGCTTGAAGGTGCCGCTGAGCGATCCAATCCCAAGGGACAAACGTCAGGCTGACGGAGCTGGCGCTACTTGCGTACCTGAAACAAGCTTCAAGTACTACTGCAATACCTGCTACTGTCCTGCCAATGGCATGCGTGCTTCGGCAGGATGCACTCTCATGGGTTGTCCAGAAGGTGTGTGGAATGCGGATGGTAGCTTAAAGGCACCGTTAAGCGATCCAATCCCAAGGGACAAACGTCAGACTGACGGAGCTGGCGCTACTTGCGTACCTGAAACAAGCTTCAAGTACTACTGCAATACCTGCTACTGTCCTGCAAACGGCTTGCGTGCTTCGGCAGCATGCACTCTCATGGGATGTCCAGAAGGTATGTGGAATGAGGATGGTAGCTTAAAGACACCGTTAAGCGATCCAATCCCAAGGGACAAACGTCAGACTGACGGAGCTGGCGCTACTTGCGTACCTGGAACAAGCTTCAAGCAAGACTGCAATACCTGTTACTGTCCTGATAACGGCTTGCGTGCTTCGGCAGCATGCACACTCATAGGATGTCTAAAAGGTACGTGGAATGCAGATGGTAGCTTAAAGGCACCGTTAAGCGATCCAATCCCAAGGGACAAACGTCAGACTGACGGAGCTGGCGCTACTTGCGTACCTGAAACAAGCTTCAAGTACTACTGCAATACCTGTTACTGTCCTGCCAACGGCTTGCGTGCTTCGGCAGCATGCACTCTCATGGGATGTCCAGAAGGTATGTGGAATGAGGATGGTAGCTTAAAGACACCGTTAAGCGATCCAATCCCAAGGGACAAACGTCAGACTGACGGAGCTGGCGCTACTTGTGTACCTGAAACAAGCTTCAAGTACTACTGCAATACCTGCTACTGTCCTGCCAGCGGCTTGCGTGCTTCGGCAATATGCACACTCATAGGATGTCCACCAGGTATGTGGAATGAGGATGGTAGCTTAAAGACACCGTTAAGTGATCCAATCCCAAGGGACAAACGTCAGACTGACGGAGCTGGCGCTACTTGCGTACCTGGAACAAGCTTCAAGAAAGACTGCAATACCTGTTACTGTCCTGATAACGGCTTGCGTGCTTCGGCAGCATGCACACTCATAGGATGTCTAAAAGGTATGCGGAATGGCGTGGTAGCTTAAAGGCGCCGTTAAGTGATCCAATCCCAAGGGACAAACGTCAGTGCTTGGAACGACCTTCGAGTGGTACTTCAACACCAGTCGATGCGGAGATGATGGTTTGCGCAAGTGGGCTGCTTGCACGAGAGCCGGACCATGATGGATGATTCCAGCACGTGCAGGGCAATCCTTCCGTTTGGACTTGTCCGGAATTGGGTTGCATATGAGATAGATTTAGATGTAACTTAGTACATTTCATCGAACTCTTTCCCTATTGTACATTGTTCAGCGTTGCCGAGATTTTATATTACAAGATACCATTGGCATGTATACTGCGCATATAATAAAGGAGTGCTTTGGTTGAGAACAAGGGAAAAAACAACATACGACGTATCCTGTTATCATTGATTATCCACATGCAAACGTCAGAAAAAACCTTTGCACAATCCAGAGACATTCGCGACTCAGCGATCCTATCCAATACTTTAACAGTATCCCGGGGCAAATGGAATCTCGGGGTAAAACGGCATCTCTGGGCAAAGTGGACGCATTTCCTTTATTTCTGATAATAGTTTTTGTTTGTTTGTTGTTTAGCGAAAGTAGTGCGTCTTGCCCGGTGTTCCATTTTACCCCAGTCGCTATACAACTCGGGAGTGGGAGGGGTCTAATTATATCTGGGAAATCCCAGATGACTCAATTATTCTCCACATGCGGCAAGCGATAGGCGAACCAGTGCAGAGTCTCAAAGTATAATTATTGCAAAAATTATGCTCGTTAAGAAGGCGATAAGATATTACAATCGCGTAACTCGGTGCAGAATCGTGCGCAGAAGAGGTCGAGTTAATTCGATTCAGTCGATATGCAAGGTTGTAGGCTGACATGTTAAGTAACTCTATTGGCCAGAGATGTAGGAATTTTTCGTAAGACGATAGCGGGATAAAACGGACCCGTGTCCTGCAATTGAGGGGAGACATTTGTTTTCATGTGCCGCGATAAATTGGTAAGATAGGTCATTTGGGTCGGCGTTCCATTTTGCCCCGTTGTTCCTGACACTCCGATTGTGACATTTGTCCATATGTGCCGGAGGGAAGATTGATAAGTCGTACGAAAGAAAACAAACAAAAATTATAACACAAAACACACGATGATCAAAGTGACCTCCAGCTTCTCCCACTTGATCGTTCTCCACCAGTCCCGACGGTGAATCTCATTGGATCGCGAGGTACCATGTAGCCACTTGCAGTTCGATCGCGAGGTCATTGAGAGCCAACTTAACGGTGCTGCAAAGATCGTTCGGGAGAGGAACGTGTAATTCAACCAAGGGAACATGCGAGTTTTACTGTTCACCTTGTTGACCGTCGCCGCTGTCTCTGGTGAGTAGAAACTGCCATATACAAATCATACTCGGAGGAAAAACAATTGGTCGCGCCAACCCCAACTACCAAAGTTCCATACAAATGTATAGTGGGGATAACTTTGTACACTAGCTTCCTCTCGAGCTACAAACATCACTCGGCTTCACCTCGTGCCGTTGTAGCTCTCGATCCGGCTCGTGCAGCCAACTTCACAACCTTCGTCGAAAGACCGCTTTTCCGTACTTGTATCGCAAAGTAGTATTTGTCGCAATTGATTGATTCCGCGGTACAAATTATCGATTCAGTCGGCAAATCGGTTCGCAAGGCCAACGAACTAATCGGGCGACCTGGCCAAATTAATTTTTCCGCACCGTTGCTTGGTTCACTCTCTAATAAAATCCATTTGTTGCAACAGGATTCCTGGTCAAAATTTCGGAGTATAATTTCAGGGCCTGATAAAGTTCATGAAAGACTTGATAAGGACTCAACAGGTATTTTTCATGGCTCGATGTGATGTTTAAAATATGAGCTCCAGCTGAAATTGAAAGAAGGCCTGAAACGGCCTTGTCAGGACTGTCTCAGGCTGTTTCGAGATCTTAACGGAATTTGTCGTAACATAAAAATTCGACCAGGAATGTTTCAAAATTTCTCCACGAGATCCTTTTCCAACAACTGGATTCTCATATGGGACTAATAACAATCCACTTGTCACTGAAGGATTGCGTCAGATGGCTTTTCTTGAGACTATTGCGCCAACAAATTATTGTCTGTACATGCACGCGCCGTTCAAAGATTGTTAATATTAATGCTTTTTCACCATTGTTCTCGTTCCAGCTCAGGATGATAACGGAACTGGGATTGATATTGATGAAGCGCTGAGCGGTCCAATCCTGAGGTTTAAACGTCAGGATGATAACGGAACTGGGATTGATATTGATGAAGCGCTGAGCGGTCCAATCCTGAGGTTCAAACGTCAGGATGATAACGGAACTGGAATTGATATTGATGAAGCGCTGAGCGGTCCAATCCTGAGGTTCAAACGTCAGGATGATAACGGAACTGGAATTGATATTGATGAAGCGCTGAGCGGTCCAATCCTGAGGTTCAAACGTCAGGATGAAAACGGAACTGGGATTGATATTGATGAAGCACTGAGCGGTCCAATCCTGAGGTTCAAACGTCAGGATGATAACGGAACTGGAATTGATATTGATGAAGCGCTGAGCGGTCCAATCCTGAGGTTCAAACGTCAGGATGATAACGGAACTGGGATTGATATTGATGAAGCGCTGAGCGGTCCAATCCTGCGGTTTAAACGTCAGGATGCTTACGAGAAGATCTGCACGCCTGGTGCAAAGACTCAAGAGGAAAGCACCTATTGTTCCTGTTTGGATGATGGCTCCGGATGGAGGTGTATCGCAATGGCTTCCCAGATCAAAACCTTCAGTCTTCTGATCTTCGGCTCAGCCTTGGTTTCTTTGTTCTCGGCGAGATTTTACGGTTAGCTATCAGCTTAGCCTACTCGTGTTATTACTCTTATTAGTCAATAAACTATTAAATCCCTCTTACTACTCCCGACTTCATGGCGTGGAATCAACAATAAACTGTGAATTCAGTAATTTGTATGAGCTTTTTTACTATTTCACTCTTCGACGATGCACCAGGATTAAGTGTCTAAGGGTGAGACTGGAAGTACCACATTGAAAAAAGATTTCGACGAAAATCGCACGGAAAAGACTTATAGTTCGACATTATTCCAACGTATTTGAGAATATTCGAAATATTCGAACGTATTCAAAAATATTTGAACGTATTTGAGAATATTCGAACATATTTGACAATATTCGACAATATTCGAATGTATTCGACAATATTCGAATGTATTCGACAATATTCGAATGTATTCGACAATATTCGAATGTATTCGACAATATTCGAATGTATTCGACAATATTCGAATGTATTCGACAATATTCGAATGTATTCGACAATATTCGAATGTATTCGACAATATTCGAATGTATTCGACAATATTCGAATGTATTCGACAATATTCGAATGTATTCGACAATATTCGAATGTATTCGACAATATTCGAATGTACTCGACAATATTCGAATGTATTCGACAATATTCGAATGTATTCGACAATATTCGATTGTATTCGACAATATTCGAATGTATTCGACAATATTCGAATGTATTCGACAATATTCGAATGTATTCGACAATATTCGAATGTATTCGACAATATCCGAATGTATTCGACAATATCCGAATGTATTCGACAATATTCGAATGTATTCGACAATATTCGAATGTATTCGACAATATTCGAATGTATTCGACAATATTCGAATGTATTCGACAATATTCGAATGTATTCGACAATATTCGAATGTATTCGACAATATTCGAATGTATTCGACAATATTCGAATGTATTCGACAATATTCGAATGTATTCGACAATATTCGAATGTATTCGACAATATTCGAATGTATTCGACAATATTCGAATGTATTCGACAATATTCGAATGTATTCGACAATATTCGAATGTATTCGACAATATTCGAATGTATTCGACAATATTCGAATGTATTCGACAATATTCGAATGTATTCGACAATATTCGAATGTATTCGACAATATTCGAATGTATTCGACAATATTCGAATGTATTCGACAATATTCGAATGTATTCGACAATATTCGAATGTATTCGACAATATTCGAATGTATTCGACAATATTCGAATGTATTCGACAATATTCGAATGTATTCGACAATATTCGAATGTATTCGACAATATTCGAATGTATTCGACAATATTCGAATGTATTCGACAATATTCGAATGTATTCGACAATATTCGAATGTATTCGACAATATTCGAATGTATTCGACAATATTCGAACGTATTCGAACGTATAAAACATAGGAAAATTACAAAATAAGTACGGAATGAAGAGAATTGCCGACTTGGCTTTCCGGCACTTTGAGCAATCAGCAAGAACGTCGTACGTGACGCGGACTTCGTGCATCCGCGAGTCACTCGACCGGAGAGTTTATCGCGCATTTCCGCGGTGCCTGGGTGGATACCCGGCCAATCGTGAGAACCAGCAGTCTCCGGACTACAGCAATCAAAGCGATAGATCGGTCCAAATACCCCATGCAAGATTATGTTACGTCGGTCAATTAAAATCTCGCGAGTAAATGACGCGATTTTGTTCCACCAATGAGCGTAATTACACATGTTATCGAAGTCAAACATCGAAGACGCATGACGAGCATACCGGATTGGATCTCTCGTTGCTATTTTAGCTGCCGACTGCGCGACGGTGCCATCATTGAGAGCCGAGTCATCGGCGCTACGAAGAACGGTCGTGAATTGAAGTGAAAAAAAAATGAGAGCTTTACTATTCGCTTTGCTGGTCGTCGGCGCATCCGGTAAGTAAAAATTGTCACAACAAAATGTCACATATACTTTGAAGTTTCCAAACAATCAATGTTTATTTTTTTTATTACTTTTTCTTAATTTTTTTTTTTCACGTGTCTCAAAGCCACTTTCGGCTCGAGGGTTGAGGGTGGCTGCGTGGAAATGGGATGCGTCGCAGATGCGCGAAGCGAGGGTGAAATTCCGGCCGATTATGGAAAATCCCCGAACGATCCTGTGCTGAGAATCAAGCGTCAGGGTTCATCCGAGAAGGTCTGCAAGCCCGGCGACAAAACGGAGGAGAAAAACGGCTCTAGTTGTTTCTGCACCGATAATGGCACTTCATGGATATGTTCGGGAATGGCCCGGCAGAGCGAAATTTTCGGCCTCACGATCCTCGGATCGGTATTTCTGTCTCTGCTATCGTCGATTTACCATCATTAAGGATATCCTTACCAGAAAAGCGAGGGGGCACGGGAGAGAGGCAGAGTAAAGTCAGAAACTCGTCTAACTCACAAATAAAATTTTACATATACAGAAAACCCGATGTCGAATATCGATCAGAAATATCTCGGTCCGTGGACCACAAGCACAACAATAAACTAGAATAACACAAAATGATTCGTTCTATCAGGATTGACAATTTTAATTAAACAAATTAAAGAATTATCATCATTATCATGACAGGACCAGTTTCCTTAGCACACAAATAAATGTTTGAATTTCCTTAGCACACAAAATCGTCTGAATTGACAGGTCGAGATTTACACATGAGTCTTGTTCATACCGTTAGTTATCAATAAATACCCTTCATGTTACTAACTCTCATTTCATACCATTCCATACAGACCAATTTCGAGTTTTCAATATACACACGTATATGTTTTTGAGATATCACACTGAAAAAAAAATCATGGATTCAAGAACAGTGACACTTACGGGTAGTGACATATGCTGTTATTTCAAGTCTATTTTGCTTGACATAACGACGCATGATAATGAACCTATTACATATCTTCTCATCAATTTCATAGACATTGGTTCATTTTGATGTATAATTGTTAGAATAAAAATAATAATTACACTAACTACATATGTCAATGGCAGCCGGCAAGTGTCACTGTTCTTGAATCAATATTTTCAGTTCCACGACAGCGATTTTGAAAATCATGTTTCGAGAAAAATGCGTTCAAATTTGGCCGCGCCGCTGCTCGAGCGTTCCGCCACTTTCCACATAACAGTCTCTAATTTTCGCGATTCGTTGAATTTCGCCATAAAAATTTAATTAAACATTCTTGACACTATAAACTATTAGAACATTTTTGCGGCCCATTGCGACCGCAATCGATTTCCCCTTCTGTACCGCATTTCACCGAGAATCGGGGCTTCGTCGCGTTTCACCGAGAATGTAAACATGGACGATAGCTACATATATTCGACGCTTACACTTATAATTACTACGTGTGAGTAGACGATGTATATATCTAGAGCTGCGTCCCGCTCCTTATTTTTATTCTTGGTGGAACTACGATAACCGGCAATCGTCGACCTTCCAATGCTTAGGTCAATAGTTTAATTTAACCTTAGGTCAATTAGTAATTTAACCACCGCACCGGTATGATAAATTAATAATAATAATAATAATAATAATAATAATAATAATAATAATAATAATAATAATAATAATAATAATAATAATGATAATAATAATGATAATAATAATGATAATAATAATAATAAGCTACTTCCACAATAAAAATCTAGTATCTATTCGATCGGAAGAAACGCTTACGTAAATTTCAAATTTTGAATATCGTTATTAGTCGATATTTAAGGAAGTTGTTTTTGCGTATACAGCTAAAGATAAATAAAATGATTTAGTTGAATGAAGTAACTCTCATAGGTGCACATAAATGCACATTTATTTCACACAAATGAAAAAAAAAATATTCATTTGAATAGACAGATTTATGAGGCATTGTTTTATATAAATGTAATAAACCATTTTCTGGATGTACCCTTAAATATCTAAGTCGAATTGATAAGAGATTGTCGAAAGAACATGGGACCAAAAAGCGTTATCCGTAATTCGTTAAATTTCGACATAAAATTTAGCCGCGTCAAAAAAACAAGTGGTAAAGTCACATATCCGGCGATAAGGTTGATCCCGACAATCGCACGAAAAACCTTTTCTTTTCAAACCGAAGCTTCATATCAACAGTACCATGAAGTACTCGAGAATCACTACGCAATCTTCATTGAAAAAAAATAATAAAAAAAAAAAACCAATCGCGTAGTAAAAAAAGTATTACAACGTCCGTGGTCCAGACGTTATCGTACCGGTCCCTTATCGGATATTTGTGGCTGGACGGTGGTCGGCCACAGGAGGGTTGACTATTCGCCGGAGCGAAGGCGGTGCACTGGCCGGTGGTTGGCGCGGCTATCGTATAAAATGACAATAAGGAAGTGCCATCCACGGCACCCGCTCGGATGCTCGGAGGGACATCAATAACATTCGTTACCCTTGTTACGGTCATCTTCCCCTCTTGCCGCCTACACACGCATAACCGAACGTACACCGCACACTCTTCGACGGTAGCAACGCGTATCCACCGCAACGCTTCCTCGGACTTCAATGTTGCGCGGCGTAATGTATGAATCCGTCTATGCGCATGTGTGCGTGTGTGTGTGTTACATATCTCAGCAAGAGCGTGTCTCCGAGCGTGAGGCAGCGACGGACGAGAGCCGGAGTAGCCTTTTGTAAAGAATAGAACCGAGCCAATGGCGAAGAGCTGTACGAGGGCCACTTTACGTAACTTATGTCGCCTTTGTTAGAGGAATAGCCTCGTTGACTTCGAGACCTACCTCTGTCCGTATGTCTCGAAGAGACGCGGAACGATACGACGAGACATCCTCAGGCACTTGCTTTGCTGTGTCAATTGTCTTATTTTTTTTTTCGCTGCTTCTATCTCCTATCTCATTTACCGTTCGGTCGGGTGAATTGCGCTTCAAGTAATGGCGCCGGCCACCGGAAATAAATTTTTCGAGAAATAACAATTCGTAAGCACTTTGATATTTTTGACAAAATATTTGTTTTCCGAGAATTTTGGATTCCTTTTTTGTGGAACATTTTTTTCTTCGTCATGGTGTGTAGTAAAAAGTCCGTACGAAATTTAAGGACATTCAAGGAGAATTTCCAGGACACTTCCAGGTTGTGTTGGGACGTTTATGAAAATAAATAAAAATATGCATATCGCGCGCGACGTACGAAATAACATTTAGTTCGATAATCGCTTTCGTTTACGTTGAAATGGGTTCAGAAAGCAAAACCACTCACTATATATTTATCTCAGCGACACTGGGATACACATTTTTTTAGGATTGTCACTACACACAGACACTAAAAAAACATAACATAACATAAACATAGTGGCTCCATTAGGGCCACTTGATGGCGAATATGACGTTCGTTTTGCTCCAAACCCAATATTTTAGATTTTAATCCCAAAAATGCGATTTCACATTAGAGGAAACTCTTTTCAGTGCATAAAATCGAAGGTACAAATGTCCCACTGCACTTACGCACAAAAATACGTCGGAATACGTCGCAGTTAATTTTAGAAACGTAACAAAACATTTCATACCAACAAAAAATATTTTATAAAAATTCCAAGGCTACCTCTTTCCAATCCATTTTTCATGTTTTTCAACGTCCCCAAACTTCGGGGAGGACCTATCTTGTGTATTTTTTCCCGTAGAATACGATGGGCACCCCGGGTTTTTCCGAGCTCCATTGGGAGCCGAGATATCGACCTTTGAAAATCTCGAAAATCGACATTTTTCCAAAAGTGGCTCAAAAAGTAAAAAATCGGCGTTTAATCGATTTTTTTTACTTCCAGGCTATTTCCCACGTATTTTTTTCCGCTGATCACGAATATAACAACTATTTTACTGCCAGCCCAATATTTTCTATTTAAATCCCAAAAATACGATTTTTCGTGCATAAAATGGAGACTTTCAATGTCTCATTGTACTTTAGCCCCAAAAAGGCGAGCGGATTCATATTCAGCGGGAAAAAATTCATATAAAATGCAATTCATAAAAAAAAAAAACATTTACTAAACTAAATATACATTTTTAAACAAACTCAAATTTTAGGGGAAATAAACAATTCAAGGACATTAGGTGAAATTCAAGGACATTCCAGGACTTTTTCAAGGTCAGACAAAATTTAAGAAAAATTCCAGGACTCCAAGGCCTTCAAGGACCGCTGGACAGCATGTATATATTAGAACGAAGCGGAAAATCGCAAACTAGCAGATTGCGGATTTTCGATGAGGGTCATCTTGGGAGGTTGAGGGTTAAACAGCGACAGTTTCCCGTCGTTTACGGGATCACCGAGCGAAACCCGAGGCAGCGAAAGCGTTATAGGAATACGCGAAGACCGCTGGACAAAAAAAAAAAGAAACCAAGAATCCCTTTTAAAGATCGTGTCGGGTTGGCGACGAGAAACTAAAAGGAGCGAATGTGACGCGGGGGGCCGCGGGTGGCCGGAGGGGGATTCCCCGTCCTTACACGACAATGGCTTTATACTTTTCTTTCCGTGGAACCTTCGTAACCAGGGTTGGTCCTCACTCCTCGTTTCCTCCGCCTCTACCCTTCAACTCGCTCACTTTTATATTCCCTCGGTTTACGAATTAAATTAGCCGATACCCTTGTCGCCAGGGGCGCGAGGGGGGAGGGAGGGGGTGGCTGGTGGGGGGTTCAGAGGTCGCGAGGCCCGAGGCTCAACGTGAACGAGCTGAGAAAAAAAAGTGGAAGAAGTGATCCCTCGATGTCTCACGAAGTCACGAACGAAAGGGGGAAGAACCCCGCGCCTCTGGTACCAATGGACGGGGTGGGGAAAGACCGGGTAGGTCCATCTAGGGTTCCACAGAAGGATATTGAAATTTCCGTTCCGGGAAGTATTTTTCCCTATTCTGTATCTCCGTCCTTCATTTTTCTTCTTCGAACCAGTAATTACGCGTGCCTTTCTTGACTTTTCACAGCCGAAAATGTTCTGCAACGCACCGATTTGAAGAAAATTGAACAAGCTGTCCGATGCCACTATTTTTATGCCCGACCATTCTCTCTCAAAAAAAGAAAAAAAAATTTCAACCGACGCGCGAAATTCCAATGATTATTACTTTGGAAAGGCATCGATCAGTTCCTAAAACAATTTACCGGTCAACCTTTTTTTTATCGTTGTTAAACGTAGAAATTTCGAATAAGCAGTTTTTGCGGTAAAAATCGAGTCCAAAGTTTAATATCCGGTGACCGACGGTGGCGTAGACTTTGGTCTATGTACACTTTGGTCTACGTAGACTTTGGTCTATGTACACTTTGGTCTACGTAGACTTTGGTCTATGTAGACTTTGGTCTATGTAGACTTTGGTCTATGTAGACTTTGGTCCATGTAGACTTTGGTCCATGTAGACTTTGGTCCATGTAGACTTTGGTCCATGTAGACTTTGGTCCATGTAGACTTTGGTCCATGTAGACTTTGGTCCATGTACGCTTTCGTCTATGTAGACTTTGGTCCATGTAGACTTTGATCTATGTAGAATTTGATCTATGTACACTTTGGTCTACGTAGAGTTTGGTCAATGTAGAGTTTGGTCAATGTAGAGTTTGGTCAATGTAGAGTTTGGTCAATGTAGAGTTTGGTCAATGTAGAGTTTGGTCAATGTAGAGTTTGGTCAATGTAGAGTTTGGTCAATGTAGAGTTTGGTCAATGTAGAGTTTGGTCAATGTAGAGTTTGGTCAAGGTAGAGTTTGGTCAATGTAGAGTTTGGTCAATGTAGAGTTTGGTCAATGTAGAGATTGGTCAATGTAGAGTTTGGTCAATGTAGAGTTTGGTCAATGTAGAGTTTGGTCAATGTAGAGTTTGGCCAATGTAGAGTTTGGTCAATGTAGAGTTTGGTCAATGTAGAGTTTGGTCAATGTAGAGTTTGGTCAATGTAGAGTTTGGTCAATGTAGAGTTTGATCAATGTAGAGTTTGGTCAATGTAGACTTTGGTCAATGTATGCTTTGGTCAATGTAGACTTTGGTCTATATAGATTACTATAGACTGCATAGACAGAAGTCTACATACACACCTCCCATAAATTCACAACTATCCGAATCGATACCTATTCTCGAAATCTATATTGCACGTCCACAATCATCTCAGGAGGCGGATTTTTGGTAGGTGCATATAATAGATCTACCGCGAGTCTACGGGAGACCAGATTTTTTTTACACTGTGCGACGTGCCTCCATATGCCAGACGCCGTCGACCGTCAGAGTTAATCAACGAATAATCGCCTTTATTTCCCAAAGAGCTTTTATATGCTCGTACTTTCGGTCCAATTTAACGGTTTCCAACTGTTCTAGCGAATGGATGCGATTCAAGTGCTATTTAAGCTAAGGAATCGTTGAATGCCCCGGGGGTTGGTCCACGGTGGGGAATGGGACGTTGGAGGACGACATCGACGACGACAGAACAACATACTCTGGCAGAGCTACAACCGGGAATGGGCAGAGGCAGTACCCGATTCAAGAAGAACGCGGCTGACCTGTGTTGTTTCTGTGTTTGCAATAAGACGCTCGTGATCGTGTGTGCGCGCGTCTGTGTGTCGTTGAGCCCTTGTCCTTGCCAGCAGCGCCGCAAATAGTCCGAGGAGAGTCTAATGAAGACGCGGCAAGAGTTTATCTTGGGCGAAACGAACGTCGACTGAGCCCCGATTGGTCGGCCCCCGGGGGCCGATCATTTCGTGTCGCAACTCTTCGTCGTTCATTCTTCCATCGTCGAAGCTTCGAATCATTCCCTTTCCCTAATTTTTGTTACCTGCTTAAGCCGTGAACGATGCGAGCAATATTTTTTTTAAGCTTCCAGTGAGGATTCTCGTGTGAAATATCGGGTTTAACTGTTGATATGGGGTGTAGACTGTCTAAAATAAAACTTGAAACGCTGATCACGAATCTGACACTTTTTTATGCATATATGAATATTTAATACGAAAAAATGCGTTTAAAAAAAAAAGAAAAAATTTGAAATGACATAAAATTTAAACGGTTCGATCGATTTTCCTGAAATTTTAATGAGACCATCGGGTGATCATATTCCATCTGTGTACGCGTTTTTGGCCCAATAGCTAAAAAATTGCAAGCGCCACAGTGCGTACAGACATTTTCGATGAAATAAAAAATACCGTACAAAAAACAATTGAATATTTTTTGATGAAATTGCAGAAACATTGACTATTAACTGCACAAGCTGTGTGCAAAATTTCAGCTCGATCGGTGGAGGCGTTCTCGAGTTATAGCAGTTTGAATTTTTCGCGTCCGATTCAAATGTTTTTTCTAAATGTGATTTTTCGATGTTTTGGAACATTCTGAACACGTTTTCATTAAAATCTCGAAAAAAAATGTTTCACCATATAAAATAGAGAAAGTCACTGCGCCACGTATTTATAAAATCGCATAGAATTCCCCTACTACAACTTTCAATAGTATGATAAAAACTACAGTTTTATGAAGCGCGAAGCACAAGAAAGTTTTCTTTGGGCAGTCTAATGGGATTGTTAATTAAATAACCGACAGAGTTGTTATAAGTGGGAAACAATATATGGGAGCGACGAGAAACAATTTTTGTGCGCCGACCCATTTTTTGGAAACGCGACTTTTTTTTTTTGGTATTTTTCAAGCGGCGATATCTCGGCTTTCCGATGAAGTTACGGGAAAACCGATGTGCCTATCGTGTTCTACGGGAAACAATACATGGGATAGGTTCTTTTCCGGAGTGACCGGACCGTTTTTCCGAGTTCTTACATGCCGTTGAAAAAAACCTAAAAATTCTTAACCCTTGTGCCCTTGCGAGTTTTTTGGGTCAAGATAGTAAATTAAAAAAAAAAGTCGCCACGATGTTTCCATATATTTGTTTCGCGCAGAGCACGAATCCGACAACAATTTTGATCCAAATTTAAGGGGGTATCTAGTTACCCCCTTGTAACTATTCCCCCCCCCCTCGTTACCCCCTTGTTAGTTAGTAGTCGCGAGAACTAATAAAAAAAAGATGATTTCCGCCATAAACGATCTTCGATTGAATTGCAACAAGCGCGTTAGATAATTATGTTCTATATATTTTTAAGCAGAAAGAAGAAACTTTTTATTGTACGATTCTCTTATCAGTGTTCTTCTCTTTGACTCAGCGGAGCTTATGAATGCCGAGAGTGACATGGGGGACGATGAGACAAGCTCGAGTCTGCGAAAGAGGGGTCATGCGATACGTAAAGGCGTCGTTCGTTGCAGTCATCGTTTCCTTAACGATTCCATTCCTCGAGGAAAAGCCCTTAACAACGAAGCTGAGACAACCGTGCAGCGCCTATCGATTTTTACCCCCCACACACCGTCTCTAGCAGTTCAGCGATTTTGCAAATAGTAAATAGTAGAATGTACAGGAACGTGTCTCATTCCACAATTTATATAAAATACCCGGAAGTTTTAAATTTGTGAAATTCTGATCGACGAGCGACAAGCAGTTTGTAAGGCAAAAAATAAAAGAAAATATATGGGTTGTAACTTTGTGATCGAAGAAAATTAACTTCGCGGGACGGATTAATAAAAGTATCTTTATTTTTATTTAAATTCACGGCGTGAGGACTCTCATGCGGCTTATTGCCGGGGTAATTTTCCGCGCACCTGAACTATTATACTTTTTCAGAGCATTATACTTTTTCAGAGCAAACATGAGATGGGTAAAAGGAAGTGAAGCGGGAGCGCCGTGGTCGTTTAAGTGCAATGTGTCCCCAGAGATGGCGCGAACCGAGCGTCTGCGATAAATATGTACGATGTTCTTGCACACACGTGCATGTGTGACCCGCGAGCCAGTAGTCACAGGCAGTGTGTGAACGGACGTTTCGAAAAAAAAGTCCGAACGTTTCTCGACAGTGGACGAAAGCTCTCGAAATAAATTAAACGTCCGTCGTAAAAATATCTTTCAAAAAATGACTTCCCGAGCTGGAGATGTGTACTGTAGGATATTTTGAAAACGCACACGCACACGCACACGCACACGCACACGCACACGCACACGCACACGCACACGCACACGCACACGCACACGCACACGCACACGCACACGCACACGCACACGCACACGCACACGCACACGCACACGCACACGCACACGCACACGCACACGCACACGCACACGCACACGCACACGCACACGCACACGCACACGCACACGCACACGCACACGCACACGCACACGCACACGCACACGCACACGCACACGCACACGCACACGCACACGCACACGCACACGCACACGCACACGCACACGCACACGCACACGCACACGCACACGCACACGCACACGCACACGCACACGCACACGCACACGCACACGCACACGCACACGCACACGCACACGCACACGCACACGCACACGCACACGCACACGCACACGCACACGCACACGCACACGCACACGCACACGCACACGCACACGCACACGCACACGCACACGCACACGCACACGCACACGCACACGCACACGCACACGCACACGCACACGCACACGCACACGCACACGCACACGCACACGCACACGCACACGCACACGCACACGCACACGCACACGCACACGCACACGCACACGCACACGCACACGCACACGCACACGCACACGCACACGCACACGCACACGCACACGCACACGCACACGCACACGCACACGCACACGCACACGCACACGCACACGCACACGCACACGCACACGCACACGCACACGCACACGCACACGCACACGCACACGCACACGCACACGCACACGCACACGCACACGCACACGCACACGCACACGCACACGCACACGCACACGCACACGCACACGCACACGCACACGCACACGCACACGCACACGCACACGCACACGCACACGCACACGCACACGCACACGCACACGCACACGCACACGCACACGCACACGCACACGCACACGCACACGCACACGCACACGCACACGCACACGCACACGCACACGCACACGCACACGCACACGCACACGCACACGCACACGCACACGCACACGCACACGCACACGCACACGCACACGCACACGCACACGCACACGCACACGCACACGCACACGCACACGCACACGCACACGCACACGCACACGCACACGCACACGCACACGCACACGCACACGCACACGCACACGCACACGCACACGCACACGCACACGCACACGCACACGCACACGCACACGCACACGCACACGCACACGCACACGCACACGCACACGCACACGCACACGCACACGCACACGCACACGCACACGCACACGCACACGCACACGCACACGCACACGCACACGCACACGCACACGCACACGCACACGCACACGCACACGCACACGCACACGCACACGCACACGCACACGCACACGCACACGCACACGCACACGCACACGCACACGCACACGCACACGCACACGCACACGCACACGCACACGCACACGCACACGCACACGCACACGCACACGCACACGCACACGCACACGCACACGCACACGCACACGCACACGCACACGCACACGCACACGCACACGCACACGCACACGCACACGCACACGCACACGCACACGCACACGCACACGCACACGCACACGCACACGCACACGCACACGCACACGCACACGCACACGCACACGCACACGCACACGCACACGCACACGCACACGCACACGCACACGCACACGCACACGCACACGCACACGCACACGCACACGCACACGCACACGCACACGCACACGCACACGCACACGCACACGCACACGCACACGCACACGCACACGCACACGCACACGCACACGCACACGCACACGCACACGCACACGCACACGCACACGCACACGCACACGCACACGCACACGCACACGCACACGCACACGCACACGCACACGCACACGCACACGCACACGCACACGCACACGCACACGCACACGCACACGCACACGCACACGCACACGCACACGCACACGCACACGCACACGCACACGCACACGCACACGCACACGCACACGCACACGCACACGCACACGCACACGCACACGCACACGCACACGCACACGCACACGCACACGCACACGCACACGCACACGCACACGCACACGCACACGCACACGCACACGCACACGCACACGCACACGCACACGCACACGCACACGCACACGCACACGCACACGCACACGCACACGCACACGCACACGCACACGCACACGCACACGCACACGCACACGCACACGCACACGCACACGCACACGCACACGCACACGCACACGCACACGCACACGCACACGCACACGCACACGCACACGCACACGCACACGCACACGCACACGCACACGCACACGCACACGCACACGCACACGCACACGCACACGCACACGCACACGCACACGCACACGCACACGCACACGCACACGCACACGCACACGCACACGCACACGCACACGCACACGCACACGCACACGCACACGCACACGCACACGCACACGCACACGCACACGCACACGCACACGCACACGCACACGCACACGCACACGCACACGCACACGCACACGCACACGCACACGCACACGCACACGCACACGCACACGCACACGCACACGCACACGCACACGCACACGCACACGCACACGCACACGCACACGCACACGCACACGCACACGCACACGCACACGCACACGCACACGCACACGCACACGCACACGCACACGCACACGCACACGCACACGCACACGCACACGCACACGCACACGCACACGCACACGCACACGCACACGCACACGCACACGCACACGCACACGCACACGCACACGCACACGCACACGCACACGCACACGCACACGCACACGCACACGCACACGCACACGCACACGCACACGCACACGCACACGCACACGCACACGCACACGCACACGCACACGCACACGCACACGCACACGCACACGCACACGCACACGCACACGCACACGCACACGCACACGCACACGCACACGCACACGCACACGCACACGCACACGCACACGCACACGCACACGCACACGCACACGCACACGCACACGCACACGCACACGCACACGCACACGCACACGCACACGCACACGCACACGCACACGCACACGCACACGCACACGCACACGCACACGCACACGCACACGCACACGCACACGCACACGCACACGCACACGCACACGCACACGCACACGCACACGCACACGCACACGCACACGCACACGCACACGCACACGCACACGCACACGCACACGCACACGCACACGCACACGCACACGCACACGCACACGCACACGCACACGCACACGCACACGCACACGCACACGCACACGCACACGCACACGCACACGCACACGCACACGCACACGCACACGCACACGCACACGCACACGCACACGCACACGCACACGCACACGCACACGCACACGCACACGCACACGCACACGCACACGCACACGCACACGCACACGCACACGCACACGCACACGCACACGCACACGCACACGCACACGCACACGCACACGCACACGCACACGCACACGCACACGCACACGCACACGCACACGCACACGCACACGCACACGCACACGCACACGCACACGCACACGCACACGCACACGCACACGCACACGCACACGCACACGCACACGCACACGCACACGCACACGCACACGCACACGCACACGCACACGCACACGCACACGCACACGCACACGCACACGCACACGCACACGCACACGCACACGCACACGCACACGCACACGCACACGCACACGCACACGCACACGCACACGCACACGCACACGCACACGCCATTCTAAATTAAACAAATGAATCGCGGCGAATAAAATGAAACGTGAACATTTTCAAATTCTACCGCTAATTTCGGATAATCGAAGCATGCATATGGTGTAAATATATTGGTGCGAATTCGCGGCAGAGAGAGCGAAGAAGAGGGAGGGAGAGAGAGAGAGAGAGGGAGAACTCCCTTTGAGGAAGGACACTGGCTCATCCAATTACTATAGCATCCGCATTACATATCCTTCCGCTTATGGATGGCAAATCCTCCCTTGTGATCTACGTCAATGGTGCACTAAGGACGCACACGTGAGCCCACGGAGCTTGGAAACAGAGGAACTATCCCGTGTCCAAAGGACGGATACACATAGCTCTATATCTCTCTCACGGATCTATTATCTAATGGAGCTCGTGTTGAGTAATCACCTCGAACATTGTCAAAGCGGCCAAACATTGAACCCCCTTAAAATTTCCAAAACATTAACGAAAATATTCTACTCCAATAACACCATGATAGCGCTCTGTCGAGACTGTATAAACGCCTTCAAACACCGTACTATATGGTAATTACGGGTGGTTTGACCTGGTGATATGCCGGGCTTGCTGGGTGATACCATCTGTCGTGCGATATCATATGTCGGGCCATACAATTTGCTGGATGTTCATTGATCCTATGATACGATGTCCCGGTCGATATGATTTGCTGGGTGTTATGATTTGTTGGGTGATGCCATTTGCCGGGAACAGTAATTGTGCAGTAAAAAAAAATTATAAAAAAAACCTAAACCATTTTCGTCTTTCTATATCCAACTCAAAAATACAATAAAAACAAATAAATAAAAAATACTTGGTGCGCTCGTGGAATACAAACAAACTGAGTTTTTGCTTCAAAACAAAGGACGCATCAATTCAAGTGAAACAGACACATCGCTCTAGTTTATTTACACTTATATCGGAGCACATGGGCTGAGTGCACAAATGTCCTATTCTATGCCTCAGCCCAGAAGCAATAATATAACATTTATTTTGAGCTTACAACATTTAACATTTTGAGTTTTATAATTTCCCGGCGCATGCGCAGATCGGCTCATTTGCGTGCGATTTTTTTTGCGTGCGATTTCTGGAAATTATTGCACGCTGCTCATAGCGCCACTATCAGCAGATATGGAGTAACACTTCTCCTGCATTCGTTACATAATGGAGTATTCTGATTCTGTCGCAGTTGTTTCCTACGGTCCCGAGAATCGAGAATATCTGAGTTCAGAGTCGGTGATGCCTTTTGCCCCTAGGGGAGAGTGGGGCAAAATGGCACACCGGGGCAAAACGGGATGATGAGACAAAACGCAATTCTCTAATGACGTTTGGATGGTGGCGATGGTGGTACGGGGGTCAAAACGGTTTTGAGAATCCGGATGTACCGTTGGGGCAAAATGGGGCATCCAAAAATTATTGGAAAATTGAGCTTTGCCCTCACTGTCCCGTTTTGCCCCTCTGTGCCATTTTGCCCCGGGATCTCCTACGTGCAACAGGTAAATATATACGCCGACCGTGATGAGGCCCAATAATCTCCTATGATCTGAAATGTTCTCCACCGGATGATCGTGACGAAGTGAGCAAAATTATTTTCCCGTTGAGCCGCGCGAATCCACAAGTATGAAAGGACTTCCGCGAAAAATGTTGCCCCGCTCGACGTTTGATACCACTGAACGATATCACTGTTCGACGATTCGGAGAGTCAATTGAAAAAATAACAGTTCCAATAAAATTACAAAATTGTCAAAGAAGTATTGTAGTAAACTTTGCAAAACGATAATATAATACGAATTACGTTTTACACAGTAAAAAATAATTTCGTAAAAGCGAAAAGAGAAATAACATCGATTCTAAAATTCCACTTTCGGCATATAGAAGAAAAAAATGTTAAGTACTCGTCGTCGAGCCCCTACCGCGTCTCTTGATCCATCACATTTCAACTATCGTAAGCCCATCGTATCATTTGTCAATGACACATAATACAGAGAAAAAGGAATACCCATCCCAACCAATACAGAGAGGAAGGAAACCCATCATATCATTTGTCAATGACACATAATACAGAGTCAAGCAGCTTTGCTTGCGTCCAGTAGATGGATGGGTGACCGCTTAGCCCCACACCGGCTTGCACATCGAATGTTGAGCGGCAGGCCAGTTTTTCTGAGTTCTTGATGTTAAAACATCGAGGAATCAGAAAAATATAGGGCCGTCTGTACCGCCATGGGTTTTCCGCAGTTTCCCCGTGTCCTCGGCAAATGCGGTACAGTGTAGCTAAGTCGGCTGCGGACGCACTGGAAGTTAGGTAGGGAGTGATCGGGGGGAAAGGGACGGGTTACGTAAAAACCCGAGAAGGGTATACGATGGAACATACAAAAATAAAAATAAAAAAAAATACAGAGAGAAAGGTTATTTTAAGGAAATAATTTTAAAGAAGCAAAAATTTATATTAAATAAATATATATTTAATAAAAATAAATATATATTTAATAAAAATAAATATATATTTAATAAAAATAAATATATATTTAATAAAAATAAATATATATTTAATAAAAATAAATATATATTTAATAAAAATAAATATATATTTAATAAAAATAAATATATATTTAATAAAAATAAATATATATTTAATAAAAATAAATATATATTTAATAAAAATAAATATTTACTTAAACCCATTAAGTTATCTATTAAAACCAAATAAATACTCATTTGCGGATTTCCGTCAAATAAATTATTTTTCTGGGTGTAAAGTTTAAACGCACTGACTTATTTTTTTGTCCACCTTCTTCCAAGATAACAGGATGTTTCGGCGATATTCAAAGAGCGTTGCCGCTTGTGGTGATACCGTGCCTCAAAGGGTTAATCCACTCGTCGCTCGGACTCGACGATTACTCAACGCCCTCTCGAGGAATCTCGAGAAAAGGGTAAAAAGACGAAAAAATTAAAATGAAATCTCCGCGCACACAGTTATTCCGGTATTTCCAGGCTGCGAAGCGTAGAACCTTCTTCACAGCGGCTCATTACTCGGCTTGTTAAGTTTTCAACGAAGCCTGCCGCGGCCGCTGCTGTTGCTGCCGGTGCTGCTATATGCCGGTGGAAGAGCAAGCGTGAAAGCTCTGTTAAAGAGTGATTTATACTTGCGGCCCGACTCAACCACCGCGGCAAAAGCATCGCACCAGTCGGCGAAGAAGAAGGGGTCGGAGAGAAATCTCTCTCACGCTCTCGCTCACCCGACAACTCGTGGTCGCTGCTCGGGGAAAAATAAAACAAGAAAAAAAAAGAATCGCACGAGTTTCAGTCACATTCAAGATTGATGGTTGCCACAGAAGTGCGAAAAGTGAAAGAAGAAAGGAAAAAAGAAAAAAAAAGTATATCAAGAACGGATGAGGAAAAAAAACGGTGAGGGTGGTAGAGAACATGGAAAGAAATTCCGAGAGTTGTCGAGGGTAAAGTGTTCGATCAAAGATTCGTCAGCCGTGACGCGAGAATTTTTTTTCTTTTTTCTTGTCGGCGGCAACTTCTCAATTGGCGTTGTGGCGGGCATTGAGAACCCCTGGAGGCCATACCTACTTTCACACCCGAGTCTTCGACGTTGCGCTGCTCCACGGAAAATTAATATTTTTTGGCTTGTTTGTAGTGAAATCGAAACGTCAGGGTGTAAGGAAAATTACTGTGGAAGCCCTGTGCCGATTTACCTGGCGCTATGGAAATAAACGACTCCGGAAGCCGAGGTGTCTCGGAGGAGATCAGACCAGTCTGAGTTTTTTTACGCTTTATTAAGGCAGTGTCCTGGTATAGAGGGTTAAAAAAGGTGATTTTCGGTGGTTTTTTTTTTTTTTTTTTTTGTAGGGAAAGAAACAAAGAAACTTCTTATGGTAATCCTTGCGAATAGTGTTCACTTCGCATAAGTTTCAGAGAAATGAGAGGGAATTGCAAACATTTCTGGGTGGTATAAAAATCTGAAAAAAATCGAGCATATTAAAGGTGCTGAAAATATTAATTTCGCATAATAATAATAATTGGAAACTGTTATTAACAAATTGATGAAAAATAAAATTGTTCAACAAATCTCACGGAAATCTACCTTTTTTGTTATTAAAGTGCTTCGCTCACTTTTCTGAATACGTATGAATTTTTTCAGAACAGTCCGAAAAAGTGATTGATTTTTTTTCATCGCAGTATCAACTCATACTGTAATATATATGCAAATAACAAAGATAAGATTGGTTCACATATATCGAACGTTATCGAGCCTATGGAAAGATGAAAAGTAACCAAGTTACGTAGCTGCTTTTTTTGTTACACAATATTTCGACTTAATGCTAATTATTTTACAAATGTAAATTATTCGTAATTAACTAACTACTGTAGGGGAGAGCGGGGCAAAATGGGACAGTATGTTTTGCCTCGTTATCCCGTTCTGCCCCGCTGTGCCATTTTGCGCCGCTCTCCCCTAATATATATACATATATATCTTCGATATTTCTTCTTCGATATGTTTGTGGTATTTTTTTCTTCTACTTCCTCTGCACCGTCCCGTGTTATCGGCCAGGCAAATACGTGTATTCTCAAGCAATAACATCGCGAATGTGTGTTAATTCCCCAAGAATACGCGTCGCCAACCTGGCCTCAGTGGACACAGCCCGTTGTCGGTCAGACATCGCACATTTTCTTCCTCGGCGAATCTCTGTCTATCGAAATATAGGTCAGATGTGGTGAATATGGCCCGGGACGTATGTAATCGATTTAGCGGGATTTACCGAGATTTTTACGGTGGGGCAAAATGGACTCATTCCAAAAGATAATGGAATTTCGAAAATGTAAATTCCGCTCCTCAACTGTCACGCGCGACTCTTTCAGAACACTGCTCGTCTAAAGCGTATCATTTTCCATGCTTTCCCATATTTTTTTATTAAAAAGGTGTCAGGGGCGTCAAATGAGCGCAGCAAATTAATTTTGTGGTTTAATGACATCTTGAAATATTTTTTGTAAATCAATGAAACTCCCTCAATTACTTTGCCGGTTCATTTTGCCCCACTTTACTAAACGCGCAAATCGAGGTGGGCCATATTCACCACTTTCGTCATGTCCATCTTCAAATCGTTGATCTTCAGTCTTGATATCGATACAAGAAAATATTGTATTCCCAATGTGTTGGATTCCTAGTTACAACTGTGTATTCTCAAGCAATAACATCGCGAATGTGTGTTAATTCCCCAAGAATACGCGTCGCAAACCTGGCCTCGGTAGAATTCTTGAGAAAATGTTTCTTCGTCTCCACGGCGGCAAGTTTTCTTCACGGCGAACACTGCTGTCGGATGAAATTAGCTGAAAATAATCTCTAAATCGTGCATAATGGAAACATCTTTATTTCACTCGCTGCGAAAATAACGGTTTTGCGGACGCTTCGCGTGCGTAAAACCCAATTTTCGCAACGAGTGAACTAAAATTTTGTACGATACGCGCGCGAGAAACGTTTTCTTAACTTGTGTGATTGCGAAACTCGACGTCGGTTCGTGCTGCAAACTCACTTCCCGAAAAAAGTTTTTCGCACGAGTATCGTAATGTACAATTTTTCATGGCGGGACTTTTTTTTAAATTTCATATGGAACATTTTGCATGAAAAAAAATGTTTAAATGAAATATTTTTAATTTTCATTCGAGTTCCTTCGGTAAGACTTAGAACTGTAAAAATTCGTTTCTTTGTGGAACAAGTACGGATTCTTTTACAGAATAAAAAATTACTAATTTTCCTGGACAAAAAGTTTTCGGTAAATTTACAATTATTTTTACAGTGTGGGTAGAGCTGCTCAGCATCGTGTTACGGGGCAGAAGGTACAGAGAGAGAGGCTCGGCGACATGTCTCGAAGGTAACGAGCTATGATACATCTCACGGTACAGCCGTATTCCATTAGTTTTATGTCCACATGATCCATTTATGCTATGAAATAACATTAATGGCAGTGAAAATATTTCAAGGTGTTGCCGGTGTTGACGAGCTTATAAATTACCAGGAGATTTTTCATGAGCCATTTCATGAGTCATTTTCATCTACTCGGAGACGCGATAAAATTCCTACTTACCGTACAGGGAGATATGATTTTTTAATTAAAATATCTAAACTTTGCTAAGCTGTCCATTTCTATATAAAAAAATTAACATTCTAATTTCTATTCTAAAAATTAATGTTGTTGACACTTTGAATACAGTTGATTTTTTTAGATTTTTATACCATTAGCAATTGTTCAAATTCCCACTGAATCTCACTTTTGGCTCGGAATGTACGTGTGAAGCATCCTTAATCGATTGCGGTTACTTTTCAAATCTCACATTCTAATTTTTATTTCCGTCGCGGCGTTGTGGAGTAATTTTGCCCTTTGGCAGACATTAAGAGAAGGCGTATGAAAAAATTCCGATACTCCTGGTCAATTCCATTTGAACGTTCGTAGCTCGGAAAACCCTGCGCTCGCTTCGTCCTTTACTACTACCCGTTTGTCGATTATTCGAACGTTTGAACTTTCGAAGCCCGAACAAAGTTTGTCGTTTCGGGTAACAGGAGCCTTCAAACAGTTAATTTTCATGCTTGTTAAAACTATCTCGAAACCGGATTTACGGCAAGTCGGAGTTTAGTTCAAATAACCGGATATCACATTTGAGGCTTTTCTGCAGTTGACTTAATCGCCATGGGTGATGGTATTGGTTCGCGGGTAATACGTAGAAATGGGCAAAATCGTGAAATCCGCAACCCGAATACCGAGGTGGATTGCGCGTGTATGAACTCTCGACGCTACTGTGTCTACGAACAGCCAGAAGGTGAACCAACTCACGAATAAATGCAAATATGATTACCTTTGGCTCGTAATCTCCACTAGCAGCTTCCCGACTCGGCGAGCTTCGTTTGCGTAACCTCTTTCTCTCGCCCTCTCTCCTCGGAGAATTATTACGATCTCTAACCGGCCGTACAGCAAAGCATTGGCTTTGGATCGCGTATTCATTAAATATATCCTCATTTGTCATGAAAAATTGTTTAAACATAAAAATCAGAACGGAATAGCAAGAAAATCGTTTTATCGAAAAAATTATCAAATCATCAGAATAAAAAAGAAAAAAGCTTAAAAAAAGCTTTCGCCATCCGTGCGAAGTAATGCGCGAGAAATTTGCTTCAACGATTTCTCTAAACCAAGGTTTTCGTTGTCCACAGAGATTTTCATTTTTTTTATTTTTTAAGAATTGGAAGGAGAGCGTCAGGGGAAGGTTAATGGCAAGAGTAAGAAAAGGTCTTAGAGGTCCAGCTCGATTGGATGAGAGTAAAACTTGGACTCAACTGCCAATACACTTAGGTTGAATTCGTCTGTACGGCCACTGACCAGCGGATCGGGGGGAGAGGGGGGGGGGCGTTTGGGGCGCACTCTTACTTCGTGAAACAAGTCTGTAATAATAAGATCGAAAGAGTGAGAGTGAGAAAGAGGGAGAGAGAGAGAGAGAGAGAGAGGGAGAGAGAAAGGATAACAAGCTATACTATGTCCCTTTTATTGATGCGATAACCGGAGAAGAGTGATATAAAAAAATAGAATGAAAAAACTGAGCAAACAATAATGAAAGGAAAAAAACAAAATGAAGAAACAATGAGAAAAGGGGGAAAAAATAATATAAGACGGAAGGAAGATTGTTTTCATCGCCACATGCACTGGCCTCTCGTTCCTCGGTTTCATTATGTTCTTTTTTTGGTATAATAATAATAATAATACTAATACTAATAATAATAATAATAATAATAATAATAATAATAATAATAATAATAATAATAATAATAATAATAATAATAATAATAATAATAATAATAATAATAATAATAATAATAATAATAATAATAATAATAATAATAATAATAATAATAATAATAATAATAATAATAATAATAATAATAATAATAATAATAATAATAATAATAATACGAAGGAGGGACGTTTAATTTTGAGAAAATTGAATAAACCTTAATTAAGCGGCAATTGTATCGATCAATTGCTGTTAAATTTTTTTATATGATATATTTGCAATTTAATTCTTTTTTTTTTATTTCTGTTGTATAAATTATATTGACTGATCAATTTTTATTTTCTCCGCCAATAATAGAAACACGCTTTGAAGTGAAATGGTAATTTTTTTTTTCTTCAGATTTCTCTTTTTTTCCTTCCCCTTACGTCGTTCATGTTGTACCTGGTCGAAGGTTAGCTGACCGGCGAATCTGGTCGCTTGCAATTTTTCGAAAAGCGCGATCTCCCTTGATGCGAGCTTCTCTTCGCATTATCTGTCCTGGCGAGTGTAAAGGAAGATTTTCGAATAAAGTTTTGCTCCGCAACGGCGGACTGTCGGGGGCCACCAGTTGGGTAGGACACAGAGTGATAGGGGGCGGAGGGGTAGGGTGGGGGGTGGGGGGCAAAATTCATTTGGCCAAATTAAACAGAGTTTAGCAATTTGCTCTTAATCCATTTGTCGGAGATCCGTGGGCCTCCATTCGTCTGGCCGTGTCTGGTTCCCTAGCAGAGACACTTTCCTAAACGTCTCGGTCGTGTTTCTCTCATTTCTCCTTCCAGTTCTATTTTACCAGTTCCGATCGCCGTCTTTTTCTTGGCTTCTCTAGAATTGTGTTTCTCAGCGCTGCCCAGTTTATCCTTTCGTTTCGTACTTTATCCCCACTGTTTATGGACTCGACTCTCGTTTCCTGCAAAATCTAACTTATCCCATTCGTCAAATAATCCTACGATATCAATTTCATGTGGGCTTCATTTCATATACGAAATGTCTCAGTGACTGCACTGAAAAAAAATATCATTGACTCAAATAAAATTCGCTTGCGGGCTGCCAAAGAAAAAAATATTTCAATTCTACTTTGAATTCTTACAATTGCATACGGGGTTGAAATGATAACATATCACTTTGGCAGTTTTGCCGTCCTTGTTTCAATATCATATGGAATTCTAAAAATTGAAAGTAGAATTGAAATAAGAATTTTTATCGCACCAGAATGATTTTTTTCTAGTTTTGTAGATAAACTTATTCTCTTCGAGATTGATTGTAACTATTATGGCCGTAAGATTAAATGTACCCGACTTATTAGCAAAAAAAAACGCAAATTGTGCACATTTATTTAAGGTGAGACTCGACTAGTTTTTATTCGAAGTTGAATATCTTGGAAACTAGACGGCCGAAATTGTTCTGCATCGCCCCGATTTGAAGAAAATTAAACAAGCTATTACTTACCACTATTATCCTGCTCGTCCATTCTATACAAAAATTGACAATCCTGTCTGGACTGGAGACATCGACATCTTATGTGTTAATTAAATGGAAAATACAAAAAACCATTGCGCCACCTCGTGAAAAAATCGTACAGGGTTCCCCTTCTACAACTTTCAACAGTATTATATAAACTACAGTTTTATGGGGTGCGAAGTAAAAAAAAGTTTTTTTTTTAGGAAGTCTACTGGAGCTGCTGTATATTGGTCGAGGAGACAACGCACTCCCGATCCACGGTAACGCTATACGGAATTGCGAAACCGACGGACAATACACCTAACACGCTCGCCTCCATGATCTCTCCCTCCCGAAGTTCATCAATTTCGATGGGAGAACCCTTGGCACAACGGCACGGCATGCTTCTACTCATTCCTTCCGTAGTTTCGCCTCTGGCTGTGGAACCCTTGCAGTTTACTCGTTTCATTGCTTTCCCTTTCGCTCCATGTGCGGTGAATTCTATGTCGAAGACCAGTTCTTATCGATTCCGCCTCATTGCCATTCTTGCAAGTAAAAAAAAATGATCTTTCACCTCGACAGATGCATCGGCGATGTTTTCGTCGTATCGATTACGCTACCAACAAGCCAAAGAACATACTGGAATTTGTAAAGCGTTATATAAAGGCCCGAACAAAACCCGAACAGAACTCGAACAGAACCCGAAAAGAACCCGAACAGAACTCGAACAGAACCCGAAAAGAACCCGAACAGAACCCGAACAAAACCCGAAAAGAACCCGAACAGAACCTGAACAGAACCTGAACAGAACCCGAAAAGATACCGAAAAGATACCGAAAACATACCGAAAAGATACCGAAAAGATACCGAAAACATACCGAAAACATACCGAAAACATACCGAAAACATACCGAAAAGATACCGAAAAGATACCGAAAAGATACCGAACAGAACTGGACTGGCCTTATCTCTCGCAATGGATATTGCAAAGTCAAATTTCGTCGGAATATACAGAACGTCATGGAAACGTTGACATGTATGATGTTAATAAACAGTTTCATGGTGCACCGGCAAGCATCAATGTCCCAGTTAAGTTATGCTCGACGCTCGCGCTTTCAGCCTTTGCTTAGTAGTCGGAATTCGCTCTCATTAAAGGACCATTCACGACGGAGTATCGCAAGACCGTGCACCACGTACAGCCGAATAGCTACGCGAGAATGAATATATTATACGGCTGTGCACGATCCTGTGGTTCTCTACGGTTATATACTGAACATACATGTCTATATACTGGGACGGTAGTGTGGATGGGTGAGTCTGTCGAACGTGACACAAATACCGATGGAACTCACTAATACTCTATCGCATCCGGCTGGAATATCATTCCCGAAACTCGAGGTTTTATTTTCTATCGAAACCTTTCCTCTTCACTTGCGAACGTATCGATGTCGTGTAAAATGTGCATCAACGCTTTGTAACTACATTCAAAATTCGCTTTGTCAATTTTTTGCCCCGACTGTGTGAGATTTGAAGCTGACGAGAGATTCGCCTTGCTGGAAATGTATTAAAAAATATAGTTTACCATCGCTACCCAACTTTAGGCCGAAACTGCTTTCAGATTCGTGATCAGCGCGAAAAGATACTTTAAAATATGGGGTCGAGAAGTTCTTTTTATTCCTCGTTTTTTACTTTAAAAAACTGCAAATTGAAATTTTCATATGACTTTCGTATAAAAGTTGCAAATTTAATTTTTCATACGGCTTTCTTATAATATTCCTTTATTCCCAAAGTTTCCTCTGCGAGAAAGCATTTTCTGTACTGTTGGCTTTCTCATAGAGGAAGCTTCGCGAATAAAGGAACATTATGAGAAAGCCGTATGAAAATTTTTATTTGCAACTTTTATAAGAAAGTCATATGAAAATTTCAATTTGCAACTTTTATACGAAAGTCATATGAATGGCGACCTTTTTTCGTCATTTTTTTAAGGCCCTTTAACGGGCCTTAAAAATTATTGCGTAACTCAACAAAGTATTCCGTCTCGTATATTTTTAGCTGCAGAACACGATAGGGTTCTCGGTTTTTACGTAATTCAATCGCTTTTCGAAGATACCCAAAACATGCAAATCTAAATTTTTCGGAAAATCGATCACGTAGGAAAACATTGTTTTCTCCTCCTTTCAATGCAATAAAAATCAGTCTTCTGCTACCGGTTTATTTAGAAATAAATTACACCTCCCACCAGTTATTTTTAGTTGAGTCAACAAACACCTCCGGAAATTCCCTCATTAGCGTATGTCGCGTTGCGCAAAGTATCAAAGTCGAAGCACGGCTGAATTAATTTCAAGGACCGTCGACAACACGCATGGAGATGCTGCGCAGTTGACTGCAGGCAGATATGTCTGTGAGGATAGTGACGGTAATTGCGACGAACTTATCGAAACGGCAGCAGGTCACTTTTTTCTTTTAATAAATTTTGATCCTGGCAAGGATCAAAATTTATTAAATGAACTTTTTGTCGAACGTGTTACTAATTCACTAACGCAACTGGTAAAAAATCTATAAATATTGGATATTTAAAAGACTAAAGTCCTAAGGGATATACAAACAATTGTCGAGTCATAGTAAAAAATCGCATTAGCAAAATAATCACTGAAAGATTATTGCACGTCAAATAATTAATAATTGCGGACTTAAATTGCTGAATGATTCTATTCGGTGATTGCAATAGCAACAATCGCACAACTAACAATGTTATACAAAGAGGATATTCGAATTGCTGAAAAGAGGTAATTGACAGCGAGAATATGTCGGCTCCACACTCATTGTCTTAATTATAACGCACAAGTAATATGAATCTTTTCCACATGCTAATGGTGATGACACCTTATTGCTCTAACACGCAGTACGAGGCAACGCACGTACGCTCACAGCGGAGCAGCCGGAGAATCGGTGGAATTGTCTCGAAGCGATCGATTGGGAAAATCGCCGTTGGTGCTATCGAGTGCAGCACCTCTCCATGGATAATTATTCAAAGCATTATTAAAAATATAATAAATAAGTATTAATAACAAGATCATTTGAGTCGAATATTTGTGGAGAAATGGCCAGTAAATAAGTAATTAACTATTAATCCAGTAGAATCAAGTTTGGTAAATAATTTGGGTCAAATCGTCAAAAAACTATGGATTATTTTTCTGATTACCAGGGAAATTATTTACATATTAAAACGAATATTGTATTGTCAATAGAATAGTCAATAGCGAGGAATTAATCAATACCGTCCAAGATGAATATTTAGGGTCTTTGTTATAGTTCGTCATGTAATTCGTCATTTGTCACGAGCTCAAATAAGGAATGGTATTTTATTCGTTATTTAGACTTGAAATTAATAATTAATTGAGATTGCACTCAAATAATTAACTAGTGAAAAATCATTCGTTATTTCAACTGAAAAAATAACGAGTAGAAAACCATCATATTATTTATTCATTTTTCGAATTAATTATGCCCATCCATGATCCAGATTCAGTGTAAAAAAATCTCCCGACTTTTCGGCTCGCTTATCGCCATCTATCGTGGCAGACACTCAGGATACGAATGCGTGTATCGCATATGTGTACCACGTCGATCGCGTATCGATTGGCCCTCGCTGTCGATCGCGTATCAATCGCCGATCCATCCAGGCAGCTTACTTTTCTGCCGTTTTCGCGCCACTCGTCGTGGTCATCTTCGGCACATTGCTCTGTGGTGAGGTGCGCTTCTCCGTGTCATGCCGCGAATCTCACGATAATGGTTTTTATTATACTCGGTGCGAAAATGCCAGTTTTTCGCACGTGCACAAAACCGTACATATACCGCTTAAGATTCATGCAAATACATATAAAAAAATTAATAATATCGCATTTGCTGTTTTTTTTCGGAATTAAGTGTAAAAAATGAGTCTCTTTTGAAGTTGATCACAGTATAATAGTCCCACAATTGCAAACCAGTTGGCCCAGTAGTTTCTCGCAGATTTTTATCCGAAAGTAACGGATTACTTAATTTAACTTGAATCGCAAGAACCAATCCAAGAACCAATCCAAGAACCAATCCAAGACACAAATTTGTTATCCGTACTGAAAACAAATAACTCTATTCGAAATTCGTGTCGAGCATTGAATAAATTCAACTTATACAAAGAAGTAGTTGCAGGATGTTTTTCAGAAATATTCGGTATATTCAAAATCATACGACACTATTGAAATATATTTATTTATTTACATATTAATTCTTTGGGTATACAGGACTGGCCCTTTTTATTATTATGCAACTTGGCCATATTGAGAACATATCAATGCTACAGTAACTCAACAAAGCATTAGAAAGTATATTCCAAGTATTCAAAAGTACTCGATAGGCATTCGAAGGTGTTCGAATGATTAATATTCCGCAAAATTCGATAGCAATTTCGCATTGAGTAGCTCTATTCGATTCAATTCAATTTATGCACTATTCGAATATCCCTAGTCGAAGGATCTCCCATTTTTCTTCCCATCGTCGGTATTCCTTGATTTCAGCTGAAGCCAGTATCCACCTTCGGGCATCATGGTGAAGCTGCCCTTGCCTATTCTAATCGGCAAAACTGTCTTCGGGCTCGGTTTTACAAAGCACTTTGACAGAACATGAAAAATCGCGACTTTCGTCTCGAGCACGGCGAATCTGTGGCCGATACACATTCGCGGCCCTTGGCCGAACGGAAGATAAGTGAAGGGCTCGATGTCGTTCTTTCTGCTGCCAATGAATCTCTCGGGATCGAATTTATTCGGTTCCTTGTGATATTTAGGGTCTCTGTGTATGGAGTGCATGGGAAACCACACGCTTTCCCCGGGTTCGATGATCGTCGATTTCCCTCCCGGCAATGCCGGCGGTAGTTCGAACCGTTTCACGCACTGTCTGTCCAGGAAAGGGAGCACCGGATAAAGTCTCAGTGTCTCGTTTATAACAGCATCAAGATATTCCATTTCATTAACAGCCTCGTAAGTCGGTTCCCCGTTCGTCTCCTTCAAAACCGCGTCGATTTCGTCGATGAGCCGTTTCTGAACGTCCTCGTTGGCGGCGATCTCCATAGCAGCGAAAGACATTGCCGTCGATGATGTGTCGAAGCCACCGAAGAAGAATATGAATGCCTGAGCTGTCATGTCGAGAATCGTCAGTTCAGGAGAACCGGCAGATTTTTTACCGCGCGTCTCCATCATCAGTTGTATCATATCCGGTCTCGTGATGTCATCGCGATCCCTCGTCTCTATGGTCTCCCGCACTACACCCTCGAAGAATTTTTCGATATGCGCATCCATCATCTTGATTTTTAACAATTTCGATACTCGAGGAAAGGATCTCATAAGAAAAAATTTCAACATTCTCAGACCGTCGAATTTCGTAACTTTTTTGCCGAGCACGTAAAAATCGTTGTTAGGATTTCTCATGGAATCGACGGCGATGCCGAAGGCGCAAGTCGCTATGACGTCGTTGGTGTATCTCGCGAAGGCATCCTTGATGTTCAACACGTTTGGCTCGTTCATCGAATTTTCGGCCAGATAATTTGCGAAGTTTTCGCCACATTTCGACATTAGTTTGAACATCGTTTTCATCTTGCTTCCAGTAAACGCAGGACTGAGAAGATTACGCATTTCCTTCCATTTTTCACCTCTGAGGGAAATCAAGTTTCCGGCGAACATTGGATCGACGTCAACGTCAATGAAACTAATATGATCGACGAAATGATCGAAATTCTTCACTAATATACTCTTTATCAATTCCGGTGATCTAATCATTATCACCGGTTTTCCGAAATCGTACTGACCAACGTACGCCGCCTGTTCGTTTAGGTCGTAAGTTTCCTCTATCATTTCCTGTAACGTGCACCGTTTAAAAAAAATCCGGGCCATGCCAACGAGACTTGATGATTTCTTATATATGACACCGAATTTTTCAAATTTGTCTGACTTTCGGCCATAGAGATAACGGAGGACAAGAACTCCCGTCAGCAATGTCAAGATTACCGTCAACAAATCCATGATCCACGATCCTTATTATTGGGACACTTTGAGGAATGATCGATAGCGTGGTATTGGCCTCGAGTCGGATGATCGGAAACACTGTTGGTACTCGCACGAGCTGCGCTGAGAGACTAAACAATATTGCAGCTACATTGTGGCGCCGATTATATCGAAACGAGCCATTGCAACGAGTCGCCTGCTATCAACGTAAACGCTGACTCATCAAATGAGCTCTCAGCTACGCTGACGTGGTGTCCAGTTACCACGACTGCCTTCTGTGATATTGATGTAGATTTTTCAATCGCCACTATTTTAACTTGGATTGTAAATAAACGGCACCAAACGCTAATTTGGTGCAATGCAACCGATGCATTTTTCCATGCGTTTTTCCTATGGTCCCCAATGGTTCGAAACCAACCTAAATCAGTAGGACTAAAGAAAAAGGGTGGCCCCTTGTGCGATGATTCCTGGGGTTCGATTCCTGGCCGTCATTAATGGATTTTGGTTGTAAACCAATCTAAATGAGTAGGCTAAATGTAAAAGGGCAGCACCTTACTACGTTGACCAAAAGACTGCGATGATGTCTCGGGGTCAATTTACGGTTAGCACCAATGGATTTTTCAAATCGTTCTTCCTGCGGACCCCTGTCTTTCGAAACAAACTTAAACTTGGTAGGACCAACGAAAAAGGTCAGTATCCTAGTGCAATGATGATATGGGTTAGATTCCCGCCTAACATTAATGAATCTACATATATGCGCTTTTTCTGCGATCGCTAGACGTTTGGAACCAATCTAAATCAGTAGGTCCAAAGCTAAAAGGCAGCGCCCAGTTGACGTGACTAACCCTTCACGTACCGCTGTCTCGCGCAGCGAGAATCTAGAATTTGCCAAGACGTAACCTTCTTACCAATTCGAGTAACAAGTTAACGTGCTAAAAAAAATCTGAAAAAATGCACAGACGTACCTTGAGTCCAAGTTAATGATGGAGAATAACTTGTATGTCCGATTCAAGATTGCATATATCAATAAGCAATTGTAACGTGGTGGTAGGGTACTAGGTCAGAATGCGTTAGTTTCGGAGTTCGAGCCCCGCCAGTATATATAGGATTTTTATTTGTAAAAATTGTGTTATATTGATAAGTAGCGATTGTAGAGATAACAATTGAACATGTAACGACGATGCAACCATGTATAAAATTGAATAGTAACAAATAACGTAAATAACTGTACGAGGACCCAACTCCAGATTCAGTTGGGCCAAACTTTTTTCCATTGATATAATTGCATATTCTGTTCGGTCAAAACATATTCTTAGATGGGACAATGAAATGATTTTTTAAATGCTGATGTAACTTTTTAGTCAACTTAACTAAATATTTCCTTCGATTGGCTTGATTTGGTTGATTCAAACGAATTTTTTTTTATCTTACTAAACCTTTTTTCGGTGTACAAAATTTTGAAATTTTTTTTACGCGTACTGAAAACAAATAACTCTATTCGAAATTCGTGTCGAACACTGCATAAATTCGAGTTATGCAAATAATAAGATAATGAAGTCGTTGCGGATTTTTTCAGAAACATTCGGTATATTCAAAACCATACGAAAATATTGGAATATCTTTATTTATTTATGTATTAATGATTTGGGTATACGGGACTGGACCTTTTTATTATTACAATAGTATATACATATACGAAATGTTTACAGCATGCAACTCGGCCATATTCAGAACATATCAATGCTACAGCAACTTAACAAAGTATGAGAAAGTATGAGAAAGTATGAGAAAGTATGAGAAAGTATGAGAAAGTATGAGAAAGTATGAGAAAGTATGAGAAAGTATGAGAAAGTATGAGAAAGTATGAGAAAGTATGAGAAAGTATGAGAAAGTACGAGAAAGTACGAGAAAGTACGAGAAAGTACGAGAAAGTATGAGAAAGTATGAGAAAGTATGAGAAAGTATGAGAAAGTATGAGAAAGTATGAGAAAGTATGAGAAAGTATGAGAAAGTATAAGAAAGAATGAAAAAGTATCAGAAAGTATTCCAAGTATTCCACGTATTCGAAAGTACTCGGGAGGCATTCGAAGGTGTTCGAATTATTAATATTTCGCAAAATTCGATTTCAATTTCGCATCGAGTAGCTCTATTCGATTCAAATTAATGTATGCATTATTCGCACATCCCTAGTCAAGACATCTCCCATTTATCTTCCCTTCGTCGGTGTTCCGTGATTCCAGCTGAAGCCAGTATCCACCTTCGGGCATCATGGTGAAGCTGCCCTTGCTTATTCTAATCGGCAAAATCGTCTTCGGGCTCGGTTTTACATTGCACTTTGACAGAAGATGAAAAATCGCGACTTTCGTCTCGAGTAAGGCGAATCTGTTGCCGATACACATTCGCGGCCCTTGGCCGAACGGAAGATAAGTGAAGGGCTCGATGTCATTCTTTCTGCTGCCAATGAATCTCTCGGGATCGAATTTATTCGGTTCCTTGTGATACTTGGGGTCTCTATGTATGGAGTACATGGGAAACCACACGCTGTCCCCGGGTTCGATGATCGTCGATTTCCCTCCCGGCAATGCCGGCGGCAGTTCGAAACGTTTGACGCACTGTCTGTCCAGGAAAGGGAGCACCGGATAAAGTCTCAGTGTCTCGTTTATAACAGCATCAAGATATTCCATTTCATTAACAGCCTCGTAAGTCGGTTCCCCGTTCGTCTCCTTCAAAACCGCGTCGATTTCGTCGATGAGCCGTTTCTGAACGTCCTCGTTGACGGCGATCTCCATCGTAGCGAACGACATTGCCGTCGATGATGTGTCGAAGCCACCGAAGAAGAATATGAATGCCTGAGCTGTCATGTCGAGAATCGTCAGTTCAGGAGAACCGGCCGATTTTTTACCGCGCGTCTCCATCATCAGTTGTATCATATCCGGTCTCGTGATACCTTCGCGATCCCTCGTCTCTATGGTCTCCCGCACTATACCCTCGAAGAATTTCTCGGTATGCGCATCCATCATCTTGATTTTCAACAATTTCGATACTCGAGGAAAGGATCTCATAAGAAAAAATTTCATAACTCTCAGACCATCGAATTTCGTAGCTTTTTTGCCGAGCACGTAAAAATCGTTGTTAGGATTTCTCATGGAATCGACGGCGATGCCGAAGGCGCAAGTCGCTATGACGTCGTTGGTGTATCTCGCGAAGGCATCCTTGACGTTCAACACGTTGGGCTCGTTGATCGAATTTTCGGCCAGATAATTGGCGAAATTTTCGCCACATTTCGACATTAGCTTGAACATCGATTTCATCTTGCTTCCGGTAAACGCTGGACTGAGAAGAGTACGCATTTCCTTCCATTTTTCACCTCTGAGGGAAAATAAGTTTCCGGCGAACATCGGATCTGTGTCAACGTCAACGAAACTAATATGATCGACGAAATGATCGAAATTCTTCACTGATATGATCTTTATCAATTCCGGTGATCTAATCATTATCACCGGATTTCCGAAATCGTAGTGACCCACGTATGCCGCCTGTTCGTTTAGGTCGTAAGTTTCCCCTAAAATTTCCATTACTGTGCACCGTTTCAAAAAAATCCGAGCCATGCCAATGACACTCGATGAATTCCGATGGATAACACCGAATTTTTCAAATTTTCCCGACTTTCGGGTATAGAGATAACGGAGGACAAGAGCTCCTGTCATTAATGTCAAGATCACCGTCAACAAATCCATGATCCACGATCGTTATTGTTGGGACACTTTGAGAAATGATCGATCGCCTAGAATTGGCCTCGAGTCGGATGATCGGAAACACTGTTAGTTCCCGCACGAGCTGCGCTGAGAGACTAAGCAATATTGCAGTTACACTGCCGCGCCGATTATATCGAGACGAGCCATCGCCACAAGCCGCCTGTTATCAACGTAAACTCTGACTCATCAAATTAGCTCTCAGTTGCTCTGACGTAGTGTCCAGTTACCACGACTGCCTTCTATCATATTGATGTAGATTTTTCAATCGCCACTACATTAGCTTGAATTGTAAGTAAACGGCACCAAAGACTATTACCAATGAATTTTTCTATGTGTTTTTCATACGGTCTCCAATCGTTCGAAACCAACCTTAATCTGTAGGACCAAAGAAAAAGGGCAGCTCCTTGGTGCGACAATGCCCCAGGTTGGATTCATGGCCGGCATTAATGAATTTATGTACGCGATTTTTCTGTGATCACCCGACGTTCTAAACCAGCCTACATGAGTATGTTCAGAGTAAAAGGGCAGCCACCTTAGTACATTGACGAAAAGACTACGATGATGTCTAAGGTTCAATTCACCGTTAGCAACAATGGATTTTTCTATGCGTTTTTCCTGCGGTCCTCGGTCGTTAGGAACCAACCTTAATCAGAAGGACCATCGAAAAAGGGCAGCGCCCTAGTGCGATTATGACTTGGGGTCGATACCCGCCCAGCGTTAATGAATTTACATATACATGCGCTTTTTGTGCGATCACTGGACGTTTGGAACCAATCTAAATCAGTAGGCCCAAAGCGAAAGCGCAGCGCCCAGTTGCCATGATTAAAAGACAGCGATGATGTCTGGTGTGTTCGATTTGCCGTTAGCACGATGATTTGTTCAATCCATAGCTATCGCTTAGTCCGGATGTACTTACGTGTACTCTCCATTTACGTATATTTTTCTCGCGACTAAGTGTACCGGTTTGGCTCTAATTTACATCGATCGCATTACGCGTCGTTGCTAACACGTGCATTCGGTACAGTCGTTGGTGTCTCACTAACTGCATACATTATCTACCTATACTCTCTGAGTCTAACGACCATGTACTGAGTGCGTGAGAGTGTACACTGAGAAAAAGAATTGGCAGAATTAAGCATATGCGCGGTGACATACGTTCGAAGGTGCATGTTGTTGATACAACAAAAATGTTTGTTTCAGTCAACAAATTTTGGATAAATTGAAGCAAATAGTCGTTTAACAAAACAATGCTTTATTTGTTATTCGTTAATCCTACCAATTTCTTTTTCTCAGTGTAAGTGTGACGTACTCGTGGCTATTTCTTTAGCTTGAACTCTATAGAACTATCGTTATTCTGACTTAAGTGTGTATGCCGGTCGCTCGTGTGTCGCTTGGCTGCCTTCGTCGTTTTCTCGTCGTTCGCCTCTCGCCCCGTGCTCGCGTCTCTTCTTATCACTCTCGTCCTACACGGTCGGCTGTCATACTCAGCTGTTATCGCACACTCTCACACGCTTCGCTCTCCGTCTAACTCTATTATATTACGTTGCTGTCTAAATGTCTGAGCAGTGCGGTGTACTTTGTGGTGCGCCAGGAGTCGTTGCCACTAGTCTTGGTTGTAATGGCCCGTGCGGAAGACTTGTGTCGTGGCAAGTGCCGCATGAAAAATGCGGGTCTCAGTGAAATTCCAGTCAACCTGAAATAGTTCCGGTGTAAACGCTGCTCCGGTGCTGCCAGCCTGTCGCAAAGCTGGGAGCGTCGATCTCCGAGTGTACCGAAGTGTCACCTACACCGCACGCTCCGCTCACATCACTACCCGTGAAGAAATTTGGTAGGGAGTACCGACTTACGATCGCATTCCGATCGGGATTTGTTAGGGAACCAAATCCATGTACACCGAGAAAAAGAAATGGTTGGATTAAGCAAATGCGCGGTGACATACGTTCAAAGGTGTATTTTGTTGGTACAACACGAATCTTTGTTTCAATCAACAAATTTGGAATAAATTCAAGCAAATAATCGGTTAACAAAACAATGCTTTATTTGTACCAAACACATAACAGGTTGAAACGTATGTCACCGCGACTTTTGGTTAATCCAACAAATTTTTTTTCTCAGTGTAGGGGACCAAAAAGGGCGTCCTTGTAAGAATCCAGACGGATCCCGATTTGGAAGTTAAAACCAGACATCACCGTCGCTAGGGATATCCTGAACAGGGCATTCTTATAAGAATCCAGACAGATCCGGATTTGGAAGTTGAAATCGGTCACCCTCGCCGCTAGGGCTGTTGCAGGGATATCCTAAACAGTGCATCCTTATAAGAATCCAGATGGATATCGATATGGATACCAGCTCGCTGTCAAAGCTGATGACTGCTGCACACAGTTGTTTTCTCGGATTGACACCATCGCGACCGTCCGGCCTCAGCAAGTCCAAACAGCCAAGCCGGCCGTTGGAGCGCTGTTTGACGTTGATGCCGTCTCACTGAACCAGCAGGGACGGAAAAAAGAAAGCACCATTTGTCATCGTCTTCAGGCTCGCGGAAGTTGCAACCCCTGCTGCCGACAGCACTACTATTTTACCACTCCTCATTCTAGCACTCGCGTTCCCCCCGGAACCCCTGCGGTTGACGCCAACATAACTCGTCTAGGGGCGGTCGCTTACCCCGCGGGTCTTCGACTGCGTTCATGGCGCGTAAAGGTCATTCTCCCGTCAGCCAACAGCGTTTACACGGTTTTGCGCTCCACTGCTCTTCTTCGCGAAAATCCATGCCACGCGGGCTTATCGATATGATCCGATCGTATTGCTCGGGAAGTGGATTTTCGCTAGCTGCGCGATGAACTGGACGCGCGCTGCCTCCGGTGAGCCCGGGTTAGGCACTGTCCCGCAATGCCCCCCCCCCTTCGCCGCCCTGGTCATCACCGATCGCCGTCACACACTGAGAAAAAGAATAGTATTTTCTACCGCATCAATAGTTCCCAGTGGGAACGTCTATGTAGATAGTTTCTGATAGTATACATTCAATTGGTTAAATTATAATTATAGTTGCAACCATGATTTTTTTGTCACTGTTATAACTATAAAATGTAAACGTATTTTTTATGGTATAAAGTCAGTATTGTTGCTTTTGCAATGTTTTTTTTCTGAGTGCATTTAACCCAAGACCATTTTCCAATGACAGCCTAGGATTTGAGGATCCGAGGATTTTTTTTTGTAATTTTTTATATATTTTTTCGTACAAAAACAGACATAGGATTACGCGATCACAGATATAAAAAAATTACTATTAGGCTTAAGTGTTATGAATTTTTCGCAAAACCATTAGATTCGCTTTTAAGATTGTTTGTCAAGTCGTCGGTTGTGTCCCTTCCGACCGTCGTATTCCTCGATTCCACCTGAAGCCAGAATCCACCCTTGGCAGTCAGAGCGAAGCTCCCTTTGTTGAACTCAAGCGGCACCAGAGTCTTGTGGCTCGGTTTTATGTGACACTTGGCCAGAAGATGAAAGAGTACGACTTTGGACTCGAGCAGAGAGAATCTCGTGCCGATGCACATTCGCGGACCTTGACCGAATGGAAAATAGGTGAATGGATCGATGTCGTTCTTCCGACTGCCCATGAACCTTTCGGGATCGAAGTTGTCGGGATCGGGGAAATACTTCTCGTCCCTGTGAATGGAGAAGACCGGGAACCAGACAGTGTCCCCAGGTTGGATCTTGACCGGCCGACCGCCCGGCAACGCCGGCGGCAGTTCGAACTCCTTGACGCAAAGTCGGTCGAGGAAGGAAGCTCCAAGATACTTCCTCAGCGCCTCGTTGACGACGGCGTCGAAGTACTGCATCTCGTTGATGGCCTCGTAGGTGACCTCGCCATTGGTCTCCTCGAGGACGACGTCGATCTCGTCCTGGAGCCTCTTCTGGATTGCGGGGTTGACCGCGAGCTCGTAAGCGGCGAAGCACAGGTAGGTCGACGACGAATCGAAACCACCGAAGAAGAAGCTGAAGGCCTGAACGGTCATGTCCTGAATCGTCATTTCCGGCCCGTCGCCGGATTTCTTGTTACCGCGGGTCTCCATCATCAGCTGCATCATGTCGGGTCGGCTGATGCCCTCGCGGTCACGCGTCTCGATGGTCTCGCGCACTACACCGTGGAAAAATCTTTCGGCCATCGGATCGACCAACTTGAGCTTCAGCAGCCTCGACAACCTTGGGAAACTCTTCAGGAAGAAGAACTTCGCTCCCAGTATGCCGTCCAGACTGGTCGTCTTGCGGCCGAGAACGTAGAAGTCGTTCTTCGGATTCCTCATGGAATCGACGCTGATCCCGAAGGCGCATGTCGCTATGACGTCGCAGGTGTATCTGGCGAACGCATCCTTGGTGTCGACGACGGTCGGTCCGTCGGCCGAACGTTCGGCGAGATAGTTGGCGAAGTTCTCCCCGCAGTTCGACATGAGCTTGAACATGACTTTCATTTTGCTGCTGGTGAACGCTGGACTGAGAAGATTTCGGATCTCTCTCCACTTGTCGCCGCAGAGGGCGAAGAGATTCGTGCCGAAGAGAGGATCCTGCGACACGTCGACGATCTTGCGATGATCGATGAAGTGATCGAAGTACTTTATGGCGATGTCCTTTATCAGGCTCGGCGATCTTATCAGGAATACCGGATCGCTGAAGTCGTAGAAACCGACATACAGAGCGTCGCGATTTAATTTGTAAACTTTGTTTATCACGTCTATCAGGGCGCACTGTTTGAGCAACACCGGTGCCATGTTGCCGAATATCGGCAATGGCTTCAAATGCAGGAGGCCAAGTTGCTCGAATTTGTTTTTGGAGCTAAACAGATAGTAATAGAGTCCGAGAGTTACGGCCAGAAGTGCCAAAATGACGGTCCACGCCATGGTATATTTTGTTGTCTTTTTTTTTTTTTATAGTCTGCCACTTTTTTTTGGACAAATTGTGAAAAATGAAATTCAAGTTTTACAGAAGATGCAGGTAGGTTACGCCTGGACAGCGCGATGACAACTGGATTTTCATCGAGCCCGATCGGAATATAAGAGTGCACTGCGGGGGAGCAGATAAAACGTATGATTTCTGTGAATCCCTCTGAGGACTGCTCAATGGCAGGCCCCAGAGGGAAGCCCCGAAATCCTACTTTCTGTCGTATCGTCAATACGATTTGTAAAGATTTTTTAAAAAAGCCTTTGTGTGTTAAGTTATCGAAAAGATTGCACCGCAGAGACCCGACTTGTATGATTTCTCGTATAATTTCTGCTATCAGATGTCACCGGACTCTATTGAGATAAAAGGTCTGTCTGCGTTCGGATAAACACAACACTCGATATCGATATCTAATCGAACTTTAATAACGATGTACACTGCAGATAAATCATGATGGTATTCCCCTTTTCTCTACTTTTTAATTTTATAACAGACACGAATAGGCGCAAAGTTAATTTGCACATTGCTGTCTTGTTTTTACTGTCCGGCACAAAGCTTACTGTTCGAGAACCATCGTTGATTTTAGCTTTCTCGTAATGGAAGGCTTATAATAGAATATAAAATGTGACAGCACTTATTTATTAAATTGCACTTGTATGTGTCAAATTTTTCGTAACGATTTCATATTTACTTCGTATCAAATTTTAGCTCCATAGTTCAATATTGGTTAACGTGAAGTTTATAAAGTTTATAAAGTTCATAAAGTTTATAAAGTTTATAAAGTTTATAAAGTTCATAAAGTTTATAAAGTTTATAAAGTTCATAAAGTTTATAAAGTTTGTAAAGTTTATAAAGTTTATAAAGTTTATAAAGTTTATAAAGTTTATAAAGTTTATAAAGTTTATAAAGTTTATAAAGTTTATAAAGTTTATAAAGTTTATAAAGTTTATAAAGTTTATAAAGTTTATAAAGTTTATAAAGTTTATAAAGTTTATAAAGTTTATAAAGTTTATAAAGTTTATAAAGTTTATAAAGTTTATAAAGTTTATAAAGTTTATAAAGTTTATAAAGTTTATAAAGTTTATAAAGTTTATAAAGTTCATAAAGTTCATAAAGTTTATAAAGTTTATAAAGTTTATAAAGTTCATAAAGTTTATAAAGTTTATAAAGTTTATAAAGTTTATAAAGTTTATAAAGTTTATAAAGTTTATAAAGTTTATAAAGTTTATAAAGTTTATAAAGTTTATGAAGTTTATAAAGTTTATAAAGTTTATAAAGTTCATAAAGTTCATAAAGTTTATAAAGTTTACAAAGTTTATAAAATTTGAAATATTGTTTGGTGTTAGTCCGAATTCATGTACCGAATTCAGCTCGATATCTCTGAACTTATTTGTGTTAGAGCCATCAAGGTAATCTTTCGAAAAAAAATTCAAGTTACAAACTCAGAGCCTCGTTCGAATTTGGCCAAATTGGAAACCCTGGGTTCTCGATAAATGTGTCATTATTTTTTACGCCAATGGAATGACTGCGCGAAATTTTCGCAGGTTAGAGACAACCACAGAAATTATTCAAAAAAATTCGGAATTTAATAAAATCTCTAATCGTCTATCGACCTTCACGAAAATGATTGTACCAAACGAAGGAAAATGATCTCTTAACCGGTCTACCGGTTAATTTTAACTATTATTATCAAGCCATTGACAAAGGAACAAAAAAAAAGAATTCCAGACGAATATCGCAATCGTCACGCAGGATAATTCAATTGGTTTACAGAAAGCAACAGAATTATCGAAATCGTACCATTTATTATAAGTTTCTCTCTTCACAATACAGAAATCTCTTAACACTACTTAATTTTAATTTAAAAATAAAAAAAATTATTTCGTCGTCAGTAATTAAATAAAAAATGTTCAATAAAATAAAATACAAAACAAAAAAATCTTCATTCAATGTTTCGTGAAATCATTGATTCTGTCTTTCTCTCCAGCTGAAATGCCCATCTGTCGAGATTCGATTTGAAGCCAGAAGCCACCTTCGGCAGCGAGACCGAAGCTGCCCTTGCTGATCCTCATTGGCACAACGGTTCTGGGACTCCGCCTGATGTGACACTTCGCCAGAAGATGAAAGAACACGACCTTGGACTCTAAAAGCGCGAATCTGTACCCGATACACATTCTTGGTCCTTGACCGAACGGAAAGTAAGTGAACGGATCGATGTCATTTTTCCTGTCGCCCAAGAATCTCTCAGGATCAAATTTGTCGGGTTCCGGGTAGTACTTTGGATCCCTGTGTATCGCAAAGACGGGAAACCATATGCTGGTACCAGCCTCGATGGTGACCGGTTTTCCACCTGGCAACGCGGGAGGAAGTTCGAAATCCTTAACGCATCGACGATCCAAGAATGGAGCGCCAGGGTACTTTCGCAGGCCCTCGTTGATGACAGCCTCAAGATAGACCATGTCGTTGATGGCATCGTAGGTTGGATCCTCACCGGAGTCCCCCAGAACGGCGTCTATCTCCTCCTGGAGCCTCGATTGAACATCCAGATTCACGGCGAGCTCATGGGCGAGGAAGCACATGAACGCTGAGGTCGAATCAAAACCGGCAAAGAAGAATCCGAAGGCCTGAGCTGCCATATCCTGAACCGTCAGCTCGGGAACATTGCCGTTCTTCCTTCCGCGGGTCTCCATCATCAGTTGCAGCATGTCTGGTCTGCTGACGCCACTACGGTCGCGCTCCTCGATCGTCTCCCTGACGATACCCTCGAAAAATCGCGACGCTATCGGGTCTATGAGCGTGACCTTCAGGAACTTCGAGAGCCTCGGAAAACCACTCAGCAGGAAGAACTTCACCGTCAGCATTCCCTCGAGCTTCGTGGTCTTCCGTCCCATGACGTAGAACTCGTTGGTCGGATTCTTCATCGAATCGGTGCTCATGCCAAAGGCGCACGAGGCGATGACGTCGTTGGTGTACCTGGTGAACGCGTCCTTGACGTCCATGACCTTCGGCTCCGTTGCCAAACCGTTCGCGAGATGATCGGCGAATCCTTTGCCGCAGTTCGACATCAGCCTGTACATGCCCTTCATCTTGCTACTGGTGAACGCCGGGGTGAGGACGCTCCTGACGTCTTTCCACTGCTGACCCCGGATGGAGAAGAGATTCTTGCCGAAGAGCGGATCCTGCTCGACATCGACGAATCCACGATGATCGACGAAGTGGTCGAAATTTTTGACCGCTATGTTCTTTATCAGCTCCGGCGACCTGACGAGGATGACCGGGTCGCTGAAGTCGTAGAAACCGACGTAGGCCGCTCTGTCGTCGAGGTCGTACGCATCGTTGATGACCTTGACGACCGGACAGCGCCGAAACAGCGCCGGTGCCATGTTGCCGAATATCGGCAGTGTCTTAAGATGCAGGATTCCATTTCTCTTGAACTTGTCGGGTTTTCGAAAAAATAGGTAGTAAATCGCCAGAGTTCCGGCGACGACCGAGAGGATCAGCGACGAGCCGAAATCCATTACTCGCGGAAGATCACGCAGATTTTGTGAAAGGTGAACGTCGATGTTACGTCGATCGTGGACGCATTGGTGCGAGAGCTACTGGAAGCTGGATTTGGCTGCTTGGTCGTATTTAAACCTTCCAACGATTGATAAAACGAAAAAAAGAGTAAGATTATGAAGAGGGGCTTCCCGATGAGACCGAAATAAGCGTGACGCTGATTTCAATGCTGTTTGGCGCTTCCCTCTCCACCTTTGCCAATGCCAATTATAAGCGCGATCGGCGCTTGCAATCTTTCAGTGGCTCCTCGATGGAGTGGACGGGGCAGATATACAAAGTTCGACGTATAGATATGTTGTGACTGATTGCTTTTTCGTCTCAGATTACATTTGTCGTGAAAGATGAAAGTCAAGACATTTTTTTTTAAACTTATCACACTTGAAGAGCGTAGCGCGGTGTTGTCGTGCTAGATGGGAATGTATATTTCGAAAGAGAAAGGCCTTGGTCGTATTGTCTCTCGTCTGTCAAGGACTACGGAACGATATTTTTATCATAGACTGTTAATTTTGGAATAACTCGAATTTTATAGATAGTTTCATAAAATTCATAAAATTCATAAAATTCATAAAATTCATAAAATTCATAAAATTCATAAAATTCATAAAATTCATAAAATTCATAAAATTCATAAAATTCATAAAATTCATAAAATTCATAAAATTCATAAAATTCATAAAATTCATAAAATTCATAAAATTCATAAAATTCATAAAATTCATAAAATTCATAAAATTCATAAAATTCATAAAATTCATAAAATTCATAAAATTCATAAAATTCATAAAATTCATAAAATTCATAAAATTCATAAAATTCATAAAATTCATAAAATTCATAAAATTCATAAAATTCATAAAATTCATAAAATTCATAAAATTCATAAAATTCATAAAATTCATAAAATTCATAAAATTCATAAAATTCATAAAATTCATAAAATTCATAAAATTCATAAAATTCATAAAATTCATAAAATTCATAAAATTCATAAAATTCATAAAATTCATAAAATTCATAAAATTCATAAAATTCATAAAATTCATAAAATTCATAAAATTCATAAAATTCATAAAATTCATAAAATTCATAAAATTCATAAAATTCATAAAATTCATAAAATTCATAAAATTCATAAAATTCATAAAATTCATAAAATTCATAAAATTCATAAAATTCATAAAATTCATAAAATTCATAAAATTCATAAAATTCATAAAATTCATAAAATTCATAAAATTCATAAAATTCATAAAATTCATAAAATTCATAAAATTCATAAAATTCATAAAATTCATAAAATTCATAAAATTCATAAAATTTATAAAATTCATAAAATTCATAAAATTCTTTGGTGTTAGTCCAAATTCACGTACCGAATTTCAGCACAACAAAATCAGTCTCAAACTCCTCGTTTGATTTTGGCCAAATTAAATAGACCAAGTCAAACGACGAGAATAACTGAAACCGGGAATTTTACTTTTTGACTCAAATATCACGTGGAGTCGTTTATAAGCAGACAAAATAAATTAACATTTTTTTTTCCACTGCGATGCGGCCTAGACGAGTTTCCATTATATTTCCTGTACACGGTTTCCTCAGAGATAGATTAATCTCAGAATTGAAATAAACTAACCCAGAATTGAATTAATTCCAAATGTGCAGCGACAACGTGCCCATCAAATCAGGAGTGAACACTATGTGTGATGTTCAGTACTTTTTTGCAATGAAAAACGAAAGGAAAGGAAAGGAAAGTTTATGCCAGAATTTAATTGCAGGATGGTTCTCGTGACTTCGAACGACGGTTTTCGGGGATTTTAATCGAACGAAGTATTTCATGAATTTAATCGATCGAAAGTAATCGTAGGAAAAAATCTGTCGCGAGTTTTTCAAAGAAATATAAAAATACAATCACAATAACCGGCAGATTCGATGTGCTAATGAATGAAACTGTGCAGTAATCGAGTAACGCTTGTCATCGCAAAGGCATAGGAGGTAAAAAGAATAAAGGACAAATATTGTTTTTATCATCTTATGACACTCGAAATGAAAGATAAAAATGTAAAAGAATAATTGTTTTTCTCTTTATTTACAATAGATAAAAACGTAAAAGAATAATTGTTTTTCTCTTTATTTACAATAGATAAAAACGTAAAAGAATAATTGTTTTTCTCTTTATTTACAATAGATAAAAACGTAAAAGAATAATCGTGATCTGTTGATTTCACGATAGAACAGATGTATTTCCGCTTCTTTCATCCGTGCGATAACGCTTATCTAATCGCGATACTCGCATTTTGCGTTGTAATAATGATTACCCCATTTCACTCATCGCTTCCACCCCTCGTCTCTCTCGTTTTTGTTATTCGCTCAAAATCCATTGGCCGATATTTTCCCCGCATGCGTCTTCCGGGCTTCTAGCTGCAGCCAGAAACCACCCTCGGCCGTCATAGCGAAGCTCTTCTTGCTGAGTTTGAGTGGAACACCGGTCTTGGGACTCGGTCTGAGATGGCATCTCGCCAGAAGCTGAAAGATTACGACTTTGGCCTCGAGCAGGGCGAATCTGTTGCCGATGCACATCCTCGGCCCTTGACCGAACGGAAAGTAATTGAAAGGATCGATGTCGTTCTTTCGGTTGCCCATGAACCTCTCCGGATCGAATCGTTCCGGTTCAGCGAAGTACTTGCTATCCATGTGAACCGAGTAAACGGGAAACCAGACATTCTGTCCGGGTTCGATGATGACTGGTTTCCCACCGGGCAACGCCGGTGGCAGCTCGTACCTCTTGATGCAGATTCTGTCGAGAAAAGCTGCCACCGGATAGATCCTGAGGGTCTCATTGATGACGGCGTCGAGATACTGCATTCCATTGATAGCGTCGTAGTCCGGTTCGCCTTTGGTGTCCTCCAGTACGGCTTCGATCTCCTCGATGAGCCTTCGCTGGACATCCTCGTTCACGGCGATCATGTGGGCCGCGAAGCACATCAGAGTCGAGGAACTGTCAAAGCCACCGAAGAAGAATATGAAAGCCTGGGCGGTCATGTCCTGGATCGTCAGTTCGGGAGCCTCGCCGGTTTTCTTGCCGCGGGTCTCCATCATGAGCTGTATCATGTCGGGCCTGGTGATTCCCTGGCGATCCCTCGTGTCTATCGTATCCTTGACGATACCTTCGAAGAACCTCTCGACTTTCGGATGTATGAGCTTGACATTGAGCAACTTGGATATTGTCGGAAAGCTTCGCAGTAGAAAGAACTTGAGCGATAGTATGCCCTCAAAGTTCGTCGCCTCTCTGCCGAGAACGTAGAAGTCGTTCTTCGGATTCCTCATGGAATCGACGCTGATGCCGAAGGCGCAGGTGGCGATCACATCGTTGGTGTATCTCGTGAAGGCCTCTTTGGTGTTGAGGACGTTGGGTCTTTCTTTCGATCGTTCGGTTAGATAGTCGGCAAAGTTCTTGCCGCAGTTCATCATCAGCTTGAACATAGCTTTCATCTTGCTACTGGTGAAGGCCGGTGACAGTAGAGTCCTTATCTCCTTCCACTTCTCGCCGCGCAGGGAGAACAGATTCTTGCCGAATAGAGGATCCTGCATGGCGTCGACGAAGCCCCGATGATCGACGAAGTGATCGAAGTTCTTTACCGCAATGGTCTTCATGAGCTCCGGCGACCTCAGCATTATCACCGGTTCGCCGAAGTCGTAGAAGCCTACGTAGTCGGCGTCCTCGTTGAGCCTGTAGACCTTGTCAATTTCGACGACCAACGGATTCCTGCGGAACAGCGCCCCGGCCATGTTGCCCATTATCGGCCATGGTTTAATGTGGATGATCCCCAGTTCCTCCAGCTTGCCCAATTTGCGGAGGAAAAAGTGATGTATGCAAAGGGCCACCATCACGAGGGACAGGATCAACGTCCACCAGTCCATGATGACGTTTTTTTAATACAAATTGTCCACCGTATTATTTTATCGCGCGGGCAAGTCTTTTTTCCTGATTCTATGAAGGATTGCGCCAAGATGCTCGATGCTACGCGCACTGAACTGCGTCAGCAACTGAACGGCGGTAGGATCTTTTCATAAGGTATTCCCACCGTGAGTCCGTATGTTCAATTCACTGATGTTATTGGCGCGAGCCGTTGCATGGGGGTAATTTCGCGAGCCGTTGCGTGGGGGAGATTTCACACGAGACATCAAGGCTGCAGTTTCATTACTCGCTGTTCCGCGACGCCTATTCGATTGAGAAAGCTGTATCGGTAACAAGCGATGCACATGTCGGTATCACGATAACATTTTTTTTTGTTTTTTTTTTCTCTGACAAACATGTGTCCCACTGATAGTAATCTCCGTTCCGATGGCAAAAACAGAAGCATACGTCGCGAGAAAATTGCTGCACGGAGGCAATTTTCTTATCCCTACAATTTTGTTTTTTTTACAGCGATTCAGTTTTCTGCGGAGGAAAAAATGTTGTGCCTGCTCTTGCTTCAGATGAGTGATGCGAGCAACGATTGAATACTGGAAACTTGTTATAACAAATTGCGATCCGCCGCCGAAAACTGTCACATCTATGCGAGATTACAATTTTCCACGGGCCAAAATTCAGTGTCATTTACGCGTTGGTTCTCTTTGGTACCGCAACGACACCCACAAACCGCAGTATGCGCACTTTCGACTCTCTTGAAGCTAGTTTTCTACGAAACACAATATAAAAATAACTCCATATGTAGCATAGGAGAGATTTATTGTAAAAAGCGTACGCATTACGCTCGATTCAGTTATTCCTACCGACAGCACCGAGCTGCTACATTATCTACGAGACTCCGAAGAGCGAGCAAAGCTCTGTACGGTGAAACTCTGTCCGATAGCCCTGCGGGGCTAAGTCTTTGGACATCGACATAGTCTGTTTAATTGTAGTACGAGAACCTGTAGATAACGTTGCTACGAGAAAAAAAAAATTATTTCCGTGAGTACTAAACAGGATCGTCGATTCTACATTTGTTCTGCAAGCTCTACCACATGCGAGGAACTAAGAAGTCTCATATATATACCCAGATAGCATTTTACGAAGCATGGTACGAAAATTAATTTGCTTCCGTCACGGTTATTTTGCGTGAAATCTTAGAAACTCTTAGACAAACAAGCTCTTAAATAACTCATTATCATGTAACGTTATTCATTACTAACCCATTATCGAACTGATTCATCGCATGAAAAAAATAAGCTTTCATTAGCGTTAGCAATAACACGGATTGAGGAAATGTATAATCAGCAGTTGGCTGCCGATGAGAAGGAATTTTGATCAGTTTCACGACTGCTAAGAATAACAAATGAGCGTACAGCAAACGTTGCTGGATTTTTGCTACCAATATGCTGCAATCTCGTGCTAGAAACTATTGTCGCAATATTGCTGGCAAGCAAACAGCAAAGCTTGATGGCAAGCAAACAGCAAAGCTTGATGGCAAGCAAACAGCAAAGCTTGATGGCAAGCAAACAGCAAAGCTTGATGGCAAGCAAACAGCAAAGCTTGATGGCAAGCAAACAGCAAAGCTTGATGGCAAGCAAACAGCAAAGCTTGATGGAAGCAAACAGCAAAGCTTGATGTCAAGCAAACAGCAAAGCTTGATGGCATGCAATTGCCCTTTGCCTGTGCTACGGTTGGCTATCTGGGTATATATACATATCTAAGGCAGTGTTGGACGTGGTCTTCGTCCCTGACGTAAAGGGCCAACTCGACTCGAAAGTGAGCACGCCGTTACGTTTCCCTTGCGTAACCCTTGCGTGACGCGATCCTGGGCGGCTAAAATATTATGCGACGCTATCCACGTTACCGCTACACATTCAGCCGAATGTTCAGCGGTAACGTGCCCACCAACGTGACGACCGACTCGCGCGCATCTCTCAAATATAGCGCGATTCGAATAATAAGATTAAGGTTTAGTTTTATCATTTGAAACAAATAGACTGAAGAGAGTTCAAACGTGTGTTAGAAACACCCGCGCGTCCGAGTGATTTGATTGGATCGGCCGATCGGCATGGCTGGACGTCGAGATAATCGATCGTTCACGTTTAACGACCGATAAGAATAGAAGGGACGAATGATGAGCGAGCGTAAGGAAACGAGAGAGTCGTATGATTAGCGCGAACGGAGCGGTACGTGGGCGAACGAGCACGACGCCAGAGAGAACGAGTACCCGAAGCCGAGTACCGTGTGGGTGTTATCTATTCTAGGTCGCCAATAAATCTATAATTATTCATTTACTTCGATGAGCAATTCGTCGTGAAACAATTATTTTGCAAATCCTTCTGTCCCCGCGAACGCGCGAATCCGAAACGCTGTACCGCGGCCTCGTTTAACACGGGTACGAATATTGTTTCTAGATTGTTCGACGTTCGCTCACGATGTCGAACGACGCTGGCGACGTTCAGCCAACGTTCAACACCAAACATTTATAAACTATGCGATTTTTTAAAAATTTGCGCGGCTGCTGAATCCTTTTTTATTATTCCAGATTCCTTTATTATAGTTTTATCTACAGTACTGTAGTGCAGACAGTCTAAGTTTCATCGATATTATTAATTAAAGAGTGAATACAAAAGTGAAATAATAGTACATTTCGATACGAGTGCGAAAAAACTTTTTCTGACGAGTGTGAGTTTGCAGCACGAGCCGAAGGCGAGTGTTGCAATCACACGAGTTCAGAAAACGTTTTTCGCACGAGTATCGAACAAAATTTTATTTCACAAGGTGTGAAAATGTGAGTTCCGCCATTTTCCCACCGAGTGACATAAAAAACATTAGACAATTTAAAGCAATTGCTAAGTTAATATTAGATAGAGGTGCAGTAGACATGCTGCTTTTTTATATAAAATGCCAAACAATAATCTTCAAGGTGAGCATAGCCGAGTGCGTAAGAGCGTGGACTAGTAGTCCCAGTTTCCTGCCTCATTACCGACAAAAAAATGTATTCTGATGTTTTCAATGTGTGAAGATTAAAAAAACTACAAAAAAGCAATTGTAGGATGACAAAAAAGCACTTAAAAGTCGCGCAGATCGATTAAAAAAAAATGTATTGCGTGTTAATATTTTCCATTCAACGTTGGCTGGACATCGGCAGCCAACATTGGGGCAACGTCGTTTGATAACGTAGGACCGATGTTATCATCCTAACGTTAACTGGCAGCCGGGCCTACATTGGCGACCAGAGTCGGGTCGACTTTGTAACTCAGGCGATCATAGTTGGTCCAACGTCAGTCCGGCTCTAAAACCGCACCTGGGGTGCAGAAATCGGGTAACGCTGGTCATGTGAAAGGCACAAGAGGTAAATAAAAACAAAGATCGAATAGCGTTTTTAGCATCTTATCACACACAAAATGAAAAATATAAATATAGACGAATTGTATATCTCTTTATTTACAATAGATGAAAACGTAAAATAATAATCGTTTTCTGTTGATTTCACGATAGGACAGATGTATATCCGCCGATGTCTTATACGTCTGATCCATGCGAGACCGCGTATTTAATCACGATACATACATTTTACGTCGTCACAAAGCTTGCACCATGTACACCATCTCACTTTTTTTATTCTCTCAAAATCCATTTGCCGATATTTTCCCTGCCGACGTGTTCCTGGCTTCCAGCTGCAGCCAGAAACCACCCTCGGCCATCATAGCAAAGCTCTTCTTGCTGAGTTTCAGTGGAACACCGGTTTTGGGACTGGGTCTAAGATGGCATCTCGCCAGAAGCTGAAAGATAACGACTTTGGTTTCGAGCAGGGCGAATCTGTTGCCGATGCACATCCTCGGACCTTGACCGAACGGAAAGTAATTAAAAGGATCTATGTCATTCTTTTGGTTGCCCATGAACCTCTCCGGATCGAATCTGTCCGGTTCCGCAAAGTACTTGGTATCCCTGTGAATCGAGTAAACGGGAAACCAGACATCCTGTCCGGGTTCGATGATGACCGGTCGCCCACCGGGCAACGCCGGTGGCAGCTCGAACCTCTTGATGCAGATTCTGTCGAGAAAAGCTGCCACCGGATAGATCCTCAGGGTCTCATTGATGACGGCGTCGAGATACTGCATCCCATTGACAGCCTCATAGTCCGGTTCGCCTTTGGTGTCCTTCAGTACGGCATCGATCTCCTCGATGAGCCTCCGCTGGACGTCCTCGTTCACGGCGATCTCATGGGCCGCGAAGCACATCAAGGTCGAGGAAGTGTCGAAGCCACCGAAGAAGAATACAAAAGCCTGGGCGGTCATGTCCTGGATCGTCAGTTCGGGAGCCTCACCGGTTTTCTTGCCGCGGGTCTCCATCATGAGCTGTATCATGTCGGGCCTGGTGATTCCCTCGCGATCCCTCGTGTCTATCGTATCCTTGACGATACCTTCGAAGAACCTCTCGACCTTCGGATGTATGAGCTTGATATTGAGCAACTTTGATATTGTCGGAAAGCTTCGCAGTAGAAAGAACTTGAGTGACAGAATGCCCTCAAAGTTCGTCGCCTCTCTGCCGAGAACGTAGAAGTCGTTCTTCGGATTCCTCATGGAATCGACGCTGATGCCGAAGGCGCAGGTGGCGATCACATCGTTAGTGTATCTCGTAAAGGCGTCCTTGGTGTTGAGGACCTTCGGTCTTTCCATCGATAGTTCGGCGAGATAGTCGGCAAAGTTCTTGCCGCAGTTCATCATCAGCTTGAACATAGCTTTCATCTTGCTACTGGTGAAAGCCGGTGACAGTAGATTCCTTATCTCCTTCCACTTGTCGCCGCGCAGGGAGAACAGATTCTTGCCGAATAGAGGATCCTGCATGGCGTCGACGAAACCCCGATGATCGACGAAGTGATCGAAGCTCTTTATCGCTATGGTCTTCATGAGCTCCGGCGACCTCAGCATTATCACCGGTTCGCTGAAGTCGTAGAAACCAACGTAGTCGGCTTCCTCGTTGAGCCTGTAGACTTTGTCGATTTCGACCACCAATGGATTTCTGCGGAACAACGCCCCGGCCATGTTGCCCATAATCGGCCATGGTTTAACATGAATGATCCCAAGTTCCTCGAGCTTGCCCAATTTGCGGAGGAAGAAGTGACGTATGCTAAGAGCCACCACCACGAAGGACAGGATCAATGTCCACCAGTCCATGATGAATTTTTTTAGATGTCCACCTTTTGTTTTATCGCGCGGGTACGTTTTTTTTCTGATTTTATGAAGGATTTCGTGAAGATGCGCAGCAACGAGGAAACAACTATATACTGCCGCGCACTGATCTCCGTCGTTGACTGAATGGCGGTTAAATCTTGGCGCAAGGAATTCTCGTCATGGGTCCGTGTGTGCCATTCATTGATATCAATTGACGCAAGTCATTGTGTGGTTGCAACTTGGTATCAGGCGCTTGCTAAATGCGGATGGGAGATTTCGCGCGGGACATCAAGGCCACTGTCTCATTACTCGCTGCTGCCCGACGTTTATGCAATCGAGAAAGCTGTATCGGCGAGAATGGATGCACGATTTTTGTTTATCTCCGACAAATATGTATTCTGCTCACAGTGATTTCCGTCCCTGTGGCAGAAAACAGAAGCAACACCGCGAGAAAACTGGTACATCGAGGTAATTTTGCTATCGCTACTCGTTTTTTTTTCGCTCTTTCAACGACTCAATTATCTGCGGAACAATAAATTGAGTGGCTACCATTGTTTGAGACTGATGATGGCGAGTAACGATTAAATGCTGGAAACTTGTCATCACAAACTGCCACTCGCTGCATTGCACACTGTTCCGAAAAGGAGGGGCGCCGTGTACCATTTTTTTTTTGTTTGTCGTTAGGTTTACCGATGACTCGGACATCTCATTGTTTACATCTAATTTTTTTTTTTTTTCAATTTATACGAAAGGTTTCTACCATTATCTTCACAGCGACGAATACTCTTCAATAGGAACAGTTTGTTCATTCGAGAACCGATGACTTTGGTCTCGTAAGTAGAGTATACAGTTAACGTTCTTGCGTTTAAAAATCAACTCAACATCAACTTTTATCAATATTTTATCTAACATTTCGAAGTCAAATTTTATCCCAATACGTATCCAAGGAAAACTACCAGAAAAAATGCATGAATCAATTCTAAGTTCAATTGTAAAATTATATTTTTATATATGAAGAAGCCACTCAAGGTACGGAAGCTCATGCGCGAAACTCCGCATTACCATTCCTTGTTCGGTTAATTATTAACATCTACCGAGTGTTGAAAATTATGCACGAGTAAAATTATTATTATTGTGCTGCCTTCAATCATTGGTACTGTTTGAAAGCTCGCGTCGAGGTACCAGTACTTTAGAACTTTCGCGGAATCAACGTAACTAAAAACTTGGTTCCATCAGTATCGAATTAAGGTAGTACTAGCACAATGACTGACGCCGCCTAAGTTCGAGAGAAAAAAGACAAAGATTACAAACACTTCTCGATGAGAAAAAAATCTGAAAAAATTCTAGCGTATAAAAGGTGCTGAAAAGATTGTTTGTGCATAATAATAATTTCAGAATGTTCACAACAAATGACTGAAAAAAAAATTGTGCAACAAATTACCCTGCAATCGAATTTTTTTTATACCGAAAATGATTTGTTAATTTTTTTGAATACGTATGCATTTTTTCAGAATTTTATCTAATACTTGAAAATTACGATTTTAAACTAATTTTAACATAAAGGAAACGAATAACATTTTGGGATCATTATTATGGACGAACAATCTTATCAGCATCTTCCATATGTTTGATTTTTTCAGATTTTTATCCGATCGAGAAGTGTTCGTAATTCTCTTTTATTCCTCTCAAACTTAGGCGGCGTCAGTCATTGCGCTAGTACTACCTTAATTGATTGCCGACAGGCGAGTTGCGGATTCGAACTATCTATTTCACGCTCGGGACACCGGATATTTGCCATCCCGAGAACTCGTACGACTGTCACGTTCTGCCCACACGGAATCACAGTCACGGACACGCTACGTTTCGCTACAATGTCGAAGTCGCTTCGAAAAATTATTGCATTGTCGGACGGAACAAATCTAGAGACGAGAATCCATAAAATGTGTTTTTTAAAATTCTAGGCCATGCAGAACACGTCTCTAGACCATAATCTGATATTCCACTTTTTTTGAATTACAATACTTTCTCGCCGTACATACTTCGTGCTGGATCAGAACGTAATAAAGAGGTAATATTAATAAACATAAAGTATTAAACAACAAATAAAAAGTATTAAAATATAAACATATTTTATCAACAAAACGGCTCAATTATAAGCGCTGCAAGTGAAAAGTATATGTTTTTTCAGCATAAGATATAACATTGTCGACATTGAATCGTCGGCTTGACTTGTTCTTCGTCACATATAGGACAATACGCTGACCGTTCCGCATCGGATATCGATTTCGGCTCTGGATTGATAGGCATATTTTTTTTCACTTTCTTGGTTTTTTTTTTACCTTTCCTCTCCACTTCGGTCGTGTGAGAACTACTCGTCAAAGTTGTTGTTGCAGTCGTTGTGCGAAGTCGTGACGTTGCGCCGTCAGCTCGATTTTTAAAGTTTTTCAAATTTTCTAAACTTTGATAAAAAGTTCTGAACTGACGAATACTGAGTAGCACTTGAGTACCGAACTGACGAGTGCTGGATACCACTTGAGTACGGAACTGACGAGTGCTGGATACCACTTGAGTACCGAACTGACGAGTACTGCATACCACTTGAGTACCGAACTGACGAATACTGGATACCGCTTGAGTACCGAACTGACGAATACTGGATACCGATTGAGTACCGAACTGATGAGTACTGGGTAGTACTTGAGTACTGGGTGGTACTTGAGTACTGGGTGGTACTTGAGTACTGGGTGGTACTTGAGTACTGGGTGGTACTTGAGTACTGGGTGGTACTTGAGTACTGGGTGGTACTTGAGTACTGGGTGGTACTTGAGTACTGGGTAGTACTTGAGTACTGGACTGTCGAGTACGTAGTAGTACGTGAATACTGAATTCCGATCATCCGATTTAGCGTTACAGCTAAACGAAAAGGTGTTTAAAGGAATCGATGTGCAAAGTAAGCATTCGTAAAAAATTGCATTTTCCGGGCTCTTGAATAACGGATATAATCGTCTCTACTATGATACAGGGCAAATCTAATCGATCGCTGATAGATTGGAGTTAAGCCTGATACGACGATGTCGATGGGCCGAAGCGCGCGTTCGTCATGCGCTCGCTGATATCTTGGTAGCTGACATCGGCCTCCTGGGCTCTTGAGTCCGAAGCCAAAAGCCAGGATATTGCAAACAGTGGGAGATCAACGTGCGGAAACAAAGCCGGGCACTTCGCAGCAAATTAACGATGGTCCTGTATCTCAAACACGCTCACTGTCGCTCCTCGTTAAACCAACACCAGACCAACAGCTCTAACTGGCACGAAGCCGACTCACTGCTCGTTCCCCAAATTCACCTTGCCTAATCGACCTCGCGCTTATGGCAATCGGCCAAATCCTGGGCCATGAGAATGTGGCCAACGGAACTTCCCCGTTGAACCGTTGAACTGGATTCACGAAGATTGAACGATGAAAAAAAGGAAAAAAAACTAAGCAATTGCGTAAGCGAATCGAAGCTTTTCTTAATGTGAGATTAATTGACCAATGCTCTCACGGTTATGTATATATGAGTCTTTAAACGTTGAATCCAGAGCCTCAAAACGAATGTCATTCCAATCAAGATGATCTTAAAGGCGCTTGTTTGCAGTGTTGCAATTAATGATTAAACGAACTTACCTAAGTGAAGTTCAATCATGATTGTATGAAGCGCCTCTTCCGAAGATATCATAGATGTAGTACCCCTACTCCGCACAAGTGTCTCCACCAATTTAAAGCTAGGGAAAAGAATTTCCCTATGTCCCGCGGTCGCCCGCCGCCGTGCGCGCCATCGCGTCCATCTTCATTCTTCACAGCTCTGCCGTAACGTAAAATACGGGTATCTCCTTCGAGATAAATGGGAGGGAGGGACTGATCTCTTCGGAAGAGGCGCTTCATACAATCATGATTGAACTTCACTTAGGTAAGTTCGTTTAATCATTAATTGTATTTCGCGCCTCTTCCTCGAGATCATAGATGTAGTTGTTTAAAGCCTGTTACGGCAGCCATATTGCAATAACTTTTTGACTTTATTACATAACAAAAGAAAAAATTGTACCGGGGGAAGAGACGTGACCACTCTACGAGTGTACCAAATTTCAACTGGCTATCTCGAACCGTTTCCGAGTTATAGTCGTTTTAAACGACACAAGTCTGTCACACACACACATAACACACACACACACACACACACACACACACACACACACACACACACACGTCCGGACGCCAGCTAAAAATCACATTTCTCGACGTTTCAGACTATTTTAAGTACTCCGACACTAAAATCTCGAAAAAAATTTTTTTCACGAAAACAAAGCTTCCTCTATGAGGAAGCAATAAGATTACTCCTAAACAAACCGTCCCACACCGGCCGGGAATGAAAGAAAAAATAAACTAGGACAAAATGCAATCAACTTACAGTCGTGCGCTATCCCTCGACCGGGGATTTCTTTCTTTTTTTTTATTTCTCGAGTACTGCCTCTGCAAACTGATTGTCGTCCGACACAACGACTCGATCATAAAAACGCGCGAATGTTTGTGACTCCTCGGACCAATCCGCCGTTTTACGTATAACGTCGATACTGACGCCTTTGCGTTTTGCTGACGATGTTGCGGCATGTCGCGTACTGTAGGTTGAAAACACGTTAACGTCGATGCCGCTCTTAAACATAACTGACTTAACCTATCTGCTAAGCGTCTGTGTACCCACCGCTTTGTGTGGTTTCTTAAACGATACGAATAGTTGTACGATTGACCCTCTTATTTCTTTAGTTTTTTCTAAATATGTAAGCAGCGCCGAAGCAACACAGATTGATTTGTCCTGGAAAAAGAACGGCAATCTTAAAACCGGTTGTTTTTTCCTGGGACCCGAAGTCTTGATCGTATCCGGGATTTTTACTTCAAGCGAATTTTCGTCCGGCTGATAAATATTCCTCGTATCGATCAACGATATCGTTTGTGGACGATGTCCCGTAGTCAGTGCCAACAAAGTCACTAATTTCAGTGTGAGCTTCTCTAAGCTCAGTTCTTCGTTCGGGTACCAAGCCGATAAATGTGTTAAAACAACCCTTGGGTCCCAAATTGAATCATACTTTGGAGTTGCCGGCCTCAACTTCGCTACACCTCGAAAGAACCGTTGGATTTGCTCGTTTTTTCCTAATTCCGGTCCTTTAATTAGCGAAATAGTCGATCTATGACAATTTAACGAGCTATACGACCCGAAAAACGGATCGATCTTCTCTTTCTCGCAAAAAATCCACCATTTTTTGAGACCGACATCGTACTGTCGAAGTGAAGACTCCGATAGCGAAGCTATTAAAATATCCACCGATTCGGCTGGTACACCGAGAAAAAAAATTGGTTGGATTAACCGAAAGTCGCGGTGACATACGTTCAAAGCTGTTATTTTTTTGGTACAAATGAAGCATTGTTTTGTTAAACGATTATTTGCTTCAATTTATTCAAAATTTGTTAATTGAAAGAAACATATGTGTTGTACCAACAAAATACACCCTTGAACGTATGTCACCGCGCATTTGCTTAATCCAACCATTTATTTTTCTCAGTGTACTTCCTTCCGGACGAGGACTTCTCGGATAGCCTGCCTGCAACCAACTTAAGCTGTTGCCACAACGGATGCTTCTCTTTGTGGGAAGAACGAATTAAATTATCATCTGGTTCGAAGATAACCGGCTCGGCCTCAAGAAGGGATAAGAGTAACGGAAACCACGGTTGGTTTCCCAACGTGGCACAACCACGTTGACCCCTCACTCACAATTTTTCTCAAGACTCTCAGAATAATTGAGAATGGAAGGAATGCATAAAAGAACCATTTTTTCCACTCCTATGTAAAAGCATCAATAGCGATAGAATCGGGATCGTTTCGCCATGACACGTATCGACGACATTTCGCATTCGCTTTTGAGGTAAACAAATCGATCTGCGGCTGGACGAGGGCACGAACAATCTTCTCGTACGCGTACTTCGCAAGTTCGAATTCCGTTTCTGGCTGTAATCTCCGAGACTCGTAATCCGCCTCCACGTTCTCGCTGGAGCGAATATACGACGCCGCAATCCAAATTTTCCGTGACTCGCACCATTGCCAAATTTCTTTTGCTAGATAACTAAGATCTTCGGAACAGCTGCTCCTCATGCGATTAACATACGCGATGGCTGTCGTATTATCCATACGCAACAAAATATTAATATGTCGTCTATCTTATTTCGGTCTATGAGACCGAAATAAGCGTGACGCTGATTTCAATGCTGTTTGGCGCTTCCCTCTCCACCTTTGCCAATGCCAATTATAAGCGCGATCGGCGCTTGCAATCTTTCAGTGGCTCCTCGATGGAGTGGACGGGGCAGATATACAAAGTTCGACGTATAGATATGTTGTGACTGATTGCTTTTTCGTCTCAGATTACATTTGTCGTGAAAGATGAAAGTCAAGACATTTTTTTTTAAACTTATCACACTTGAAGAGCGTAGCGCGGTGTTGTCGTGCTAGATGGGAATGTATATTTCGAAAGAGAAAGGCCTTGGTCGTATTGTCTCTCGTCTGTCAAGGACTACGGAACGATATTTTTATCATAGACTGTTAATTTTGGAATAACTCGAATTTTATAGATAGTTTCATAAAATTCATAAAATTCATAAAATTCATAAAATTCATAAAATTCATAAAATTCATAAAATTCATAAAATTCATAAAATTCATAAAATTCATAAAATTCATAAAATTCATAAAATTCATAAAATTCATAAAATTCATAAAATTCATAAAATTCATAAAATTCATAAAATTCATAAAATTCATAAAATTCATAAAATTCATAAAATTCATAAAATTCATAAAATTCATAAAATTCATAAAATTCATAAAATTCATAAAATTCATAAAATTCATAAAATTCATAAAATTCATAAAATTCATAAAATTCATAAAATTCATAAAATTCATAAAATTCATAAAATTCATAAAATTCATAAAATTCATAAAATTCATAAAATTCATAAAATTCATAAAATTCATAAAATTCATAAAATTCATAAAATTCATAAAATTCATAAAATTCATAAAATTCATAAAATTCATAAAATTCATAAAATTCATAAAATTCATAAAATTCATAAAATTCATAAAATTCATAAAATTCATAAAATTCATAAAATTCATAAAATTCATAAAATTCATAAAATTCATAAAATTCATAAAATTCATAAAATTCATAAAATTCATAAAATTCATAAAATTCATAAAATTCATAAAATTCATAAAATTCATAAAATTCATAAAATTCATAAAATTCATAAAATTCATAAAATTCATAAAATTCATAAAATTCATAAAATTCATAAAATTCATAAAATTCATAAAATTCATAAAATTCATAAAATTCATAAAATTCATAAAATTCATAAAATTCATAAAATTCATAAAATTCATAAAATTCATAAAATTCATAAAATTCATAAAATTCATAAAATTCATAAAATTCATAAAATTTATAAAATTCATAAAATTCATAAAATTCTTTGGTGTTAGTCCAAATTCACGTACCGAATTTCAGCACAACAAAATCAGTCTCAAACTCCTCGTTTGATTTTGGCCAAATTAAATAGACCAAGTCAAACGACGAGAATAACTGAAACCGGGAATTTTACTTTTTGACTCAAATATCACGTGGAGTCGTTTATAAGCAGACAAAATAAATTAACATTTTTTTTTCCACTGCGATGCGGCCTAGACGAGTTTCCATTATATTTCCTGTACACGGTTTCCTCAGAGATAGATTAATCTCAGAATTGAAATAAACTAACCCAGAATTGAATTAATTCCAAATGTGCAGCGACAACGTGCCCATCAAATCAGGAGTGAACACTATGTGTGATGTTCAGTACTTTTTTGCAATGAAAAACGAAAGGAAAGGAAAGGAAAGTTTATGCCAGAATTTAATTGCAGGATGGTTCTCGTGACTTCGAACGACGGTTTTCGGGGATTTTAATCGAACGAAGTATTTCATGAATTTAATCGATCGAAAGTAATCGTAGGAAAAAATCTGTCGCGAGTTTTTCAAAGAAATATAAAAATACAATCACAATAACCGGCAGATTCGATGTGCTAATGAATGAAACTGTGCAGTAATCGAGTAACGCTTGTCATCGCAAAGGCATAGGAGGTAAAAAGAATAAAGGACAAATATTGTTTTTATCATCTTATGACACTCGAAATGAAAGATAAAAATGTAAAAGAATAATTGTTTTTCTCTTTATTTACAATAGATAAAAACGTAAAAGAATAATTGTTTTTCTCTTTATTTACAATAGATAAAAACGTAAAAGAATAATTGTTTTTCTCTTTATTTACAATAGATAAAAACGTAAAAGAATAATCGTGATCTGTTGATTTCACGATAGAACAGATGTATTTCCGCTTCTTTCATCCGTGCGATAACGCTTATCTAATCGCGATACTCGCATTTTGCGTTGTAATAATGATTACCCCATTTCACTCATCGCTTCCACCCCTCGTCTCTCTCGTTTTTGTTATTCGCTCAAAATCCATTGGCCGATATTTTCCCCGCATGCGTCTTCCGGGCTTCTAGCTGCAGCCAGAAACCACCCTCGGCCGTCATAGCGAAGCTCTTCTTGCTGAGTTTGAGTGGAACACCGGTCTTGGGACTCGGTCTGAGATGGCATCTCGCCAGAAGCTGAAAGATTACGACTTTGGCCTCGAGCAGGGCGAATCTGTTGCCGATGCACATCCTCGGCCCTTGACCGAACGGAAAGTAATTGAAAGGATCGATGTCGTTCTTTCGGTTGCCCATGAACCTCTCCGGATCGAATCGTTCCGGTTCAGCGAAGTACTTGCTATCCATGTGAACCGAGTAAACGGGAAACCAGACATTCTGTCCGGGTTCGATGATGACTGGTTTCCCACCGGGCAACGCCGGTGGCAGCTCGTACCTCTTGATGCAGATTCTGTCGAGAAAAGCTGCCACCGGATAGATCCTGAGGGTCTCATTGATGACGGCGTCGAGATACTGCATTCCATTGATAGCGTCGTAGTCCGGTTCGCCTTTGGTGTCCTCCAGTACGGCTTCGATCTCCTCGATGAGCCTTCGCTGGACATCCTCGTTCACGGCGATCATGTGGGCCGCGAAGCACATCAGAGTCGAGGAACTGTCAAAGCCACCGAAGAAGAATATGAAAGCCTGGGCGGTCATGTCCTGGATCGTCAGTTCGGGAGCCTCGCCGGTTTTCTTGCCGCGGGTCTCCATCATGAGCTGTATCATGTCGGGCCTGGTGATTCCCTGGCGATCCCTCGTGTCTATCGTATCCTTGACGATACCTTCGAAGAACCTCTCGACTTTCGGATGTATGAGCTTGACATTGAGCAACTTGGATATTGTCGGAAAGCTTCGCAGTAGAAAGAACTTGAGCGATAGTATGCCCTCAAAGTTCGTCGCCTCTCTGCCGAGAACGTAGAAGTCGTTCTTCGGATTCCTCATGGAATCGACGCTGATGCCGAAGGCGCAGGTGGCGATCACATCGTTGGTGTATCTCGTGAAGGCCTCTTTGGTGTTGAGGACGTTGGGTCTTTCTTTCGATCGTTCGGTTAGATAGTCGGCAAAGTTCTTGCCGCAGTTCATCATCAGCTTGAACATAGCTTTCATCTTGCTACTGGTGAAGGCCGGTGACAGTAGAGTCCTTATCTCCTTCCACTTCTCGCCGCGCAGGGAGAACAGATTCTTGCCGAATAGAGGATCCTGCATGGCGTCGACGAAGCCCCGATGATCGACGAAGTGATCGAAGTTCTTTACCGCAATGGTCTTCATGAGCTCCGGCGACCTCAGCATTATCACCGGTTCGCCGAAGTCGTAGAAGCCTACGTAGTCGGCGTCCTCGTTGAGCCTGTAGACCTTGTCAATTTCGACGACCAACGGATTCCTGCGGAACAGCGCCCCGGCCATGTTGCCCATTATCGGCCATGGTTTAATGTGGATGATCCCCAGTTCCTCCAGCTTGCCCAATTTGCGGAGGAAAAAGTGATGTATGCAAAGGGCCACCATCACGAGGGACAGGATCAACGTCCACCAGTCCATGATGACGTTTTTTTAATACAAATTGTCCACCGTATTATTTTATCGCGCGGGCAAGTCTTTTTTCCTGATTCTATGAAGGATTGCGCCAAGATGCTCGATGCTACGCGCACTGAACTGCGTCAGCAACTGAACGGCGGTAGGATCTTTTCATAAGGTATTCCCACCGTGAGTCCGTATGTTCAATTCACTGATGTTATTGGCGCGAGCCGTTGCATGGGGGTAATTTCGCGAGCCGTTGCGTGGGGGAGATTTCACACGAGACATCAAGGCTGCAGTTTCATTACTCGCTGTTCCGCGACGCCTATTCGATTGAGAAAGCTGTATCGGTAACAAGCGATGCACATGTCGGTATCACGATAACATTTTTTTTTGTTTTTTTTTTCTCTGACAAACATGTGTCCCACTGATAGTAATCTCCGTTCCGATGGCAAAAACAGAAGCATACGTCGCGAGAAAATTGCTGCACGGAGGCAATTTTCTTATCCCTACAATTTTGTTTTTTTTACAGCGATTCAGTTTTCTGCGGAGGAAAAAATGTTGTGCCTGCTCTTGCTTCAGATGAGTGATGCGAGCAACGATTGAATACTGGAAACTTGTTATAACAAATTGCGATCCGCCGCCGAAAACTGTCACATCTATGCGAGATTACAATTTTCCACGGGCCAAAATTCAGTGTCATTTACGCGTTGGTTCTCTTTGGTACCGCAACGACACCCACAAACCGCAGTATGCGCACTTTCGACTCTCTTGAAGCTAGTTTTCTACGAAACACAATATAAAAATAACTCCATATGTAGCATAGGAGAGATTTATTGTAAAAAGCGTACGCATTACGCTCGATTCAGTTATTCCTACCGACAGCACCGAGCTGCTACATTATCTACGAGACTCCGAAGAGCGAGCAAAGCTCTGTACGGTGAAACTCTGTCCGATAGCCCTGCGGGGCTAAGTCTTTGGACATCGACATAGTCTGTTTAATTGTAGTACGAGAACCTGTAGATAACGTTGCTACGAGAAAAAAAAAATTATTTCCGTGAGTACTAAACAGGATCGTCGATTCTACATTTGTTCTGCAAGCTCTACCACATGCGAGGAACTAAGAAGTCTCATATATATACCCAGATAGCATTTTACGAAGCATGGTACGAAAATTAATTTGCTTCCGTCACGGTTATTTTGCGTGAAATCTTAGAAACTCTTAGACAAACAAGCTCTTAAATAACTCATTATCATGTAACGTTATTCATTACTAACCCATTATCGAACTGATTCATCGCATGAAAAAAATAAGCTTTCATTAGCGTTAGCAATAACACGGATTGAGGAAATGTATAATCAGCAGTTGGCTGCCGATGAGAAGGAATTTTGATCAGTTTCACGACTGCTAAGAATAACAAATGAGCGTACAGCAAACGTTGCTGGATTTTTGCTACCAATATGCTGCAATCTCGTGCTAGAAACTATTGTCGCAATATTGCTGGCAAGCAAACAGCAAAGCTTGATGGCAAGCAAACAGCAAAGCTTGATGGCAAGCAAACAGCAAAGCTTGATGGCAAGCAAACAGCAAAGCTTGATGGCAAGCAAACAGCAAAGCTTGATGGCAAGCAAACAGCAAAGCTTGATGGCAAGCAAACAGCAAAGCTTGATGGAAGCAAACAGCAAAGCTTGATGTCAAGCAAACAGCAAAGCTTGATGGCATGCAATTGCCCTTTGCCTGTGCTACGGTTGGCTATCTGGGTATATATACATATCTAAGGCAGTGTTGGACGTGGTCTTCGTCCCTGACGTAAAGGGCCAACTCGACTCGAAAGTGAGCACGCCGTTACGTTTCCCTTGCGTAACCCTTGCGTGACGCGATCCTGGGCGGCTAAAATATTATGCGACGCTATCCACGTTACCGCTACACATTCAGCCGAATGTTCAGCGGTAACGTGCCCACCAACGTGACGACCGACTCGCGCGCATCTCTCAAATATAGCGCGATTCGAATAATAAGATTAAGGTTTAGTTTTATCATTTGAAACAAATAGACTGAAGAGAGTTCAAACGTGTGTTAGAAACACCCGCGCGTCCGAGTGATTTGATTGGATCGGCCGATCGGCATGGCTGGACGTCGAGATAATCGATCGTTCACGTTTAACGACCGATAAGAATAGAAGGGACGAATGATGAGCGAGCGTAAGGAAACGAGAGAGTCGTATGATTAGCGCGAACGGAGCGGTACGTGGGCGAACGAGCACGACGCCAGAGAGAACGAGTACCCGAAGCCGAGTACCGTGTGGGTGTTATCTATTCTAGGTCGCCAATAAATCTATAATTATTCATTTACTTCGATGAGCAATTCGTCGTGAAACAATTATTTTGCAAATCCTTCTGTCCCCGCGAACGCGCGAATCCGAAACGCTGTACCGCGGCCTCGTTTAACACGGGTACGAATATTGTTTCTAGATTGTTCGACGTTCGCTCACGATGTCGAACGACGCTGGCGACGTTCAGCCAACGTTCAACACCAAACATTTATAAACTATGCGATTTTTTAAAAATTTGCGCGGCTGCTGAATCCTTTTTTATTATTCCAGATTCCTTTATTATAGTTTTATCTACAGTACTGTAGTGCAGACAGTCTAAGTTTCATCGATATTATTAATTAAAGAGTGAATACAAAAGTGAAATAATAGTACATTTCGATACGAGTGCGAAAAAACTTTTTCTGACGAGTGTGAGTTTGCAGCACGAGCCGAAGGCGAGTGTTGCAATCACACGAGTTCAGAAAACGTTTTTCGCACGAGTATCGAACAAAATTTTATTTCACAAGGTGTGAAAATGTGAGTTCCGCCATTTTCCCACCGAGTGACATAAAAAACATTAGACAATTTAAAGCAATTGCTAAGTTAATATTAGATAGAGGTGCAGTAGACATGCTGCTTTTTTATATAAAATGCCAAACAATAATCTTCAAGGTGAGCATAGCCGAGTGCGTAAGAGCGTGGACTAGTAGTCCCAGTTTCCTGCCTCATTACCGACAAAAAAATGTATTCTGATGTTTTCAATGTGTGAAGATTAAAAAAACTACAAAAAAGCAATTGTAGGATGACAAAAAAGCACTTAAAAGTCGCGCAGATCGATTAAAAAAAAATGTATTGCGTGTTAATATTTTCCATTCAACGTTGGCTGGACATCGGCAGCCAACATTGGGGCAACGTCGTTTGATAACGTAGGACCGATGTTATCATCCTAACGTTAACTGGCAGCCGGGCCTACATTGGCGACCAGAGTCGGGTCGACTTTGTAACTCAGGCGATCATAGTTGGTCCAACGTCAGTCCGGCTCTAAAACCGCACCTGGGGTGCAGAAATCGGGTAACGCTGGTCATGTGAAAGGCACAAGAGGTAAATAAAAACAAAGATCGAATAGCGTTTTTAGCATCTTATCACACACAAAATGAAAAATATAAATATAGACGAATTGTATATCTCTTTATTTACAATAGATGAAAACGTAAAATAATAATCGTTTTCTGTTGATTTCACGATAGGACAGATGTATATCCGCCGATGTCTTATACGTCTGATCCATGCGAGACCGCGTATTTAATCACGATACATACATTTTACGTCGTCACAAAGCTTGCACCATGTACACCATCTCACTTTTTTTATTCTCTCAAAATCCATTTGCCGATATTTTCCCTGCCGACGTGTTCCTGGCTTCCAGCTGCAGCCAGAAACCACCCTCGGCCATCATAGCAAAGCTCTTCTTGCTGAGTTTCAGTGGAACACCGGTTTTGGGACTGGGTCTAAGATGGCATCTCGCCAGAAGCTGAAAGATAACGACTTTGGTTTCGAGCAGGGCGAATCTGTTGCCGATGCACATCCTCGGACCTTGACCGAACGGAAAGTAATTAAAAGGATCTATGTCATTCTTTTGGTTGCCCATGAACCTCTCCGGATCGAATCTGTCCGGTTCCGCAAAGTACTTGGTATCCCTGTGAATCGAGTAAACGGGAAACCAGACATCCTGTCCGGGTTCGATGATGACCGGTCGCCCACCGGGCAACGCCGGTGGCAGCTCGAACCTCTTGATGCAGATTCTGTCGAGAAAAGCTGCCACCGGATAGATCCTCAGGGTCTCATTGATGACGGCGTCGAGATACTGCATCCCATTGACAGCCTCATAGTCCGGTTCGCCTTTGGTGTCCTTCAGTACGGCATCGATCTCCTCGATGAGCCTCCGCTGGACGTCCTCGTTCACGGCGATCTCATGGGCCGCGAAGCACATCAAGGTCGAGGAAGTGTCGAAGCCACCGAAGAAGAATACAAAAGCCTGGGCGGTCATGTCCTGGATCGTCAGTTCGGGAGCCTCACCGGTTTTCTTGCCGCGGGTCTCCATCATGAGCTGTATCATGTCGGGCCTGGTGATTCCCTCGCGATCCCTCGTGTCTATCGTATCCTTGACGATACCTTCGAAGAACCTCTCGACCTTCGGATGTATGAGCTTGATATTGAGCAACTTTGATATTGTCGGAAAGCTTCGCAGTAGAAAGAACTTGAGTGACAGAATGCCCTCAAAGTTCGTCGCCTCTCTGCCGAGAACGTAGAAGTCGTTCTTCGGATTCCTCATGGAATCGACGCTGATGCCGAAGGCGCAGGTGGCGATCACATCGTTAGTGTATCTCGTAAAGGCGTCCTTGGTGTTGAGGACCTTCGGTCTTTCCATCGATAGTTCGGCGAGATAGTCGGCAAAGTTCTTGCCGCAGTTCATCATCAGCTTGAACATAGCTTTCATCTTGCTACTGGTGAAAGCCGGTGACAGTAGATTCCTTATCTCCTTCCACTTGTCGCCGCGCAGGGAGAACAGATTCTTGCCGAATAGAGGATCCTGCATGGCGTCGACGAAACCCCGATGATCGACGAAGTGATCGAAGCTCTTTATCGCTATGGTCTTCATGAGCTCCGGCGACCTCAGCATTATCACCGGTTCGCTGAAGTCGTAGAAACCAACGTAGTCGGCTTCCTCGTTGAGCCTGTAGACTTTGTCGATTTCGACCACCAATGGATTTCTGCGGAACAACGCCCCGGCCATGTTGCCCATAATCGGCCATGGTTTAACATGAATGATCCCAAGTTCCTCGAGCTTGCCCAATTTGCGGAGGAAGAAGTGACGTATGCTAAGAGCCACCACCACGAAGGACAGGATCAATGTCCACCAGTCCATGATGAATTTTTTTAGATGTCCACCTTTTGTTTTATCGCGCGGGTACGTTTTTTTTCTGATTTTATGAAGGATTTCGTGAAGATGCGCAGCAACGAGGAAACAACTATATACTGCCGCGCACTGATCTCCGTCGTTGACTGAATGGCGGTTAAATCTTGGCGCAAGGAATTCTCGTCATGGGTCCGTGTGTGCCATTCATTGATATCAATTGACGCAAGTCATTGTGTGGTTGCAACTTGGTATCAGGCGCTTGCTAAATGCGGATGGGAGATTTCGCGCGGGACATCAAGGCCACTGTCTCATTACTCGCTGCTGCCCGACGTTTATGCAATCGAGAAAGCTGTATCGGCGAGAATGGATGCACGATTTTTGTTTATCTCCGACAAATATGTATTCTGCTCACAGTGATTTCCGTCCCTGTGGCAGAAAACAGAAGCAACACCGCGAGAAAACTGGTACATCGAGGTAATTTTGCTATCGCTACTCGTTTTTTTTTCGCTCTTTCAACGACTCAATTATCTGCGGAACAATAAATTGAGTGGCTACCATTGTTTGAGACTGATGATGGCGAGTAACGATTAAATGCTGGAAACTTGTCATCACAAACTGCCACTCGCTGCATTGCACACTGTTCCGAAAAGGAGGGGCGCCGTGTACCATTTTTTTTTTGTTTGTCGTTAGGTTTACCGATGACTCGGACATCTCATTGTTTACATCTAATTTTTTTTTTTTTTCAATTTATACGAAAGGTTTCTACCATTATCTTCACAGCGACGAATACTCTTCAATAGGAACAGTTTGTTCATTCGAGAACCGATGACTTTGGTCTCGTAAGTAGAGTATACAGTTAACGTTCTTGCGTTTAAAAATCAACTCAACATCAACTTTTATCAATATTTTATCTAACATTTCGAAGTCAAATTTTATCCCAATACGTATCCAAGGAAAACTACCAGAAAAAATGCATGAATCAATTCTAAGTTCAATTGTAAAATTATATTTTTATATATGAAGAAGCCACTCAAGGTACGGAAGCTCATGCGCGAAACTCCGCATTACCATTCCTTGTTCGGTTAATTATTAACATCTACCGAGTGTTGAAAATTATGCACGAGTAAAATTATTATTATTGTGCTGCCTTCAATCATTGGTACTGTTTGAAAGCTCGCGTCGAGGTACCAGTACTTTAGAACTTTCGCGGAATCAACGTAACTAAAAACTTGGTTCCATCAGTATCGAATTAAGGTAGTACTAGCACAATGACTGACGCCGCCTAAGTTCGAGAGAAAAAAGACAAAGATTACAAACACTTCTCGATGAGAAAAAAATCTGAAAAAATTCTAGCGTATAAAAGGTGCTGAAAAGATTGTTTGTGCATAATAATAATTTCAGAATGTTCACAACAAATGACTGAAAAAAAATTGTGCAACAAATTACCCTGCAATCGAATTTTTTTTATACCGAAAATGATTTGTTAATTTTTTTGAATACGTATGCATTTTTTCAGAATTTTATCTAATACTTGAAAATTACGATTTTAAACTAATTTTAACATAAAGGAAACGAATAACATTTTGGGATCATTATTATGGACGAACAATCTTATCAGCATCTTCCATATGTTTGATTTTTTCAGATTTTTATCCGATCGAGAAGTGTTCGTAATTCTCTTTTATTCCTCTCAAACTTAGGCGGCGTCAGTCATTGCGCTAGTACTACCTTAATTGATTGCCGACAGGCGAGTTGCGGATTCGAACTATCTATTTCACGCTCGGGACACCGGATATTTGCCATCCCGAGAACTCGTACGACTGTCACGTTCTGCCCACACGGAATCACAGTCACGGACACGCTACGTTTCGCTACAATGTCGAAGTCGCTTCGAAAAATTATTGCATTGTCGGACGGAACAAATCTAGAGACGAGAATCCATAAAATGTGTTTTTTAAAATTCTAGGCCATGCAGAACACGTCTCTAGACCATAATCTGATATTCCACTTTTTTTGAATTACAATACTTTCTCGCCGTACATACTTCGTGCTGGATCAGAACGTAATAAAGAGGTAATATTAATAAACATAAAGTATTAAACAACAAATAAAAAGTATTAAAATATAAACATATTTTATCAACAAAACGGCTCAATTATAAGCGCTGCAAGTGAAAAGTATATGTTTTTTCAGCATAAGATATAACATTGTCGACATTGAATCGTCGGCTTGACTTGTTCTTCGTCACATATAGGACAATACGCTGACCGTTCCGCATCGGATATCGATTTCGGCTCTGGATTGATAGGCATATTTTTTTTCACTTTCTTGGTTTTTTTTTTACCTTTCCTCTCCACTTCGGTCGTGTGAGAACTACTCGTCAAAGTTGTTGTTGCAGTCGTTGTGCGAAGTCGTGACGTTGCGCCGTCAGCTCGATTTTTAAAGTTTTTCAAATTTTCTAAACTTTGATAAAAAGTTCTGAACTGACGAATACTGAGTAGCACTTGAGTACCGAACTGACGAGTGCTGGATACCACTTGAGTACGGAACTGACGAGTGCTGGATACCACTTGAGTACCGAACTGACGAGTACTGCATACCACTTGAGTACCGAACTGACGAATACTGGATACCGCTTGAGTACCGAACTGACGAATACTGGATACCGATTGAGTACCGAACTGATGAGTACTGGGTAGTACTTGAGTACTGGGTGGTACTTGAGTACTGGGTGGTACTTGAGTACTGGGTGGTACTTGAGTACTGGGTGGTACTTGAGTACTGGGTGGTACTTGAGTACTGGGTGGTACTTGAGTACTGGGTGGTACTTGAGTACTGGGTGGTACTTGAGTACTGGGTAGTACTTGAGTACTGGACTGTCGAGTACGTAGTAGTACGTGAATACTGAATTCCGATCATCCGATTTAGCGTTACAGCTAAACGAAAAGGTGTTTAAAGGAATCGATGTGCAAAGTAAGCATTCGTAAAAAATTGCATTTTCCGGGCTCTTGAATAACGGATATAATCGTCTCTACTATGATACAGGGCAAATCTAATCGATCGCTGATAGATTGGAGTTAAGCCTGATACGACGATGTCGATGGGCCGAAGCGCGCGTTCGTCATGCGCTCGCTGATATCTTGGTAGCTGACATCGGCCTCCTGGGCTCTTGAGTCCGAAGCCAAAAGCCAGGATATTGCAAACAGTGGGAGATCAACGTGCGGAAACAAAGCCGGGCACTTCGCAGCAAATTAACGATGGTCCTGTATCTCAAACACGCTCACTGTCGCTCCTCGTTAAACCAACACCAGACCAACAGCTCTAACTGGCACGAAGCCGACTCACTGCTCGTTCCCCAAATTCACCTTGCCTAATCGACCTCGCGCTTATGGCAATCGGCCAAATCCTGGGCCATGAGAATGTGGCCAACGGAACTTCCCCGTTGAACCGTTGAACTGGATTCACGAAGATTGAACGATGAAAAAAAGGAAAAAAAACTAAGCAATTGCGTAAGCGAATCGAAGCTTTTCTTAATGTGAGATTAATTGACCAATGCTCTCACGGTTATGTATATATGAGTCTTTAAACGTTGAATCCAGAGCCTCAAAACGAATGTCATTCCAATCAAGATGATCTTAAAGGCGCTTGTTTGCAGTGTTGCAATTAATGATTAAACGAACTTACCTAAGTGAAGTTCAATCATGATTGTATGAAGCGCCTCTTCCGAAGATATCATAGATGTAGTACCCCTACTCCGCACAAGTGTCTCCACCAATTTAAAGCTAGGGAAAAGAATTTCCCTATGTCCCGCGGTCGCCCGCCGCCGTGCGCGCCATCGCGTCCATCTTCATTCTTCACAGCTCTGCCGTAACGTAAAATACGGGTATCTCCTTCGAGATAAATGGGAGGGAGGGACTGATCTCTTCGGAAGAGGCGCTTCATACAATCATGATTGAACTTCACTTAGGTAAGTTCGTTTAATCATTAATTGTATTTCGCGCCTCTTCCTCGAGATCATAGATGTAGTTGTTTAAAGCCTGTTACGGCAGCCATATTGCAATAACTTTTTGACTTTATTACATAACAAAAGAAAAAATTGTACCGGGGGAAGAGACGTGACCACTCTACGAGTGTACCAAATTTCAACTGGCTATCTCGAACCGTTTCCGAGTTATAGTCGTTTTAAACGACACAAGTCTGTCACACACACACATAACACACACACACACACACACACACACACACACACACACACACACACACGTCCGGACGCCAGCTAAAAATCACATTTCTCGACGTTTCAGACTATTTTAAGTACTCCGACACTAAAATCTCGAAAAAAATTTTTTTCACGAAAACAAAGCTTCCTCTATGAGGAAGCAATAAGATTACTCCTAAACAAACCGTCCCACACCGGCCGGGAATGAAAGAAAAAATAAACTAGGACAAAATGCAATCAACTTACAGTCGTGCGCTATCCCTCGACCGGGGATTTCTTTCTTTTTTTTTATTTCTCGAGTACTGCCTCTGCAAACTGATTGTCGTCCGACACAACGACTCGATCATAAAAACGCGCGAATGTTTGTGACTCCTCGGACCAATCCGCCGTTTTACGTATAACGTCGATACTGACGCCTTTGCGTTTTGCTGACGATGTTGCGGCATGTCGCGTACTGTAGGTTGAAAACACGTTAACGTCGATGCCGCTCTTAAACATAACTGACTTAACCTATCTGCTAAGCGTCTGTGTACCCACCGCTTTGTGTGGTTTCTTAAACGATACGAATAGTTGTACGATTGACCCTCTTATTTCTTTAGTTTTTTCTAAATATGTAAGCAGCGCCGAAGCAACACAGATTGATTTGTCCTGGAAAAAGAACGGCAATCTTAAAACCGGTTGTTTTTTCCTGGGACCCGAAGTCTTGATCGTATCCGGGATTTTTACTTCAAGCGAATTTTCGTCCGGCTGATAAATATTCCTCGTATCGATCAACGATATCGTTTGTGGACGATGTCCCGTAGTCAGTGCCAACAAAGTCACTAATTTCAGTGTGAGCTTCTCTAAGCTCAGTTCTTCGTTCGGGTACCAAGCCGATAAATGTGTTAAAACAACCCTTGGGTCCCAAATTGAATCATACTTTGGAGTTGCCGGCCTCAACTTCGCTACACCTCGAAAGAACCGTTGGATTTGCTCGTTTTTTCCTAATTCCGGTCCTTTAATTAGCGAAATAGTCGATCTATGACAATTTAACGAGCTATACGACCCGAAAAACGGATCGATCTTCTCTTTCTCGCAAAAAATCCACCATTTTTTGAGACCGACATCGTACTGTCGAAGTGAAGACTCCGATAGCGAAGCTATTAAAATATCCACCGATTCGGCTGGTACACCGAGAAAAAAAATTGGTTGGATTAACCGAAAGTCGCGGTGACATACGTTCAAAGCTGTTATTTTTTTGGTACAAATGAAGCATTGTTTTGTTAAACGATTATTTGCTTCAATTTATTCAAAATTTGTTAATTGAAAGAAACATATGTGTTGTACCAACAAAATACACCCTTGAACGTATGTCACCGCGCATTTGCTTAATCCAACCATTTATTTTTCTCAGTGTACTTCCTTCCGGACGAGGACTTCTCGGATAGCCTGCCTGCAACCAACTTAAGCTGTTGCCACAACGGATGCTTCTCTTTGTGGGAAGAACGAATTAAATTATCATCTGGTTCGAAGATAACCGGCTCGGCCTCAAGAAGGGATAAGAGTAACGGAAACCACGGTTGGTTTCCCAACGTGGCACAACCACGTTGACCCCTCACTCACAATTTTTCTCAAGACTCTCAGAATAATTGAGAATGGAAGGAATGCATAAAAGAACCATTTTTTCCACTCCTATGTAAAAGCATCAATAGCGATAGAATCGGGATCGTTTCGCCATGACACGTATCGACGACATTTCGCATTCGCTTTTGAGGTAAACAAATCGATCTGCGGCTGGACGAGGGCACGAACAATCTTCTCGTACGCGTACTTCGCAAGTTCGAATTCCGTTTCTGGCTGTAATCTCCGAGACTCGTAATCCGCCTCCACGTTCTCGCTGGAGCGAATATACGACGCCGCAATCCAAATTTTCCGTGACTCGCACCATTGCCAAATTTCTTTTGCTAGATAACTAAGATCTTCGGAACAGCTGCTCCTCATGCGATTAACATACGCGATGGCTGTCGTATTATCCATACGCAACAAAATATTAATATGTCGTCTATCTTTTGCGAAGCATTTTAGTCCGAAAAACGCCGCTTTCAATCTAGTACGTTAATGTGCGACTCCAAATCCTCGACGCTCCAGTGTCCATGGCACCGGTGACCTTCACAAAAGACGCCTCACCCCGTACGCGATGCGTCGGAGAATATTTCGAATTCGTACACTGGCTCGGCCATAGGCGCACAAGCGTGCCGAATATTTGCTTTCCACCACTCGAAATCTGCGTGCAACTTTTTTGGGATGCTCATAATCGAGTCAAAATTATTATGATTAACTTCCAGCATACGCGATCTTGCTTTCTCGAACCCTCTTACGTAAACCTTCCCGTATTTTAAAGCTGGACACCGCGAGATTAACGTACCCACGAACGATGCAAACTCTCTTATCTTGCAACGATTAATCTTGCTAAATTTTCCCAAAAGGTCAACGGTACGTTGTATCTTGTCTTCCGGTAACTCGATCGACATTTTCCTAGAGTCAAAAATTAACCCTAAATATTTGCACCGTTGGGTTGGAACCGCAAGGCTTTTTTCCTCGTTAACTACGAATCCTAAAAATTGTAATAATGATCTCGTTTCGTGAATGTTGTTCATACACATTTCGTACGAATTTCCGATAATTAAAATGTCGTCCAGATAAAAAAACCGAGAGAAAACCGCGTTTTCTTAGAAAAGATGCGACTGGTTTCAGTATTTTTGTGAAAATGTACGGAGCTATGTTTAACCCGAACGGTAAGCACGTAAACTCGAATAGCTCGCTATTGTACGAAAAACGCAAAAATCTCCGCCTTTTTTCTGCAATCGCCACGAGGTAGTACGCATCCTTCAAATCGATGGTAGCTAAAAAATTCCGTGGGCTAATCAATCTCTTCGCTACTTTCCAGTGCTCGAGTTTAAAGTGTTCTGTTGCCACTGACTCGTTGAGTTTCTTAAGGTTTAAGATTAACCTATGCGACCCAACCGGCTTTGGAGTTACAAAAATGTTCGACAGAAACTGTTCTTTTACCGGCGAACATCTTACAATTGCTCCTTTAGCAATTAATTTGTCAATCTGATTTTGGATCGACAGTTGCTCCCGCTCCGACCACGTGGGTGCGATTGGTTCGTATTTTTGGGTAGGACGGGTCGTGAACGGAATTTCGACGCCTCGAACCCAATTCCGGATCACGGGGTCACTCGTTACTTTTGACCAAGCGTTGGCAAATAGTTTAAGTCTGCCCGCAGGTTTACTTACGTTTGTCAACGTAACTCATGCCGGTCGGCTCGATTCCTTGCGTTGATACGGCTTCTTCGATTCCGTCGTCCTTGATGATGTCTGCCGTTGCCCACTCGACGTCGCTGTTCGTCTCTTGTACGCCGGCTGACGCGGCGGGCCCTTCGTGTTTTTTGGTTTCCTTTGCGCGTTGCTTTGTTGCAGCGGTTTCGACGGAGGTTTTAGTTCCTTTGACGTTTTCTCGAGGCTCTTTGCTGTCTTTATCTTTTCCTCCAGATCGACGCCAAATAACCATTCGTCCACTGATGTGTTAGTGAGCGTAGTCTTCAAGGAAGAGTTCAAATTGGCTAGAATAATGTTTTTTCTAGCTAGAGATTCTTCCCGATGTATCGAGGCGAGCAGTCTCCCACCGTCACTCAACAATTCGAGTAAATCGGTTTTTTGAGGGTTCTCGATCTTGAGTGTGACTGGAATGGCTTTGCCCACAGGCGCCAAACACGCCGCTATCCGTTCTTGTTTCTCCATGATTCTTTTATCCCTTTTTATCGTGTTTTCTTGAACGGAAGCATTAATTTCGGCGTTCAATTTTGGAATCGAAATGAACGAACAGTTTTCTGGGACCGGATACTTTCGTAAAAGTATCTTTACCTCTTCCTTCGGAAGTCCTTTTTTGATAATGTCTGACCATCGTAGGGCTACGTCCTTGTGAACCGCCGTATCCGTCCTTTTTTCTGATTCCAAACGCGCCCACAACACGTTTAGTAACTCCTGCTGCAGTTCGACTTCATGTTCCGGTACGATATTTTCTTTCTCGATCGGATTTTCCGTTCGACGCGTTCCGTCGAGTCCCTCAGCCGGTCTGTCCTTTGTCTGTTCGCTATCCTCGATAACGCTACTGATTGATACCTCATTTTTATTCGTGTTTTCGCCCGGAGATTTTTCTCGGGCGTTGTTCGTCGAGTGCCTCGACCGGGATCGAGATCGTGAGCGCTGTCTTGCAGGAGAAGACTGACTAGACGTCCCTTTTGAAGGGGATCGAGTTGTCGAACGTCTATGAGATTGAGAGCGCCTGGACCCCATATTTTCTGTCGGCCTCGATGGCGATCTAGTTAGACAGCGCTCATTGGACGCAGAGTGCCTCGATGTATGCCTCGATGTGAACCGAATTGTTGCGCGATCTCGCGATCGTGAGCGTCTTCTGGAGAGCGAACGCCTCACCGCGTGGCGATATGGCGAGCGGTTTCGTCGAGATGACGCGCTGCTCGACGAGTACTGCGATGACGGTCTTCTCGATGCCTGTCGAGACCACGAATTCCTCGACGAGTTTCGTGACGACGATCGTTTACCTGAAAAACCAAACCAACAATCCCAATGCAATTTTGCATTGATTTATTGTGTCCACTCATACACGAGGGTTTTTTTTTTTTTTTATGACCACAATGGTTGAACACAAACGAAATGTACAGGTCAAACCCGTTCTGTCGTAATTTGTACCATGGACCTTCGTCAAACGAGGGCGTGTCTTCTGGTAAAATACCAGACGCACCGTGCGTCACGATAAAATCGTTTGCACATCCAAATGCTATTGGCATGGTACACGGCACGAAGTTTTCCCAAAAAGATAACGTGTCTAAGCTTCTCTAGTCCCCCGGACCGTCAGAAGTGAGGTCAAGGCCGCTACTTACGACGTTCATCTTTCTCTCGATCCAAATCCTTCTCCAAACGTCGAATTTTCCGTCGAAGTCGGTGATTCTCCTCATCTTCTTCCGACCTCTCCCTCCGCTTTTTACTTTTCTTGCCCATAATTACTTTTTTTTAAATATCTTATCGCAATGTAGGTCTGAAGACACTTGCTTGGTGCAGGCGAAAGAATGAAGATGGACGCGGTGGCGCGCACGGCGGCGGGCGACCGCGGGTCATAGGGAAATTCTTTTCCCTAGCTTTAAATTGGTGGAGACACTTGTGCGGAGTAGGGGTACTACATCTATGATCTCGAGGATGAGGCGCGAAATACAATTCAGTGCCTAAACCGGCATGCAGTTTTTCAACGGCTACGAAAAATATGGTTCGATACACGAGGCCATCTCGCTTCTTGCGCACTGCTCGTGTGAAGACAGCACTTCGCCTCGGCTTCGTGCTGCTTCACACTCGCAGTGCGCAAGTCGCTCGTTTGGCCTCTAGTATCGAAATATACTATTAGGCCAACACTAGCTTTTCCTTTTTGAGATCCTCAACTGGCTCAATGAGTCGGTCGGTGACTTTCTCGAATGATAAGCGTAGAGCAACGGTATGCGATTTGTTCTCCAGAAAGACGACGCGTATCCCACGAATTTCGACAAACACATCACATGTATGAAGAGGATCGGTATTAGACATCGCAGACACTAGGAGTCGTATACAATCAACGCGAAAGAAGCAACTGACAAAGACGAGGCTGAAGACACCACTTACCAGAATAGAAGCTTACGCGAGTTATCATGCAGGGTTTGGAAACTATGTGAAAAAAAACTACGCGTACTAGCCAATTCAATATAGAATGGGTATGATGACAACAGTCCGACCACCAGATTCGACCCCCTTACATCTCCGCAGATTCCTAAACAATTGCTATATATCCTTATGGCGTATAATAATTTAGTAGTAAGAGATACATTGTATATTAGGCGATAAGCATGTTGGACTGACGACCTTAAGTAATTAAGACCAAGTCTGTATAATGTAAAGTTCAAAATAAAATGTGTTAATTAGATAATTTATTGATTTGATTTTCGCCTAAAACAAAAAAAAGCTTCCTCTGGAGAAATCCATTTTTTACAATGAAACACGTGTAGTTACAAATAAAATGTATGTTGTATTCAATGAAAAAATATAATTACTATAAATAAATAATCCATTTGTTACAACTACAACATCGCATTAGATACAAATAAATACACTACGTAGATAATAAATATGTAATTAAATAAACATTATATTTCATACAAGTAATATGCTAATAGGCAGATGTACAAAGAAGATAATTTATTTGTCCGAAATAAATTTTATTTGTTATAAAGCAATCTTTTCTCCGGGTGTGCCCAATACTCAGAACTTCAGTACTCAAGTGCCAGGACTCAATACGATAGTACTCACGTATTACCCGGTGCTCGGTACTTCTAGTACATTGTACTAAAATACGTTCTTCAAGTACATTGTACTAAAATACGTACGTACGAAAAAGGAATAAATTTTAATCTTGCGAGTCATAACGCAATATTAACATTTCTCTCACTACACAATTCCATCGTGACTCTTGTGCGCAAATAAACGCCAATACGGAAGTAAATAAATGCAGAAACAAAGAAAAGCGGGAACTGGAAGAGCATTATGAAAGGATAACCTTACCTTACCTTACCTTAAGCATCCATGATATCGACTATCCTGCGGGTATTGTACGTTCGATGCAAATTATCCGGCAGGGCTTCGATACGGATACACTGTTCAAGTAAGGGAGGCAGGTTTGGGGATAGGGCACTCTCTATCCCAACAGAGCGGCGGCAGCTGCAGCAGCGTAGACGTTCCTGGAAGCATAAACACAGCATCCATGAACCCGAGCCGTACCAATGTGCTTATGCTTAAATAGCACCCACGGTTCATCGCACCAATGGATCTGTTACTATAGCCTGATTGTCAATATATTTCGACGATATCAAAATGAAGAACTAAGGATTCGAACTTTTCCTCCCACCTGCACTTGTAAAGTTTTCTAACTGAAGTTCTTTCTTCAGTCCGCACTTAACTCGTACGAATGATCAAACTTAAGCTCATATGTAACTTCAAATTTAAATTCGTGCTTAAGTTCAAACTTACGTTCGTATTTAAGTTCAAAGTTAATTTCAACCGATAACCCTATATCGTATGTCGTTGAAACTAAGCACAGAGTTGAGTGCAACATTAAGTTCGAACTTGAGTTTGAATTGAAGCATAAAATAAAATTCTAATCTGAGTTTGAACTCAAGAATAAACTGAAGTATAAACGCGAATATGGACTTAAAGGCTAACTTAAGTATGAATCATAAGTTTGAACTTAAGTATGCGCATATGTTTGAATTTAAGTGTGAACGCGAAATGAGTGGAAATTGCAATCTTTTTTGGATGGTACAAATATCTGAAAAAATCAAGCATATTAAAGGTGCTGAAATGATTAATTTTACATAATAATAATTCCAAAATGTTATTAACAAATTGATGAAAAATAAAATTGTTCAACATATCTTCCGCCAATCTAACTTTTTTAATGAAAATGATTTCTTCATTTTTCTGAATACGTATGAATTTTTTCAGATTTTTTAATTCACTTTGAATATTGTGACTTTCTACACGTTTTTCCCATAAAAAAAAACAAAATTCAAATTAAAAAATCTGAAAAAACTCATAAGTATTCAGAAAAGTGAACGAAGCACGTAAAAAAAATGTTAGGTTTCCGGAATATTTGTTGAACAATTTTATTTTTCATCCATTTTTTTATAACATTTTGGAATTATTATTATTATGCCAAGTTCATATTTTCAGTACCTTTAATATGCTTGAATTTTCCAGATTTTTATACCGTCCAGAAGTGTTTACAATTCCCTTTAATTTCTCTGAAACTTATGCGAAGTGAATACCATTCGCAAGGCTACCTTAAAATGGATAATCTTCACGTACGTCAACAGAGGAGTCAAGGATCAGGAAAAATAGGTAAAAGTTAATCAACATCTGTCATTACCTTCGAAGTTACCGACGCGATTGCATTGAGTAATCCCCAAAAGGCCACTGAAAGTTCCGTCCAAGAAAATTAAAATCGTCGCTTGGTACGCGTTATAAAACTCGACGCTTCAAAGGTATCGGTTAAACCTTGCCGTTGACGCTCGGCAAGCGACTAAGAAGTGTTGTTTCGCCTCGACAATGTGGCACTCAACCGGGGTAATAAGTCGTTTGATCAATTGAAAATTCAGTGCTAAGCGTGCGACGGCCCGGAGGCTTTCAGGGAGGCAATGATTATGAGCCCTGTAGTCGTACGGAACCGCCCGATGAAAAGGAGTAAAGCGAGGATCTCGGGCCGGGGGAGGGAATAACGATGCGGTGAAAGGGAAGGCAACACGAATGCGACGAGACAGCCATTGAAATATACGAGTGCCGAAGGGTGGCTCTAAGGGAGGAGAGAACCCGATGGGAAATGAATGAAGAAAGCGGAGAAAAAGGATCGGATATATCTTCTCGCAACTGTTGCTGCGAGTTGAAACTGTACAATATTGAAAAACAGAAAAAAAATCACCACTCGAAAAGCCGATTCGTAATTAGTCCTCCGGTGAAGAAAACGAAATATCCCTTTGGGAAATAGCGAAATAATAAGGGCCCACCGAACCATATCTTCGTAGATTTCAGCACAAAGGTCCCTGTCTGGTTTTTTTTTTCAATTATTTTTTAGGCACTTCATTTTTTTTTTGGTTCTGTTCCGTCTGCAGTTCGGAACGAATCGGAAACAACATTTAATGGGGCTTTGAATACAAATTTTTAGGTAACAGAGGAAACTAGAAAACAGAACAGGGAAAAAATAACGTATTTTGCAATGAATCCAGATGTTTGCTTTCATTCACCGACGTTTTCTTCTTTTCAATTAAAAGTTTGATCGGGATGTAGTTGGCGAAACATCGGAGAGAGAACATTTGAATTTTTTTTAATCGTATTTTTCCGCGCTTGTTCTTTTATTTTCATCGAATATACCCAGTGTCGGTTTCGCTGGAGGGATTTCTGAACTTCCTTTGCCAAAAAAGGGATAACACAATGACGGATACCGCGAAACATGATGAAAAAAAGTAGTCGGCCTGCGATTCTCCTCCCGAAAATGAAAGAAAATTTGCACAACCCCGAAAATACAGAGTGCAGAATTCGACGCTGTTTTTTTGCTTCGATGAAGATCCACCGACTGGTCATCGGATAATAAATTATTGACAAAAGAGGTCTCAAAGGTAATGGCGAAGAAACTTCAAAGTATACCAATTGAAGGTAATGAATTCTGGGAGAAGGGCGAGGAACGGCAGGAGTTTTAATCTTTGAAAGATGGAAACGCGCTGCGAATAGCGCCGGCGCGTCGAAGTCGAAAAGAAGAATAATGGAAAGAGGAGTACGGGGTTGGGGTAGAGGACAAGGATGTCGAGGGTTGCGTGGCTGCTTCTGAAATTTGCATAACAAAACGCTCAATTAATAAAGTTTCGCGGTGCAACCATAGCAATGGTTGGAATGGTGGCTTAACCCCCTGTCCCTCTCCGCCCGTTCCATTGCCGCCCTGGCCTTCCGCGGGACGACAAAAGAGCATTTCGGCCTTTCAGGATGTATTTCGACGTGGAGGTTCCTTCCAGGGCGGGCCAGAGGTCTCTCTACCGAGCTTGGTCAAACGTGAATAGACCCGAGAATCCTTAGCATTTAGGCTAGCCTGCATTATAACTGTTGGCGGTGAGTTAACAAAAGTCCGAGTAATTCAAAATTGGCGGACGAAAAGTTTGAAAAAGTTCAGTCACTTTGCCAAAAGTTTGACGCTTTCTACCTAAGAGACATCCATACTGATATTTTTCCCAGACGCGACTTTCGGATCTTCAGTTATTATTGGTGTGACTTATTGGTTCACTTATTGTCGATATTATTCATTATTTAGTAGAGAGTAGCCTACCCATAGGTAGGCTACTCTTTAAAAATGCTCACATCTTCTTAACCCCTTCATTGTCAGAGAAACGTATTTCCCTATGCGTTGGGGCTCCTGACTAGGGCTGTACAGTTCGGCCGTCTTGGCTGGCTAAAAAATCTTATCTGGCTAATGGACATTATAGTTTAGCCGGCTAAGCCGTCTTAGTTGGCTAAGATGGTTTGACCGGCTAAAAATTAGCCGCAGCTTAACCGACTAAGGTAGTTTGGCCGGTTAAAAATTAGCCGCAGTTTAGCTGGCAACTCATTTTTATTGTGAATTACAAGGACATTGATGAAATGAATGAGACATTTATCTATGGCACATTACCTGTTTCCCCAAATACCCAAATACCCTGTTTCCCCAAATACTGCGAGTTCAGCACCTGTGGACGAATCATAAAAGTCGTCTCTCCACACATCACCCCCCTTTTCTCTTTATCCGTACACTTCTTCCCTGGCATAGCAACTATTTTTAAGAGATTTCTAAGAAAGTCATACATGACCAAGAGATAACGTTCACTTATTTTTTAACTTATAAAAAGGGTATAAAAATCCGAAAACCCTGTACTTGACGAACAATTAACACACATTGATCGACGAAGTTGTCGCCGTTCGATCGCCCAGTTACCATCTTTCGTTTGACGAAGTTGTCGTTGGAGCACACCTCATATTTTTATTTCGATCGTCAAAGTTATTGTCCATTCGACCGTTCAGCTACGATTATTTTCTCAACCAGTGTTCATTAATTTAATTTATCCGTTGATATCGATTGCCGAGTAGTTACGAGCCGATTGTTAATTTTTATTAATCCATCGAAGAGCAAAGAAATATTGTTTGTCCGAAGCCCGGGTTCGAGAATCCTTATTTTGATTTATTTATTTTTATTTATTGTACTTTTTCGTGAATTATTTACTCCAAATAAATCCAATTTTACCATCAGAACCATCGGAAGTTCTACAAAATATTCAAATTTCAACGAAATCCAGCAATAAAAAACATGAGCGACAACAATTTTATTTACTCATTATTATCTCTTCTTTTCTACGATTGTCGGATATTTTAGTGCATGAATATATTAATTTATCCCTCATAATCCACCCATCAGTGTTTCTTAGAGTAAAACCTCCGTCAAGAGATATTCAATCACGCTTCAGGTGGGAGTGAACAATCCTGTCATTTTCTCCGGAAGGCATAAATTCGAATAGAAACGAATTAGGAGTTCATAAACTACCCTACGACTTAGAAACGAAAGGCATTCCTTGGTCCCTATCCCAAGAAATTTTCCGCAAGGTTAGGCTTAAAAATGGGCAGTTGTTACCGTGATTAATACCGTGGTAAAGATCGATTCCCATCCTTCCGACCAGAGAGTGTTAATAGAAATAGCGTACCAGTTGCGTAGAAACTCAGCGAAATAAAAACATCGATAGTTTAGACGTAACACTATGATTCCAGGAAACAAAGCTTCCTCCATGAGGAACCAACACCACCTTGACGCAAATGCATATTTGCCCTTAGTTCGTATGTTTGAGTGACGCAAAAAAAAAATCTCGGTAACTGCCATACGATTAATCGAACCTTCTACTTGATTAATGACTCGTCTCCGCTAAAACATTGATGGCAAAAAAAAAGAACAAAAAAAGGAAAATACATCGTTACTCCGTATTTACGTTACGTCTCGTCCTTGGACACAATCTCGTTGTAGATATCTCGCGAGGAAGAAGTCACGCGCGTTTCTACATAAGTATGCATGAAGTTGGCTCGTCTCGGCGCTCTGAAATATTAAATAGCGAGCCTTGCGCCGAGTATGCGGGATACACGTAAGACCCAAACCGACTCTGTTTGCTCAGTCAATTTCTCTCTCGTCGTGGTTGCCGTGTGTACACCGTGGATAGGCTGCAAGATGCTCTTACCGCTTCTGGCAAAATAGCACCCTACAATCTCCCCTCCTATTTCACCCTACCGCGCTCCCATCCCTTCGAGCTTGTTGTCACTCCTTGAAACTCTGTAACGTAAACCTTCCCTAAATTACGTCGTTTGATAAATAATACCCCCAAATTTCAACAACCTTGAATTATAAATGGCCCGTGACTGTGAAAACTTGTTTGAATTTGCCGGCTGAGTTAATTTTGTTTGTATGTTATCTCTATCTCTAACTGACGGAAATATATATGTATATATATAAAAATAATAATTTATCACTATTATTGTCATCACTAATACATACTTCAGCCAGTTCGGCTGAGTTTCCAGTTCTTGCCGGTTTGTCAAGTTCAATAAAAAGAAAAAATTAAATTGAATCTCAGCTTATCGACATTGGGGTTAAACACAGTTACATACTCTCGGCTCATGTGTAATTCAAGGTTCACTGAGAAAAAATAACATAGTAAAATTAACGATACTGACTTTATACCATAAAAAATAGTTCCCAGGGGGAACGTTTACATTTTATAGTTACGACAGTGACAAAAAATCATGGTTGCAACAATAATTATAATGTAACCAATTGAATATATAATGTCAAAAACTATCTATATAGACGTTCCCCTTGGGAACTATTGGTATAGTAGAAAATACTATCATTTTTTTCAGTGTTGTTGAAATTTGGGGGAATTATTTTATCAAACGACGTAATTTGGATAAACTTAATAATAAGGTTTGTATTATTATTATTATTATTATTATTATTATTATTATTATTATTATTATTATTATTATTATTATTATTATTATTATTATTATTATTATTATTATTATTATTATTATTATTATTATTATTATTTTCGTCAAGTTTCCAGGGATCACCGTTCGAAATAAAACAATAAAAACCGAAGCTATGTTTCGTTGCTTGTGTATTTCGAAAGAGTTTCTCGTCTCGTGAAATCGTCGTATGGCGAACGATGTTGCCACGATGTTTGATGACGTCGATTTATCATCTGAACCTGCCAGATATCTCACTTTCTATTCGACTCGACGGGGTTACTGCTCGGACCCTTCGAGCCGAGGCTCTCGATCACTCTTTAACCACGTTCGTACTGCTCCGCATGTAACGCACCAAGTTTGGGCCAAGTTTTATCCAAGCGAAAATCCGAGAGACTCTCTCGACGCTGACATGCCCGATCCGTTTCATCAAGGTTTTTCCAATTTTAATTGAGATTAATTTCGACAATCTAATCGATGACGAAAAAATAGCTTAAATATTAGAATAATAATAATGTTAATAAAACGATTGTTGCTACTAGAAAATCTATGTAGGAAAAACAATTGAACTCTTCACCATCTTCAGTTACGATACAGAGACAATCTTGGTTGATAAGGGAGGTGCGGAAGATAATGTTACAAAAATATACGCATAGATAGACACTCGGGAAAAATCAACGATAGAGTCAATAATTGTGGCGTAGAATGAAATGGCGCTAAAGATGTTGACAGTGATTCGACAAAATTGTCGGTGAAGAGGCTTGAGAAGATAAAATGTTATTTTTTTCATGGAAATGTACTTTGTCAGCATGAAACAGAAATTGATAAATTTACAGTCGGAAAATATAATTGGAACATAAAACCGACTTTTGTCAAGTTACAATACATTTTACTAGTTTTTGCAACGAAAGACGTTAAGGGGAAGTGAAATCGCGGTCGGTAATGAAAACTGTAATGAACTTTTCTCAAGGGCGCTCATTTTTTTCCGGAAAAAGCGGATTCGAGCCGGATGCGCACGGTAATTTCGCGTCCGGCCCAAAGTCATTTTTTTCGCAAAAAAATTAGCACCATTGAATAAAGTTAATTTGAAAATTACAACTATCTCTCTAGCACGCACAGCTGTTTCACTTCCCCTTAAAGAGAGTCACGGAGAAGCATCTGGATTCCTGTCGCAACTATTAATACGAAACAAAAATGTAAGGACCAAATGTTGACACAATTATTAAACATGATAAAAAGGAATTTATTTATTTATTTATTTGCTGAATTGCTGAATAAAATACAGTCGCATAAGAATGAGAGATGCGAAAATAAGTCGGGATTTATCTCGCAACTGCAGATACTAGAAATAAATAATTATATGATATCAAAACAACTATTAAATATGGTAATGAGTTTTTTCTTTTTTTTTCTTTCAAGCAAATTTTTATTCAGCTTAATGTAAAAAAAATACAGTCAAGCAAGCGACAAGATTATATGTGTACAAGATTATATGTAACTTTTGTCAAGTTGCAATCAATTTTTTTTGCCTCTCGCCACTGTTGACACGAGAAACAAAATAAAAAATATCGATACAACCGTCGAACCCGCTAGAAAGAGTTTATTAATGATTGCTCCTTCTGTTCCGACCTGATGTCGGAAAAAAAGTACAATCAAGTGAGTGACGACTTTCCGTCCAATTGTCAATTTGACGGGCCTTTCCTTAGTCAACGATCGGCGGTGTCCGAGTTCCGATTCCTCGGTACGGCCCGTACCCAAAAATCGTGTTCTGACGTTATGTTGAAGCTGCTGCGACTCAGAACGATGGGCACACGCGTCCGCGAGCACGCCTCGAGTCGGCACTTGGCCAGTAGGTGAACGATCGCCAGTTTGACCTCCATCATGGCGAATCTCTGACCTATGCAGAATCTCGGCCCGCTGCCGAAAGGCAAGAATCCGTTAGGTTCGCGATTCTTGCCGGTCGCCGGGTCGATGAACCTTTCGGGGTCGAAGGTCTCCGGATCCTCGAAGTAGCGCGGATCGTGATGCATCGCGTAAAACGGCAACCAGAAAACGGCACCGGGTTCCGCAACATAGGGCCGACCACCTTTGACAGCCGGTGGTAGCTCGATCGTCTTGTTGCAGACTCTGTCGATGAAGGTCGCCGGTGGATACATTCTCAGGGTCTCGTTGACCACCGCCTCCAGATAGTGCATTCCCTGAAAGGTTTCCCAGGACAGCTGACCATCGCAGGATTCCAACGCGGTGTCGATCTCCTGCCTGAGCTTCTCCTGAACCGGCCCGTTGGTCGCAATCACGTAGGCCGCGAACGACATCGCCGTCGATGTCGTATCGAAACCCCCGAAGAAGAAGACGAACGCCTGAGCGGTCATGTCCTCCATGCTGAGGTTCGACGCCTTACCAGAATCTCTGGCATGCATCATCAGTTGGATCATGTCGTTGCGTGTCTTTCCCTCAGCCTCCCGCGACCTCACCGTTGAGGACACGATGTGGGTGAAGAACTTCTTGACCCGATCATCGATTATGCTGATCCGGAGCAAGCCCATTATCTTGGGGATGATTTTCAGCAGGAAAATCTTGAAGGTTCTGAAGAAATCAAAGGTTGTCGCGTCGCGTCCCATCATATAGAACTCGTTGTTGGGTTCCCCCAACGAGTCGACCGTTATGCCGAAGGCTGCGCTGGCGATGACGTCCATAGTGTACCTGGTGAAGTTGTCCTTTAGCTCGATTTCGTTGGGCAGGGGTCTGGAGGCAACGTGCGCCGCGAAGTCGGCGCCGCAGCGAGACACCAGCTGGAACATGGCTTTCATCTTACTGGAGGTAAAGGCCGGACTCAGTATGGACCTCATCTCTCGCCATTTCTCGTCCCGCAGGCCGAAGAGGTTCTTCCCGAAGAACGGATCAACATCCTCATTGACCAGTGCCGAGTGATTCACGAAGTTGTCGAAGTTTTTTACGGTCACGTACTTTATGATCTCGGGATCCCGCAGCATTATGGTGGGGATCGTGAAATCATGAAAACCAAAATACCTCGAATCTGGAAAACTGTCGTATAGGAGTTTCACCTGTTCGGCCATCGAGCGGTGCTTCAGAACGACCGGAGCCATGTTGCCGACGAAGATTTTGGGCTTCAGGTACGGCAAACCGCTTTTGGCGAAGTATCGCAGCCTCTCGACTATATAGTAGTAAAATGCCAGAGCCACGACCGCTCCCGTCAATATTACGGCCCAGGGCACCATTTTTCTGCGTTCCTTTAGATGTGGTCGATATTGAGGTCGAGTTTCAGGACCGGCTTGACAATGTTTCCGGTGGCTGACACTTGCTGTCGGAACGATCGATCGCTCGATACTGAGTTGCAGCGTCGATTATCTACGAGATTTCCATGAAGCTCTGTTATCCTAACCACTTGTTACATCCGTAGTTGCAAGTCAGCGCACACGCGCGCTCCATCCCAGGCGTTCTTCAGTGGCCGATTGCAATGAATTGGTTTGTTCTTGATCGCTACGACGTAGTTCAGGGTCACGGTAAATACTTTGCCCCCGCGCCCCCTCCGACTGACGCGTGACGGGATCAGTAGACTCCCACTCGGAACATACTGCAGCGCAATTATTGCCGTGACGGGTGTTGCGCAATTGCAATCTATGCGGTTTGTGTAGGAGCAGGCGCCAGCCGTGCAAGGTGATACAGCGTCGCAGCGCGAGATACTTGAACTCTGAATCAATGAAGATATGAATGTCGCCAGCAAATCGATGTTTTTCACGACAGAATTATATTTTTTCTCAATAATAAAAAAAAGATATTGCCGTCACTACCTCCGCCGTCTACAAGAATTTGCGGGCAGGGGAAATAATAGGATCGAAAGGAAGGATAAGCAAGGGGGTCAAAAAGGTCAATAATAGCGTCAGTGGGCAGGCGTTAATAAGGTCAGTGAGGTCAGTACAGACACGGAGGGGGGGGGGGGGGGCTAACAGCAATAGTGTCAATTGTCAATAATAGGATCAGGGGGAGATGGAGGGAGGATCTAACAGCGTCAGAAGGGAGAGGGCGGTAATAGGGTCAGGATTTCAATAATAAAGTCAGGCGTGAGCAATAGGATCGGGGGGTCAGTAATAGGGTCACTGATTTGTTTTTTTTTATTATCTATTGTTATTACTTTATAATATCAGTGATAAATAATCGACCGTCAAAATCCGAATAAACATCAAATTTTTAGCCTTGAAATTATTATGTTAAAATGACAGATTGATTTGATAGGTACCTTCTGTCAGATACGAGCATTATCTGGCAGAATGGCCCAATCAAATCAATCCGTCATTATAACGTAATATTTTTCACGACCGGACGGAAAACCGCTTGTATCGTCGAATTCGCATACCCAGCTGATGTGTACGGGTTGTGTTGACCGAATTCTCAGCCGTTTTGGAGGATGGACAATGACGTTTACAAATGAGCGTCAACTTTGTGATCGGTCATTTTTTTTTTTTTTTTTTTTTGCTAAGTTACTGTTACGTGACCGTCAAATTGACCAGTCTGGAAATGACTGCATTGTGACAACAGCGACATTAACTCTAAAATCCTCCAGGTCCAAAGTTCATAATTAACAAAATTCCAATCTCGTTGATCACAAATAATGATATTATATTCATTTCATATTATAGTTTCATTGATGAATTAATTGTTAAAAAATGAAAATACGAATGATTACGAAGTCAGCGACGAAGGAAAATTCGTTTGAAATCATCGTATCCTGGACGGCTAAAAAGTTGAACAAATGTTGGGACAAAAAAATTACGGTCGAATCCCGACTAGGTATATGTATTTAGTTGTTTTAACCACGGTTGGGATCTCGAACGAAAATGATGAAAAAAACATTTTCTAAAATAAAAAAGACGCTCAATTCACGGTCATTTTTTCGCCAATTGTCGCTGACAAAAAATGACCGTGTCATATCTATCTCCTTTGTATATAGTCTACGATGTTTTATGTTATGATTCTTTATGCGATTTTGTTATGATTTATGATTTATGATTTATGATTTTATGATTTTGTTACGGTTTATGATTTATGATTTTGTTTCTTTGTATGTATATTTTGTAGGATGCGGATGTAGATGCCGCACGACCTGTGTGTGTGCATCATGTGTATTCCGTCAGTATGTGCCTAGAGGACCTCTGGTCCTACCGCATAATAAATCAATCATTAATTCATTCATTCATATTACATGTGCGGTCTCATATTACATGTTCTATCTCATATTACATGTTCTATCTCATATTACATGTTCTATCTCATATTACATGTCTATCTCATATTACATGTTCTATCTCATATTACATGTTCTATCTCATATTACATGTTCTATCTCATATTACATGTTCTATCTCATATTACATGTTCTATCTCATATTACATGTTCTATCTCATATTACATGTTCTATCTCATATTACATGTTCTATCTCATATTACATGTTCTATCTCATATTACATGTTCTATCTCATATTACATGTTCTCCCTTCATGCGGAGTGCGAAGCGCGACGTGTGTGTGTATTTACAAAAATGTGCCAAAAAAAATTTTCCGAGCGGTTTGGGTCACAGAGCCCCCAGCATGGCCCTCGCGCCCCCAGCCCCCAGCATGGCCCTCGCGCTCGGATGGCGCAGAGGGGCTTGTTAACTTCTGTAGTCTATTGTCCCTTACACTATAACAAAACCGGGATGAAACCGAGAAAAATCATATCGAATGGGGTCTGGCGTATCGATTTCGGTACAAACAGCTCGGCACAAAAAAGATCAATTTTTTGCAATACTGTCAGCGGCCGACAGGCCATGTTACTCGTTTACAATTTGGTCGCTTAGCCGGGACGCCTGATCGTAATGACTGATAGCAATGAGGTAACGACGCGATCATCGCTACGTGGCTGCAGGTCGATGCTATCTAGATGGTTGAGTGTATCGAGGGTAAAGTGGACCATCACGCTGAGGCCGCCTCGTCGAAACAGCCAAGCGAATGACACGGGGGACGCGATGCATGCAGCGAGGAAGGGACTCGATGGAAATGCAGAAGGAGAGGATCGATGACAAGCGATGCAACGATCCGGCAGACACACACCGACGCTCCGCTGGCTGGTCATCTCATACTCCTTCGTTCCTGTTTTCATCCCATTCGTCCCTCCCGTGTCATCCCTCTTGTTTTCCTCGCGTCCTCATTCCCCGTACTCCGATCGAAAATTTAATATTCCCCGGGCCAAAGTAAATTTGAACGGTGTCGATGGCCGGTCCCTCAACCCACTAACATCAGTGTCAACCGCTACCTGATCCAGGAATCGAGACCTCCGCCTCGCCCGCTCGCCATGCCGGCCACCTGGATACCATCCAATCAACTGATTCCCCAACGAGAGAATCCCTGGGCCAATGTCCCACTGCAACCCGATTATCTGCCCGTCGAATAAAACGAATGAAAAACAAACGGTTAGGATATCCATCCGTAGGTCATACGCGGGTCTACGCCGCTCGATCCGGAGCCCTCGGCGGATCGAGTAACTCAGGGACAAGCAATTGATACCTGTGTTACCTTTCTAAAAAAGTGAGCTCATACTCAGCAATTTCGGGCGCCCAAATTTATCGGTGCCTTTCAGTTGGATTCGATGAATGGCAGACTTGTGACGATTGCGGCTATGTTTGACCTGCGAGAAAAATCTTGTCAGGCGAAAATGTAGCTATCAGGATCGGACCCAAAGTTACAGTGAGATGGTCCGAGAGATAAGATAATTGCCGACGGAAGCAGTAACCCAATTCGGTAAGAAATTGTACAGTTGAACCTCGATTAACCGTGGTCGGATTAACCGTGCGTCTTCCAAGATTTTTTTTTAGACCAGCTTACGTACTGTTAATGAAAAAAAAGATCTAAACTGTACATTCTAGTTAACACTATTTATCAATTAAGCAAGTTGTACCAAATGTCATTGTTACTAGTCAAAATAAAGATGTATCATTAGCCATTACTGACTTATATACATTCGCTGTCTAGTTTGGATTAACCGGGAGTTCGATTATTCGGGGACTCTTCGGTCCCAAGCATCCCGGTTAATCGGGGTTCTACTGTACTTCGGTTAGAAGTTAAGTTTCAACTTGACTTTGAATTTGGCAGAATGTTTAAAGTTTAATTGGAACTGAAGCTCAAACTGGAGTTGGATCTGAGGTTCAAACTTGAGTTCCAACTTAGTTGGAACTTGAGTTTCAAGTTATGTGTGAACCAAATTTCACCTTAAGTTAGCAATTAAACTGTTGTTCAAAGTAGAATTATAGTAGCACGTGACAACTTAAAATGCGGCCAACTTGAATGCATGACCGAAACGTAAAATCTCTCTTATGTATGAAATTAACTATGAACTTAAATATGAACCTTAGTATGAACTTAATGATAAACATACGTACAACTTAAAAAAAAAATTATTTGACGGCCACCGTTTATTAAGATTAAGTAAAATATTTATTTGATGTAAATAAATATTTATTTAAATCAAATAAATATTTTACTTAATCATATTAAACGGTGGCCGTCAAATAATTTTTTTCTGGGTGTAAGAACTTAAGTATGAACTTTAGAATAAACTTGAGTTTAGTGATTTGGAGCGTTGTTTTTTCCGGGCCTCATCATGGCTCCAAAATATTGACCCGCGTTCTTCTATCGGGTCTTGTCGTTAAGAGCATGTGAAACACATTCTCAGCCTGTCTCTCTCGCTCCGCCGAGAGCGCCACTGATGCTATCCCTCTCGCACTCCATAGTGTTTCACATGCTCATAACCGAAAACCACTGAAAAGCAACGATTGACCGATTCGCTAGGGTTAGACCGGCAACGCCGAGGGAACGACGAGGCAATGCTGAAGAGTGCGATGATCTGGAGTAAAAGTTGCACAGTATTGTCGCACATAACATTGAGAGATGCGGATGTTGTTTCGGGGCTCGCGAGATTCAACAACTTTGAAACAAGAGCAGACAAAACTTTGCATCTCGGCGGAGAGAAGCTCCTCCGAACACGGAGTGGTGTTTATTTTGGAGGGTAAATATGAAATGAAAAAAAAGAAGAATCTATCCCACGAGGATAAAGTTTCCGTCTGTTCTTTCACTCTTCCGCTCGGTATCTTTTTCTCCATTTTTCCCATCCTGTATAAAAGTATCTCTAATCTGCATAAATCGTCGGGAGACGGTCTCGCGCGGTTAGTTGCCGGGCGACTTCTTTCGACGCTGGCCAGACTACGGGCTTTTTAACGGGGCGCTCGCTTGGAGTCATCTTTATGACGGCAATAAAGTCGAGCTAGCCGAGGCTGCTTTCGAGTTACAAATGACTACTGGTTACTGAAAACTATCGTTGCTTATAAACAAGACGTAAAAGGAGCGGTGTGAGTAAGGAGAATGAAAAGATGCCGGTGTCGGAACTCTGAAAAAGAAAATATTGCTTTGGACTAGTGATGTGCGAATATTCAAAAATTTTAATAATTCATCGTGAATTGAATATGAATAATTCATATTTGAATATTCAAAATATTCGAATAATTTCAATACTTCAATGTATTAGAATAATTAAGAATATTCAGAGGATTTTAAAAGTCCAAATATTCCAATTAGTTAAACGAATTATTCCCATAATTAGAAATATTAACTTGAGACTTTGTAAAATGGAGCATAATGGTCATTATAAATAACGCGATAAACAACACGAATTGATTTACAACAGAATTTGTTGTACACGTTTAAGCTTTGAAAAAGGGAATAACTTGCAACCGGGCGGAAGTTCTTCAGCTTTGTAGTAATTGAAATTCTTCATTCAGTGAATACAATTTATGTGCTCAGTTTCATTGTAATCAGAATTTCATCATTCGAATATTCAATTCATAAAAATTATTCGAAATATTCGAATTGTTGTAATATTCATGAATATTCGTATTATTGGAATTTTTTGAATTATCCCTAAATATTCGAATTATTCAATTTTTTGAATATTCAATTTAATTCAATTCAAATGCTATTCCCTCACCCCTACTTTGGACCAAACTGTAGGGCATGATCATGAATCCCAAAGAGGCGATGTGTACAGCCGTGAAGGTTTTTTGTGGTCAATACCTTTACACCACTTGCGCATTCCTATGACAGATTGTTTCGTCAGCAGGACCAATCCGGATGAAATAGGAGGGCGGTAAATCATGGTAAAGCGTTTGTAAACTCCAGGCTAAGGATCACCGCGTGTGATAATTGTTATTAAATAGGTGCTATTAAGCGAGGTCCCACCGGGGAAGAGTACATGGCGAGATTTCAGCGGCGGCGAAGGCCACGATTCCACGGTGTCTTATGTTCACGGTTATCGTTGTCTCCTCCGCTAGATTTAGCTTGGGGCGGGGAAACTAGAACGGGGTGCTGATTAAGACGAAACGGTGAGCAACACTTTGCAGCTTCGGGTCATGTGGTTTCGTGGTTGAATTGTAGAGAACGTTTGAACCGGTTGAGCTGGATGTGTGAGAGTCTGACGAAGGGACACCTCGTTTCGTGGTAAATAGTGATTATCCTCAGGATCGAGGGCGTCAAGGTGAAAATTGCTGAGAACCGTTCTTACAGAGAATCGTGTGATCTACATATAATGTGGAATGCTAATTCACGACGGGTGAAAACTAGCGAGAGGAGTACGACTTCGAAGAAACTGTTGACTCTAGAACTCATCTGTGGGGTACAAAAGTACCCCAGACGATATTCAAACTGCGCTCCTAAAGTAGACACTGATCATTTTTTCTTTTTTTCTTTAAATCATTCTTTTTATTTTTTTTATATGAACCTGAAGATATCTGCATGTGCCCAAATTTCATCAAGTTATAGTGGTTGCATTTTGCATTGTACAGACTTTGCTTGAGAAAGTTCACTTGGAGATTAAAATTCTATAAGTAAACAATTGGTTATTGTTGCTAAAGCCGTGCTCTGACAGAGACTGGCCAAAGATGAAACTTGATATGACATCAAGTCTGCATGAGCAGATATTTTCAGGGTGGTTTTTTTATGACTTGGAACCTCCACGATAATTTAGTTCCATGATCTGGCGATGTGCTGAGGCCGCTAATAGCCCCAGTTCCTCGATGGTTGTCCCACAGGACGCTAACGCAGCGCGCTTGGGGTACCAAAATACCCCAGTCAGGAGTTCCCGTTAGTGTTTTATGGAAGTAAGTGATTGTTTTTTTTTTGGTTAGAACTATCGAATGTAAGTTACTTTTATATAAATTGGACATATATAGTCGGCATTCATTTTTTTAATAATTTGGTATAATGTTTGAAATTTTTATAAATTTATAATATTATAATTTGTATATGTTTTTATAATAATTATCATTGTCTTTAATTACTTTCAATGTTTCAAAAAAAAATACCTCTTCAAACCTATGCAAAACCAATTTTGTTTGCGTTGTCATTGATTTCTTCTATATTACAAGATTTCGATTTGTCCCCATTTTCAAATGTCCAAATAAATAGACTTTTTGAACGGAATACAATGGGACAATGTTTTTCCCAATAGCCTGATATGTCCCCTGTAAAATAGCGTTTGAAATTTGAAAATCGGAGCAAAAAAATACAATTTGTTTTACAAAAAGTGCGGTTATTGCCAATTTTCGTTAGGTTTTGGACTTTAAGGGTTACTTTCACCCCCTAAACTTTAACAAAATCAAATTTGCCGCACACCATTCTCTTCCTTATGAGAAAACGAAGAGATTCATGTGCGGCCAAACCCACTTACTACTCACCGGACCCTCGCACGTTGAAGAAACGAGTGGGGTACATATGTACCCCAGTCATCAGTTAGATAGGTCGAAAAAATATACGAGTTCTAGGCTTAATGTCGTTGAAAACGGCTATGATAAGAGAAACCCGACAAACTTTCATTGGGAGAATTGTGCAATCTTGAAAAAAAGTCGCTCGCAAAAAATTATCCTTGGACGAGCGGTTAATGAGTTATACGCCGATAAGATTCTATCCGTCTCTCCGTCTCGTCCGTCGCCTTTCCCATTACTTCCCCTAACCATATTGAATTGTTTTACAGCTTCCCCGAGCGAGAATCTCCTCAACAATGTTCCACCAATTCAACACAAATGGTAATAACGACACACAGAGAAGAACATTTTTCGGTGGGTTTGGCACGCAGGAAAGTGAACAGCGAAGTGCAATGAAGAGTAGGCGAGTGATAGCTTCGGGGTAGAACGAAACAGAGAGGCGGAGAGGCGAGGCTGAGTCGGGAAGCAAGGCTGCCTGTTCGTAGGGTCGGCAGGGAGTCTCCAGCCAGGGCGGTTCGCCTACTAGACCGGCTCCTCGGTAATTGGCCAGTAATTGTGTTTGCTAATTGAAATTACGACGTCCTAGTGCTCCTACAACCGAGCACCCACTGTTGCCGAACGTAACTTGACTTCCTCCCGACGGTGGGCACGCGTCTCGCGCAGGACACTTTACGCCGTTCATTATCAAGGGTTTTTCTTCCCTCCTTCCACCTAGCGAAACACTCGTTCTCCGTTAATTATTTGGCTCGAAATAATAATTAATATCGTGACGCTTGTCGGTCTCCGAACGGAGAAAATCGATCAGGGCTCGCATACCTTAATAGGATATCTTTCGAGAAGGTCTCATTGCCTTTTCTTCATTTTTAGATGCACTTGCCCGGACGGATTTTTACTTAGGAACATTAACTCTTTAATTTTTCATCAACTTTCGAAAGATGTTAGAGTTATAATTCTCCCCATATGGAAAAGGCTGTTTTCGTAAAAAAAAAAAAATTAATTAATAGTGTATTATGCTACCAGGGAGGAAAGTGCGTCTTTTCACCGAGGGTGAAGTTTGATGCCCGACTGAAGCGAGGGCAGAAATTCACACGAGGTGAAAAGGCACTTCCTCCCGAGTGGCATACGCAATTTTTTCCTGACTGTGCTATAAAGTGGCCACATTTCTATGCCTGGAACGGGGATGGAAATTGGCCGTGTATTGACGAGCGGGAGGAAAAGTAACTTAGCGGGAGGAAAAGTGATTTAGCGGGAGGAAAAGTTCGCCGTTCCTCCCGCTAAATTACTTTTGCTCCCGCTGGTCAAGAATTGGCCTCTTTCCACCCTCGTTACGGGCATAAAATAGGCCATTTTTAGCGTAGTCGGGAAAAAAATAATTGTTTTTCATCACTCGGTGCGGAAATGGCCATTTTTCCGCCCGCTTCGCGTGCGTAAAACCGCCATTTTCGCACCTTGTGATGAAAAATTTCGTACATCCCTCGTGCGAAACACTTTTTCCAACTCGTGTGATTACAGCCCTCGCCTTCGGCTCGTGCTGCAAACTCACACGCGTTAGAAAAACGTTTTTCGCCCTCGTGGAGTAATGTACTATTCTCTAAAAACATACAATTTTACAGGGTACAGCCGAACGCAACTTGACTTCCTCCCGACGGTGGGCACGCTTCTCGCGCAGGACACTTTACGCCGTTCATTTTCAAGGGTTTTTCTTCCCTCCTTCCACCTGGCGAAACACTCGTTGTCCGTTAATTATTTGATTCCAAATAATAATTAATATCGCGACGCTTGTCGGTCTCCGAACGGAGAAAATCGATCAGGGCTCGCATACCTTAATAGGATATCTTTCGAGAAGGTCTCTTTGTGTTTTCTTCATTTTAGATGCACTTGCCCGGACGGATTTTTACTGTCGCGACTTCTTAATTACTTCTGGACCGGGGAGGGTATTAGAGGAACGAGATTATGGGGGAGGGGCGAAATGAGAGAGGCTTCCGATGGACCCGGAGAGTAGTTTTTAAAGCTCCGCGGAAGATGGGCACTACATGCGCTTCATCGAGGATGCCCAAGGGTCGTTGGTACAAGCTCCGCCCGACAACTCTCTGGAACAACCCGACTTATATCATTCGTGCCTTATATCTTGCCTCCTCTTTCATTCGATCTTTCGGTTTCCTAGCTTCTACCTTTAACGGAACAATCTTGCGTCCTGGTAATTGGAAAAAGGGCTAAAGCTTCTTCGCTTCCCGGCCAACGCTGTCGCGTTTCAATTTTTTTTTCTTTATCTGTTTATCGCTGGATACGTCCCTTATTGTTTCGTGTGAACTTGCGGTCGAGAGACGTGCCTAAGCTCCTCGGGCGCCGCAATGATCGATTTTTGGTCGTTCTTATTTTAGTTCTACTTTTTGGAAAAATTTAATAATTGGTAAAAAGTCCATCGGGTACAGTCTCGATAGAACGAGGGAGAAAGATAAGAAACTTCGAGTGATTTTGCATAATAATAATAATTCCAAAATGCTATAAACAAATTGATGAAAAAAAGAATTACAACGAATCATCCGGCAACCTAACTTTTTTTTATGAAAACGATTTGTTAATTTTTCTGAATGCGTATAAATTGTTTCAGAATTTCGTGTCATTTTTGAAAATTGCATTTCTAGTTAATGAAAAAAACGTAATTTTCACAAATTACACAGAATTCTGAAGAAATTCGTACGTATTGAAAGAGATTGTCAAATTGTTTTTATATGAACAAAAAGTTAAGTTGCCGGTGGATTTGTTAAACAATTTTTTTTTTCATTCATTTGATAATAACATTTTGGAATTATTATTATGCAAAAGCAATCTTTCCAGCACCTTCCATACGCTTCATTTCTTTCAGATTTTTATCCCCTCTGAACTCACGTGAGGTCGAACTGTCCGCAAGTACCACCTTAAAAAAAATCAGAAATTGACCTGTTTCAAGTACGCCCACCCCTTATCTATAGCCTTTGATCAATGATTCTCGATAAAAAATAAAAATTCACCCGCCGCTTAAAGATTCGAACCGCAGACGCGAGTTTCCAGAAAATCTTAAGTTGAATGTGAGAAAATCGGTTGGCGAAACCTCTATGGATATTCGTACGTGCGTCGGTGCCGGTATCCCAATGTCCTCTCGTTCCATTTGCCGCGGCAGCCGCGATGGGGTTTCGTGGAGAGGACAAAAGGAGAAGAAAGAAAGCAAAAATTTGTTCGAACAGAAGAATTGGAAATAGTGGAGGAAAAATTGCATTCCGAATGCATTGCGGCATCTAGCGGCGCTTTGTATACTATATATAGCGTACAGGGTATATCGGAGAAACCGCGAGTAGAACATTATTGCTTCCTCGAGTGCGAGCCCACTTTCCGCCGTTATGTCACGCGTAACCGAACTCCGGAATTGGATCCTTTGATTTTATTCATTCAAATTTCTTCCCACTCCGAGAACCTGTATTCATCGGCTTCATAAATCTTTTATTTTTTACCATTAAATATCTCTATTAAACATGTCTATTATTATTATCAATTGGTATAGTTCGGCGTATTAAACTAATTATAATGTAGCTGTATCATCGTGCAACTTGCCACTTTGTGATCTAAATTTCCGACGCTCATCACCTTTGACCACAAAGACGCGCCCCTCGACCGGTTTCGATTTTTTTAAGGTAGTCCTTGCGAATAGTGTTCACTCCGCATAAGTTTCAGAGAATTGAGGAAAATTGAGGGAAATGAGGGAAATGAGGGAAATGAGGGAAATGAGGGAAATGAGGGAAATGAGGGAAATGAGGGAAATGAGGGAAATGAGGGAAATGAGGGAAATGAGGGAAATTGAGGGAAATGAGGGGCAAACACTTGTGGATGGTATAATAATGTGCAGAAACAAGCATATTAAAGGGGCTGAAAACTTTAATTTTGCATAACAATAATTTCAAAATGTTGTTAATAAATTGATGAAAAATAAAATTTGTTCGACAAATCTCCTGAAAACCTAACTGTTTTGTTTATGAAAATCATTAATTCACTTTTTTGAATTTGTATGCATTTTTACCGATTCTTAAATTCACTTTGAATTCATTTTTATATGGGAAGAATGTGTAACCACAAAATTCAAAGTGAATTTAAAAATCTGAAAAAATTCATATGTATTCAGAAAAATGAACGAATCATTTTCATAAAAAAGTGAGGTTTCCGGGTGATTTGTTGAACAATTTCATTTTTCAGCAATTTGTTAATAACATTTTGGAATTATTATTATGCAACATTAATATTTTCAGCACCTTTAATATGCTTGATTTTTTTCGGATTTCTATACCATTTCTTTTATTGATTTTTGTACTCATGATTTTTATACCGATTTCTCTGAAACTTATACGAAGTGAACACCATTCGCAAGAACTACCTTAAGGTAGTCCGAGCGAACCAGACCCGCCAAACGTGCACGGAGAAAAAAAAAAATTGTTGGGCCAGCAAGAATTTTCTTACCATAACTCATTTACCTGCTTAACATAGGGACAACAAAAAATGTTGCTGCAGCAGCCAAATATTTTTGTTGCCACAACAATAAACTGTTTCTCTACATTTTGTTAGAGAAACAGAACTATTTTTCTCCGTGTGAGTTTCAGGGAAAAATTCAAACAGTTCTCGATGGGATAAAAATTTGAAAAAAATCAAGTATATGGGAAGTGCTGCAAAGATTGTTTAAAAAAAATTACTTGACGATCTACGAAGATTTCGAGATAGTCCGTCAGTTGACTAGCATGCATCGCAAGGACTACCTCAACTCGCTGGGATTTTAAATGACACGATTACCTGTAAATTTGTACAATTCGATGTGAAATAAAAAATGTTCACAAATGACGGCGAATAGATCGATTCGTATTCCGATTACGCGAGCCAAATAATGGCTCGAACTTTTTCGTGGAATATTCATGGAAAAGTGGGTTCCAGCACCGTCTGAATTTTTTAACAGAAAGTTTCCCCCTTTGAGAAAGAGAGAGAAGGAGGCCGACGGGGTTTAAGTTTCATGTTCGGGGATCGTGATTTGGATATAGATTCGAGTTTTAATCACGGCTCTATATTCTTATCGATTTTCGAGCATCGTACGATTAATGGAAGTACAAAAAAGAAAACAAAAAGACAAATAGCACGCGAGCAATTAACTGCCGTTCGAATCGAGATCGAACTTGATTCGAGAGTAATTTATCTTCGCGGTGACGAATTATCGGTGTTGTAACGATAATCGCAGTTACCACTTTGGACATTTTTGGTCAGAATATTCATACCAGGCCAAATGACCTGTAAAATTGGGACCAGAATCGAAGGTGTGTTTTTAGAGAAAAAAATTATATATATATTTTTTTTCAAAAACAAACTTTCCCGTAGCGGAAAAATTATGATTCTAACATCATTCGAAAGATGGTGAAAAATTAAAAAGTTAATGTTCCTAAAAATTTTTTGAGCGTCCAATATTTTCTGAGATATACTGATATTAAAAAAAAAAACGTAAATCCTGAACGGTGCACTTCAAAAATCTAAAAAAAATTACAGTAGCGTCTCTCAAGTAGTACGGGAGACCGGTGCAAAATGGCACAGAGGGGCAAAACGGGATAGTGAGGGCAAAACTCAATTTTCCAATCATTTTTGAATGCCCCATTTTGTCCCAACGACACATCCGGATTTTCAAACCCGTCTTGCCCCACGTACCACCATCGCCGCCATCCAAAAACTATTGGAAAATTGCGTTTTATCTCATTATCCCGTTTTGGCCCACTGTGCCATTTTGCCCCGCTCTTCCCTACTACAAGCTCTACAAATTGTTAATTTGTAGCAAATGGCAAATTTTAAAAAACATCCGAGAGGTCGACCGGAAAAAGTCGCCCGGTTGATAAACAATGCTTCATATATATACCCATATATGTATAAATTTCTCGAGAAATCAAGCAGTACAATGTACAAAGTAAGCTTTAGTGGGGAATAGTTTCGCCCGAGTTAAAAAGAACGAATTATGGTACAGCGAGATTGTATTTTATTTGAATTTTTTATTTAATTTTCTTTTTTCGTAAAGACTGCCTTTTTCCACTGTTCTGGAAATGAAAGGCGAGACATCTTATATATCTTCGTATCATTCCGTCGTCCTCAGGTTACCTGGAGAAAGAGGAAGAGACTGGCTACCTTGTCTTGTCCTCTCAAACGTTGCAATGTCGCCCACGGACTTCTTCATATTCCTCTTTCACCGCTAACGTAGTCGGTCCTTTATAAATTTATGCTCCTTTCAATATGCTCTCAGGGGTCGGGAAAGGAAAATAGAACTGGCGACAAGCGGGTGCCTCGAAGGGAAAACAGAGATGAAAAGACCACCAGCGGCTTTTCGTCTTCCGACAGTTTTTTTTTCCTTTTTTTCTTTTTGCAATTCTTTTTTTTACATAATCGTCTTAGCAGACGAGAGGGACTTTAGGAAATAAAAATGTTCGAGACGATTCCGACGTTCTACATGGACCTCGGAAAGTTTTACTGTGCCGTCTATATCGCCGCTGGAATGTAAATTGAAGATTGTCGGCACTATGAAGAAAAAAAGTACCTAAAGGGCGTATATAAATAAAAATTAATTTTGACGTAGTGATTTTTTTTACTATTTTACTATTTTAATATTTTACTATTTTACTATTTTACTATTTTACTATTTTACTATTTTACTATTTTACTATTTTACTATTTTACTATTTTACTATTTTACTATTTTACTATTTTACTATTTAGTCTGTCGACGGCGCTACAAATTACTTAATAGATTTACTTATATTGATTCTTCATAGCCTGAGCTATGTTTGTGACATTTTCTATTTTTCATAAATTTTTCTTCAATTTGTTAATAACATTTTGGAATTATTATTATGCAAAATTAACCTTTTCAGCACCTTTAATATGCTTTATTTTTTCAGATTTTAATACCATCGAGAAGTGTTTGGAATTCTCTCTCATTTCTCTGAAACTTATGCGAAGTGAACACCATTCGCAAGGACTACCTTAAAGCAAAAATGTACGATCCTTTCCGGTTTCCAGATGCTACCGACCCTGCAGTGTATTCTTTCACGCGCTTAATGTGAAAAAAGCAATCCGGTTTGCCCTTTTTCTCGTGAACTGGATCACGTCATTTTTTTCACACTTCGAACCATCCTTTCCTGTTGCTCTTGGAGGCGGTACGTGTTTCGCGAGTTTATGACGCGCCGGCAAGAAATTGAAGTCGAAGTATGCGATCGCGTACGTGCATCATTCATACACGGATTTGCAACAGCGTGCGGGAGGAGGGGATGCGAAAAGATGCTGTATCATACGTGTGGCCGGGGTTATTCTTACGACGCACATGATAGTTGACTTTCCACTCCGGTAGTGAGAATAAACACGTCCGGAGCGGTGTTATACTTTTTGTCTCGTCGACGTGGAGCAGCTCGGCTACGAGTGGGTGTGCGTCGATCGGAGGTCAATGCGTTATTATTCTCTTTAATTCATCGCACCAGCTTGCCACATCACGAATGGAAAGAATTCTGTGTATGATCGTAATAACTGTACAAAAAAGTTGAATAAATTGTTACTCTGAAATGTTCCATGATTTACGATTTTGTTACGAATGATGTTTTGTGATTTACGATATTTGTTATCGTTTTAATTTATTCATGATAGGGTAAAAGTGGGGAATATGGCCCGGTCCATATATCATTGATTTACGTGTTAATCGAGGTGGGGCATATTCACCACTTTTACCCTATATGGTACGATTTTTCACGATCTCTGTTTTGGGGGTATGTGTTAATTCATTCATTCATTCATCTGTACTTAGTGCTGCTTTCAAAGGGATCAGGTCAGTTTCAAATACCAAACGAATCCGTACAATGTTTTTTTTTCATTTTTATTTCATTTGATTTCGAAAAACCGTCTACAGCTGGACAATCTCAGCTATTTCATGAGTTTTTGTTTTACATTCGGTTTATTTTCGGTTATTTTAATTTATATTCGGTTATTATTCATATGTTATTTTTGTATCCTTTTCGTATGTGCCTAGAGGACCTCAGGTCCTCTACGTACATACAAAAATATACAATAAATGCTATCTATCTGTCTAATTTCATCCCGATCCAGTTTTTATAATTTCATCATCGTTTTAATTTTTCTACACAAGTCGCCGAGCAACTGGTGAATGTTAAACTTTTTTTTGTCTTTGAAGTTTCGATAAGCGGCGGTGTGTCGGTGAGCGAAAGGAAATGCGAAGCCACCCGATTTAACGAACGAAGACTTTCAGGAACACGACGATATTTACCATCGAGAGTCTCTTCCGCAAACTCGATGATTCCTTTCTTTCCCCCTTGGCAGTCCAAACTCTGGTCGCCTCTTGAGATTCGCTCCGTTCGCCCCCTCGATCTGTGTCCACAATCGGTTACTCGCTGCCTTAACCGGCGGAGAAGCTGATTAAAAGCGACGTGAAAAGATCAAGCGAGACACGAGTACTCGGAAGAGAAATAAAGCAGACTACTTGAATAAAGAATAAAGTAATCGTATATCTGTGCCACAAAAATGGGCAATATTTTTTCGTTTTATTTAATAACGAGAAAATAGTATATTTCGATACTAGAGGCCAAACGAGCAGTGCGCAAGAAGCGAGATGGCCTCGTGTATCGAACCATATTTTTCGTTACGAAGGCAATGCAAAATCCGAGTTGTGCACCATTCACAGGCATGCCCAATGGCGCATGCCTGTGGCGCCTTGGTCGCCTCGATGTTACCATAGCAACCGCTTGGTAACATAGTAACGGTTTGCGACGCTAGATGGCACTAGTAGTAAAACCAATGCGCAAAGTACTTTGCGCACTGGTGAAGGCATTTTGCGCACTGGTGAAGGCATTTTGCGCACTGGTGAAGGCATTTTGCGCACTGGTGAAGGCATTTTGCGCACTGGTGAAGGCATTTTGCGCACCGGTGAAAGTATCTTGCGCATCGCATTTGCGTATGGTGCGGGAATCAGCCATTTTGCATGCCTGTGAATGGTGCGCAAACGAGGATTTTGCATGCATGAGTAAAGAAAAAATCGTTCAATTTTCGAATTAACTAAAAACGAAAGTTGACACATTGAGAATGACAAAAATAAATATACGAAAACCCTCACAGAAGAAGCTTTGTCAATGAAGAAAAATTACAAATTCATTTTACAAATTTCCAATTATCAGAATATTGCAATGAACCCTTGGCTAATTCTCCCATTAGTTACCATTGAAAATCTCGTTGATTACCATTAACTATTCGTTAAAGGTAACTCAATGGGGTTTTGCCACTGGTATCATTCCCACTTGTACTACCATTTAATGTACATTCAATATGCCATTCAGTTTCCTATTCGTTGCATGGTATTTTTATTCCGCTGGCATTCCCATTCGCCGAAAAATAGACTATATATAATTATGCACTTTTCTACACTGTCTAAATATATAATAAATAAAAAAGCTGTAATGCTACCGAAAAATGTCTCGTATTATTCATAAATAATTTCGAACCGTAAGTTCACAGCTATTATGGACTCATTTATCTGCAATTAATTATCGCTTATACCATTTAAGTGAAAGTTCCTACTCAAGCACGTGAATCTCTAGTGTTTGTCGACTCGATTTTCATTCCTCATGAATTGTAAATAGTTAGACGTGTCATTAAAGTTTCTCTAGTTTTTTATTGCTCGATTCAGTTCCCATTTATTTTTATTCCGAATAGTAAGAAATACCATTTCAGCTGTCCCAGTTATGCAGTTATGCAGTATGCTCTAATGGACTAGCATTAATAACGAATGGAAAAAGTACCACTTGTTATGTCTGATTGACTTCTCCGTGAACTCCCATTAATAATGAAAGGGGGAAAGTACGACTTTAATTTTCCCAGTCATTTGGAATTGGACTCCCATTAATAATAAATGGCAAAAAGTACCAGTTCAATTTTTCCAGGAAATCGCCATTGGTCTCCTATTGGTAACGAATGGGAAAACGTACCACTTAAAATTAGGTTGCCGGGTAATTTGTTGCATAATTCATTTCAGTAATTTGTTAATAACATTTTGAAATTATTATTATGCACAAGCATATGCTTGATTATTTCAGATTTTGATCCGATAGGGAAGTGTTTGTAATTTTCAATCTGAAACTTAGGCGGCCTCAGACACAACGAAAGGACTACCTTAATATCCGCCCCAAAACTAAATACGCGCGTTATTCATTCGCTCGGTCGTTTCAATAGACACAGTAAAAAAAAGTTTGTACTTTTTACAACAACTTATTGTCCATTAACGTCCACAATTTTTTAATTTGTTAATTTTCCAGTTTTCCGTACTAAATTACAAACTAAAATTGTTACATGGACGCGAAATAAAAGGGCAGCTTTGTAATGTTCAAACCTGCCGAACAAACGAGTTTGTAACTTATTTAACAAAATTATTTTTACGAAACTTCGTATTCCGATTTTACGAAATTATTTTTTATTGTGTATGCTGCCGCTTCGTTTATTTTCCAATTCTTTTCCATGTCGCAAAACGGAGCACGATGTCGTCTATTTGTGTCGTCGTTACAACGGATGTTTCGATTTTTTTAAATTCGCGTTCCTGTTGCCCGTTTCTTTATCCGTTTCTCTTTATTTTCCTCCCGTTTTTTCTCTCCCTTCGAGTCGCTAATTTTTTATTTTATTTTTCCTGAGCGCAATCGAATTCGCGGAAAACATGGCGAAAAGCTTGTCAATTCCGCTCGACACACATATTAATTTTTGTTCATTGTAAAAAATGTCTTTTTCATCCGGATATTTCTCGGTTTAAAAAAAATCTCTGACTCTCTCGGGTTTCGTGGAAAAGAATAACGAGAAGAAAAAAGATTGAAGTCTGGACCGACATAGGAAAACTAAAAAATTCACGAACGCGAAGCAGCAAAAAAAAAAAAAAAGTTGGAAGCGCCGTTGTTAGCGTAAAAAAGATGAAAAAATCGCGAAGTCACGTCATAGACCGAGCTGCCGCAGTTTACGTGGCGCGGCTTACACGCGAGTGTCGCGGGTAATAAAAAAAGCTCCAAAAAATAAAGCCATCGTCGACGAGAGAGGCTGCACCGGGCTTTTAGGTCGCTCGAATATGAAAAGCTGCGACTGACGGTCCGTTCCGTATAGGAGAATGTGCCGTGGATGTTGTTGATGTCACACTTGCCGCCAGCAAAGCACCGAGCCCGCTGTTTGAACGGCCGGTCATGCAGATTCTGCTATTTTACGCTTTGAAAACGATTCCGTGTACATCGCCATATATCGACATCTTTGCCATAAAATCGCGTTTCACTCGATGAAATCGACCGCCGATCAACGGAATTTACTGTTTCCGCAAAACGTAACTTACAAATGTCCAATTTAATTTTATTATTATAATTATTTGTTTTAAGGGAATCCTTGCGAATAGTGATAACTTTGCATAAGTTTTAGAGAAATAAGAGGGAGTTGCAAACACTTCTCGATCGTATAAAAATCTGATAAAAATCAAGCATATTACAGGTGCTGAAAAGATCAATTTTTCATAATAATAATTCCAAAATTATATTAAAAAATGTATGAAAAATGACATTTTTCCACAAATCTCCCGGAAACCAAAGCCTTACTTTGAGTAGCCTTACTCAAAAAATCTAGTTTTAAAAAAAAATCATACAGTCGGAAATATCGATCGGAGGCTCAAATAAAAAAATACGTGCTTTCTCTTCTTCAAAACAGTTTTCTGTAACTCAATGGGGCCACTGGTATCAGTCCCACTTGTACTACCATTTAATATACATTCAATATGTCATTCAGTTTCTTATTCGTTGCATGGTATTTTTATCCCGCTGGCATTCCCATTCGCGAAAAAATAGACTGTATATAATTATGCAATTTTCTACACTGTCTAAATATATAATAAATAAAAAAAGCTGTCATGCTACCGAAAAATGTCTCGTATTATTAATAAATAATTTCGAACCGTAAGGCAAGTGCCATTTTTCGATATAATTTTAAAAAAATGAAGTGTAACAGGGGTGACAACAATTACCCAACCGATCACCTTTACCCCGTTCTCCCCAAAAGTAGGGTTGACGTAGCGGTTGGATGTAGTAGTCTCGCGATGCTCGATGATATCGTCCAAAGTAGCACGAATCGCCAAACCGTCACGCTGCCAAATCCTCGGGGTCGAGCAAAAAGCACGACTGGCAAAGCTTCTCAACGATACCGCGGTGCGGCACGGGGGGATAGGGGGATCTCACCTCGCCGCCGGTGCTTTTGTTTGTTGCAAACAGTGCAGATAGATAGAGAGATGGGATGAGCTTTGGATGCCGAAGCCCATGGTGTGTATCCTCTCTCGCGCTCCTCCGTGATGAAGCTCAACGAACTCTCGCAACCGCTCTCCGACACGGATCCAAAGTAACTTCCGGTGGAAATTCAAGCTCTGGGGTGAGAGTGAGAGAGCGAGAGAGCGAGAGAGCGAGAGAGCGAGAGAGCGAGAGAGCGAGAGAGCGAGAGAGCGGGAGAGCGAGAGAGCGGGAGAGCGAGAGAGCGGGAGAGCGAGAGAGCGGGAGAGCGGGAGAGCGGGAGAGCGGGAGAGCGGGAGAGCGGGAGAGCGGGAGAGCGGGAGAGCGGGAGAGCGGGAGAGCGAGAGAGCGAGAGAGCGAGGCTAAATACACAGCCTGGCATAATAGTTGTTGCTCGCGGACATTTCCCATACGTGAAACTGGCGAAGGATATAATCGTGAAACGCGACAGGACACACGTGCCGAGGATCATAACAACGATGAAAATTATCTTGCAGAGTTTGCCGTTCATGTTGAAACGATTGTCACTCAGTTTTCCGTTGATGATGCGGTTTTTTCTCACTCGCATCACTCCAATGGGAAAGTGGTTGACATTTTTTCAGATTTGAATAGTGCACGTATCATCTAATTGATGATACCTGCAGTTGGTGATGCGTCCAGTTGGTGATGCGTCCAGTTGGTGATGCGTCCAGTTGGTGATGCGTCCAGTTGGTGATGCGTCCAGTTGGTGATGCGTCCAGTTGGTGATGCGTCCAGTTGGTGATGCGTCCAGTTGGTGATGCGTCCAGTTGGTGATGCGTCCAGTTGGTGATGCGTCCAGTTGGTGATGCGTCCAGTTGGTGATGCGTCCAGTTGGTGATGCGTCCAGTTGGTGATGCGTCCAGTTGGTGATGCGTCCAGTTGGTGATGCGTCCAGTTGGTGATGCGTCCAGTTGGTGATGCGTCCAGTTGGTGATGCGTCCAGTTGGTGATGCGTCCAGTTGGTGATGCGTCCAGTTGGTGATGCGTCCAGTTGGTGATGCGTCCAGTTGGTGATGCGTCCAGTTGGTGATGCGTCCAGTTGGTGATGCGTCCAGTTGGTGATGCGTCCAGTTGGTGATGCGTCCAGTTGGTGATGCGTCCAGTTGGTGATGCGTCCAGTTGGTGATGCGTCCAGTTGGTGATGCGTCCAGTTGGTGATGCGTCCAGTTGGTGATGCGTCCAGTTGGTGATGCGTCCAGTTGGTGATGCGTCCAGTTGGTGATGCGTCCAGTTGCTGATACGTCCAGTTGCTGATGCGTCCAGTTGCTGATGCATCCAGTTGCTGATGCGTCCAGTTGGTGATGCGTCCAGTTGGTGATGCGTCCAGTTGGTGGTGCGTCCAGTTGGCGATGCGTCCAGTTGGTGATGCGTCCAGTTGGTGATGCGTCCAGTTGCTGATGCGTCCAGTTGCTGATGCGTCCAGTTGCTGATGCGTCCAGTTGCTGATACGTCCAGTTGCTGATGCGTCCAGTTGCTGATGCGTCCAGTTGCTGATGCATCCAGTTGCTGATGCGTCCAGTTGGTGATGCGTCCAGTTGGTGATGCGTCCAGTTGGTGGTGCGTCCAGTTGGCGATGCGTCCAGTTGGTGATGCGTCCAGTTGGTGATGCGTCCAGTTGCTGATGCGTCCAGTTGCTGATGCGTCCAGTTGCTGATGCGTCCAGTTGCTGATGCGTCCAGTTGCTGATGCGTCCAGTTGCTGATGCGTCCAGTTGCTGATGCGTCCAGTTGCTGATGCGTCCAGTTGCTGATGTGTCCAGTTGCTGATGTGTCCAGTTGCTGATGTGTCCAGTTGCTGATGTGTCCAGTTGCTGATGTGTCCAGTTGCTGATGTGTCCAGTTGCTGATGTGTACAGTTGGTGATGTGTTCAGTTGGTGATGCGTAATTGGGGGCAACTCAATCAAATGGTTTGAGTCATATTTAACAAATCGTAAACAGAAAGTAAACTACCAGCAAGAAATCTCTGAAAAAAAGAGGTAAAGCATGGTGTGCCTCAAGAATCCGTTCTGGGACCACTGTTGTTTATTGTGTATATAAATGATGTTGTCAATAGAATAAAGTATTGTAAATATAATATGTTTGCGGACGACATGATAATACATATAAGTAGTGATAATATAGAAGACATTGAATATAAGATAAATTGTGACTTGATGAATTTAGCGGAGTGGTTGAAGGGCAATGCATTGAAATTGAATATAAATAAAACTAAATTTATGTTAATATGGGACCCAAGGAAAGATGTAGCGATAAACGGATGTAATATACACGTAGAAAATACATATATAGATAAGATACACAAAACAAAATATCTAGGGGTAATTATTGACGAAAACTTAACATTTAACGATCACGCGCAATATGTAGTGAAAAAAGTTGCAAAGACAATAAATTGGCTGTACAGAATAAATAAATGCATATCGGCATACACAAGAGTGACAATATACAAAACAATAATAGCGCCACATTTCGAATACTGCAGTAGCTTAATGATTAACTTAAGTGAGTATAATATGCGAATGTTACAAAAAAGCCAGAACAGAGGTATGAGAGCAGTGCTGAGGTGCAATATATATACGGCTATTAAAGACATGCTTGATGCATTGTGTTTTATGAGTGTTCATCAAAGAATGTTTTATAATGTTTGTAAAATGGTGCACGCGATGGTTAGAGGAGAAGGTTCGGAGTACCTAAATAGAGAAATTAAAAAAGTGAACGATAGACATCAGTACAATACAAGAAACAAGAACGACCTAGATGTAAGATACTGCAGGACTCGCACCACAGAGAAATCGCTGACTTACAGAGGATTCCAAATGTACAACCAGCTACCGAAGTCAATTAAGGAAGAAAGAAGTAGTAGTAGCTTTAAAAGAAGACTGAGCGAGCATGTTAAAAATAATGTAGCAATTATGTGAAAACTGTACATGTAAATAGCCTATGGCTAAATAAACGATCAATCAATCTCTGTCTCTCTGTCTCCCTGTCTCTCTGTCTCTCTGTCTCTCTGTCTCTCTGTCTCTCTGTCTCTCTGTCTCTCTGTCTCTCTGTCTCTCTGTCTCTCTGTCTCTCTGTCTCTCTGTCTCTCTGTCTCTCTGTCTCTCTGTCTCTCTGTCTCTCTGTCTCTCTGTCTCTCTGTCTCTCTGTCTCTCTGTCTCTCTGTCTCTCTGTCTCTCTGTCTCTCTGTCTCTCTGTCTCTCTGTCTCTCTGTCTCTCTGTCTCTCTGTCTCTCTGTCTCTCTGTCTCTCTGTCTCTCTGTCTCTCTGTCTCTCTGTCTCTCTGTCTCTCTGTCTCTCTGTCTCTCTGTCTCTCTGTCTCTCTGTCTCTCTGTCTCTCTGTCTCTCTGTCTCTCTGTCTCTCTGTCTCTCTGTCTCTCGTGTTCACACAACAAGGTGGCTGCTGTCAGGCCTTGAGCAATTTTAAATGTAAATTAAAGTATTGGCCCGGCCGAGGTTCTGGCGTCTGGGATAGGGTAAAAGAGCGACGAGGCACCACCAACGCCTCTCTAGCATTTACATATTAAGTGGCCACGACCCAATAACACCCCTCGTACCATCCATGAGATTCCCTACCGTTCCGGTCTCCCACACCGACCAACCACCCCTCCCCCCACCCGGAGTCCGACCAGGAATTTCCCGAACGCCCCTCCGATCGACTCGAGGGCTCTGGCCCATGCCATTCGCCTCCACCCATAGATCGATCTACTCTTCGCGCAACCCCTTCGCAGGGACCAATATGGAAAATAAGGGTAGAATTTAACGCACAGCTGGCTCACAACCGGAGAGGCGGAGATTCAACGAAGATTCGATAAGAACCCGTTGGCAAATTAGTCGTGATTAATTTGCAGCTTCTCTTCGAGAAAGGGTAGAGAAAAATTATTGCGATAAATCTATCGGAATTACTCCCGGAATTGAATTCCTTGAATTACCGAAGGCTGAGGAACTATTTCAATGAACGGGATGTGTCTCTCTACGAGAAACACGGTTTTTAAATTTTTACCCGAAAACTCATATGAGGCAATCTTTGTCAACTTCCCGAGAAGAACTTATGATAGCCGCGGAAATAAATAACTTCGTTGAAAGAACCTCTATTTAAAAACAAATTTTCCAACGATGTGAGTCAAATTTACTAACTACGGGCACCCCTTCATTATCTACCCCTTTCATTTATCGAAATAATAGTCGAGTGTATTCGAGTCTATATGAATTAAATTTTTTATTTCTTTTTGCTTCCTCATAGAGGAAGCTATGTTTTCGTGAAAAAAAAAATTTTCGAGATTTTAATGTCAGCGTACTAGAAATGGTCGAAAACGTCGAGAAAAGTGATTTTTAGCTGCCGTCCGGATGTATGTGTGTGTGTATGTGTGTGACAGCGTGCATCGCTTAGAACGGCTACAACTCGGAAACGGCTTGGGATAGCGGGTTCAAATTTTGTACACTAGTAGAGTAGTCACGTCTCCTCCTTCGATATAATTTTCATAAAAATTGCCACCCGTTTCGGAATTTTACGGGAATTCGAAATTTTTGAAAAAAGTCTGTGGTAGCTCTAACTTTCGTAAATTTTGAGCTATCGTCCTAAAAATGCATATAAATACAATACTATGAACAAAGACCTTTGGTATTGAATTTGGCCAAAATCTACCGAAGGGATCAGATTTTATGGAATTTTGATTTTTTTGAAAAATTACTAAAAATCGTCTAATTCGAGTAAACATGGAGGTATCGAGCTTAAATTTGCCACAGGAATGGACTGACACTGTACAATGTTTCGTATTAAATTTGGCAAAAATTGATCTAACCGTTTGAATTTTATGGGATTTTGAAAATTTTGAATTATTCAATTTTTTTGTCAGAAGTTTCTGAATCAAACATCGCGCAAAGAGTAGAATGAGTTATAGTTTCGTAATCAGCGCTGAAGATTAGATTAAAAATTGCCTTAAAACTTTTTTTTGTGTTTTAATTATAGCTTCCTCTATGAGGAAGCCAAAATGGCACGACGGAATTATCATAGAGGAAGTTATGAGGAAAACCGTAAAACATGAGGAAGTAATTGTGCAGATCACTTTGCACGCTTTTTTTTACTGCGTAAGAATTTCTGGTAACACTTTGAAAATGTTTGGTCAGTCTTCGTACCAGACCAAATACCGTGTGAAATTGGGACCAGAATCAACGGTGTATTTTTTGAGAAAAAAATTATTTTAATACATATATATATATATATTTTTACGAAAACGGACTTTCCCGTATCGGGAAAATTATGATTCTAACATCATTCGAAAGGTGATGAAAAATTATAAAATTAAAGCTCCTAAGAATTTTTTGAGCGACTAATATTTTCTGAGATATACTGATATTAAAAAAAACGTAAATCCTGAACGGTGCACTTTAAAAATAAAGAAATAAAAACCCAGTAGCCGCTCTCAAGTAGTATTACAAACTGGCGAATTTTAAAAAACATCCGAGAGGTCTACCCAAAAACGTGGCCCGGTTGACAAAAAAAACCTCATATATGCGTTACATACGCTCGGCAGCAAGGTGGAAATATTGAAAAAAAACATTTTTTTCGGGAGAACATTTCGATTTCATCGAACAACAATAACACAACGATAGTCAGCGTGCGGCCTCGAGTTTCTGGGTTGCTTTCGCTGCCTCGTTGCTTCGATCTCGCCGCCCAACGCATCCAATGGTTATTTCATCCTACCGTCCTGAGTTCATGGTATTTTTTGCCTGCGTTTCGACAATTTTTTCCTCTTTTTTTATTTTTATTTTTATTTTTTTATCTCAACATCCTTGAGAGGTCCGCCTTTCAGACGGCTAATGGACTCTATCCTGCTATTCTCGGCCCTCGGACGCTTCGCTACTACCCGGAGACGACCGCGTTAATCCAACAGCCGCCTTTCTCTTCCTGTACTCTCCTTTAGTGCTTACTACCGGCTTAATGCCATTGAAAAAAAAAAGAAAATTCTTCATCCTCCTATTCGCCTGATGTATTTTCAAGATATTATTGTGTCGACGAATCGATCAGCTTCAGTGATTTCCTGCTTACTACCCTTAAGGGGGTGCCAGAGTTCAATGGACCCAAACAAATATTGGGTCTTGTTGCGGGTTTGCTTTGACGCTCCGGGCGGAACTTGCGTTTGATTAATGCAAATTTTGCCGCGACACGAAGCAAGGATTGTCGAAGGAGAGGCAGAATCGAACCGGCGGTTCAATGCTGCATGGTGCCAGGGTCGACGATCGGTCGACGATAGGTCATTCCGCTCGAGAATTACTCGTATCAACCCTTTCATTCCAAGGCAAATGTCCCTGTACCCGAACATTCTCCCTCTACCGACCATTTCGGCGTAGAACGTCAGATACGAGGCTGCTAATCCATAAAAACGGTTATTAGTGGTCTAGAAATGTTCCGGAATTTGTGTAGTGTGAAAGGATTGTAATGTGCAGAGTAAGTGTAATAATGAGTACATAATATTATCGCTTTTCTTACCGCACGTCACCACCCGAGCGGTTTCTTAGAAGTGAGCTTAAGGATTGTCAATAGCGTAAATAATAAATATTATGAAAAAAATCCGTTTTGCTTCCTCATAGAAGAAGCTTTGCGAATAATGGAATATTATGAGAAAGCGATATGAAAATTTGAATTTTCAACTTTATTGAAAATTATTATGTTAAAATAACGTCGCTCTTCACTTGTTCGGAACTGTGCTTGGCGTGGAAAAATACATGGAATTATGCGCTCCCGATTTTTTTTTTATTATCCTCAGTTGCTCGATGGTTTTTACAGAGGACGATAACGCAGCGCGCTTGTGGTGGAATACCAACCAACTCTAGAGTTCCGGTTAGTGTTTTGTGTAAGTGGATTTTTTGTGGTTGTCAGAACCATTAAATTTAAGTTATTATTATGTAATTTGGATGTATTTAATCGTCATGTTAGTAATTAACAATTTTTTATAATTCTATAATTTTATAATTTTTGATAATAATTGGTAATATGGAAATATTACCAATTTTCTGTTTCTCCTCATTTTCATATGTCCAAAAAAATAGAATTTTTAACGGAATACAATGGAACTATTTTTCCCTAATAGCCTAGTGTGTCCGCTGTAAAATGACGTTTCAAATTTGAAAATCGGGATATTTTTAAAAAAATGCAATTTTTGACAATTTTCGTTACGTGCGGGCCTTAAGTGTGATTTCAACCCCCTAAACTTAAAAAAAAATTCTGTACGCCATTCTCTTCCTTACTAAAAAATGAAGAGATTCATGTGCGGCAAACCCGATTTACTGTCCGTGTACGTAGAAGAAACGCGGGAGGCAGATGAGTTAGAAGGTAGATATAAAATTACATACGAGTATTTCTAGGATTATTATTACATCGAGAAAATAATTACTATACAGCCTGTAAGTCGTGATTTTGCTAGAGTAAAAATGTATCTATTCTAACTGCAGTTGAAGAAAACTTCATGATGCCGCATACTGAAAAAAAAAATATCCATATGCGTCAAATTAGTGTAACAGATTCATTTCGTGTCTTCTTGTCTGTTTAAAATACAATTAATGTAGAATCCGTGATTTATGAATTTATTCCGAAGTCAAATTTATTCATTTTCTCCGCAATTGTATCAAAGTCCATGTTGCCCTATTTCTTTCTTTTGTGGATGCGCCAAATGCTTGTAGCGGATTTTCCGCGTGTCGCTCAGTTGGATTTTTTTTCCCGACTCTCGCATATTTCGTCTATGAGAAAGCAATAAATAAACGCAATGATAAAAAAAATCGTACGAAAATGCGAAAGGAAAGCGACACGTCGAACGTTTTGCCACTCCCATGAATCTTAGATCTCGACGGCAGAGCCCCGCCGAGTTTTGGTTGATCCTTGGGATTTCGCGGATATGGAAAATACCTCTGTACCGGTATCGGGCTTGGCTCTTCTTCGCGCTACAGCTATACAGGAGAAAGTCCGGATTACAGGTATTTCCACGGACACGGTGAATTTCCTTTCAGATCTTCGTGTCCTCCGTCGATGCGCTCCGACGTCGATTCGAAAAATCTCTTTACTAGCTTCTTCTCCACCCCCTCCCCCTCCCGACCCCGTGCAACACATACTGTGCGACGCAGATTTTGCCTTTGTAAAATATTTCACCCAAGATGCGGACAAAAGTTTCATTTTTTTACATCTTGGATGTAAAATTTTCAATGCATTGTCGCCGATGGAAAGAAATAATCGATACGAGTGCTATTCTGAAATTCTGAAATCGAAAATGAACGTAATCCAGCGGTAAAATTAATTAATTAATTTTCACTTTCAATTCACGATGAAGCATAGACATCTTTATTCTTAAATTATTATTTTTCTCATGTTTTTTTCTGATTTTTTTAAACGATTATTTTACCTCTTGCTTGATATTTGACATTTGACTTTATATTTGACTATTTGATATTTGACTGGACTTTACACCTAAACGTATGTGGGATTTGTGTTGAGGACAAAAAAATGAATGAAAGCATGTGGTCGCGAAGATCTTTTTTAACTCGATAAACCATTGCGAAGGTTCCGAAGATAATTGGCAGCGAATGACAGCAGCTACGTGCAGAGTTCCTCTTAGGGTGCGTCTTTGCCATGGTTCCCGCTTCACTGCGCGCCAATTGGCGAATCTCCGAATCCACCGGTCAAACCGAACAATGAAAGGGCTACAAAAGCTACGACAAAGGCCCAGTGTTATTCCTGTCAATTGGCACACGCAGGTGGAAGCGAAAAAACCGTTTGTTGTCAATTATTGATAGCCTGCTTAACTTTCGGTCCAAATGGATGGTGTATTCGTGTTCAGAACAAATATGTTTACGGAAACATGTGATCGCAAAGATCTTTTTTAACTCGATAAACCATTGCGAAGGTTCCGAAGATAATTGGCAGCGAATGACAGCAGCTACGTGCAGAGTTCCTCTTAGGGTGCGTCTTTGTCATGGTTCTCGCTTGACTGCGCGCCAATTGGCGAATCTCCGAACCCACCGGTCAACCGAACAATGACGGTGCTATAAAGGCTACGACAAACTCCCACTGGCATTCCTGTCCATTGGCATATGTAGGCGGAAGGTGTTCTCACTGGTACATTGCTTTCCAAATTTGATTGTCTTGGTGCGAATGCCCTTCCCGACGTTAAGTCGACGGTTCAACTCTGCTCGCCAGAGTTGAGCGTCCGACGGGCTCAGCTGTCGGACGATTCAATATTAAAATACTTGAGCATATTCTTGGGAGGGGGATGAGACGTCGTGACGTTCCGCACCCAAAAGGCTCTCTCTCTCTCTCTCTCTCTCCCCCCCTCTCCCTCTCTCTCCCTCTCTCTCTATGGGCTTTCTTAAAAGCGTCACAGCTTTCAACGCATTCCAAACCCTCCCACTTCCGTCCTACTCAACCCCCATATAGTACATATATATCCCTCGATTCCTTAGGTTATTCCGGGAATTCGCACGCCTCTCGCGTTCATCGAAGCCTCCCTTATACATCCTGCCTCGAATGGACGATACTATGGGCATTCAAGAACCTTTGTCCGAAATCTTGAATTCTTTGTATTTTAAACTCTCCTCGCAAGCGAAAGAATTTTTGGAATTAAGGACGATGTAACAACAACGGGGGACTTTGACGTTTCGCAGTCAAAGGGATAACAGAGTCGCGCGCTGTCGGCGAATGCTGACCATCCAAAGGGGAACCTTAAGTTCACGGTTGTAAAGTCTTGTCTTTGGACTCGATAAACAATCTTGAACGCGTATAAACTTTGAGATGCCGATCAGCAAATATTACAGCTATTATTATTTTTACAATATTATAATAATATATTATAATATTATAATTATTTTATATGGGAGAAATATGTAGAAATTCACAAAATTCAAAATGAATTTTAAAAAAGTCGAAAATTGAAATTTTCATATGGCCTTCTTATAATGTTTCTTTATTTGCGAAGCTTCTTCTATGAGGAAGCATTTTCTGTATTGTTGGCTTCCTCATAGAGGAAGCTTCGCAAATAAAGGAAAATTATGAGAAGGCCATATGAAAATTTCAATTTGCAGCTTTTATGAGAAAGCCACATGAAAATTTCAATTTTCAACTTTTATGAGGAAGCCATATGAAAATTTCAATTTTCGACTTTTATGAGGAAGCCATATGAAAATTTCAATTTTCAACTTTTATGAGGAAGCCATATGAAAATTTCAACTTTCAACTTTATGAGGAAGCCATATGAAAATTCCAATTTTCAACTTTTATGAGGAAGCGATATGAAAAATTTAATTTTTAACTTGTTTTAACGTCAACGTCGTGTTTGCCTTTTATGCAAAACGACTGGCCGATTCAGGGTCAGCGCGAAAAAATACACCGATGTCTTAGCTTTGTTAGATCCGTGCACCTACTTCAATTAACGAAAATACAGGGTTTTGGAAAATATATATTTTTTAAATTATTGAGTCAATTATCCAATATTCACCGTTTTGTTGCCACGTCTAATGTATTTATCCCCCACCGATGACGAGTCTCCGAATTATTTTACTCCTAGGGCGACACTTGATACATAAACTCGTGTCGGACAAAAAAAACAACTTGTCAAAAAAATTCAAAAATTTCAAAATCCTATGAAATTTTAACGTTTTGATCCATCTTCGACAAATTTAATACCAAACATTGTACAGTATTAGACCGTTCCCGTGTCAAATTTAAGATCGATACCTCCAAGTTTACTCAAATTAGACAATTTTTAGTAATTTTTCAAAAAAAACTCAAAAAAACTGAAAATCCCATATAATCTTACCACTTCGATGGATTTTGACCAAATTCAATACCAAAGGTCTTTGATCAAAATAGTATATTTATGTGCAGTTTTAAGACAATAGCTCCAAATTTACGCAAGTTACAGCTACCACAGAGAATTTCAAAAAAATTGAAAATCGTATAAAATCTCCAATTGGGCCTCAATGTTCACGAAAATAGCACTGAACGAAGCGATGTGATCGCTCTACTAGTGTACCAAATTTCAACTCGCTGTCTCAAGCCATTTCCGAGTTATAGTCATTTTAAACGATGCAACTCTGTCACATACATACACACATACACACACACATACATCCATCCGGACGCCAGCTAAAAATCATATTTCTCGACGTTTTAGATTATTTTAAGTATTTTGACATTAAAATCTCAATTTTTTTTTTTACGAAAACAAAGCTTCCTCTATGAGGAAGCAAAATCCGAAAAAATTCGCACGTATTCAGAAAAATGAACGAATCATTTTCATTTTTAAAAATGATTCGTTCATGGTGGAAAAAAAATCGTGAGCGCATAATTCCATGTATTTTTTCGCGCCGAACACAAATCCGACAAAGTGAAGAGCGACGTTATTTTAACATAATAATTTTCAATTAAGTTGAAAATTGAAATTTTTATATGGCTGCCTCATAGAAGATGAAAATTGAAATTTTATAGCGCTTTCTCATAGTGTTCCATTATTCGCAAAAGCTTCCTCTATGAGGAAGCCAAAAAAATATAGAAAAGGCTTTCTCATAGAAGAAGCTTTGCGAAAAATGGGACATTATGAAAAAGCAATATGAAAATAAAAATTTTCAACTTTTAAGAGAATGCCATATGAAAATTTCAATTTTGTTTTTTCAACGCTGATTACTAAAACGCGCAAGAGCATTTTTCGGCTTTTTAAATTTATGATTAAAAAAGATTTCATAAATATATTTTAAAAAATATCCGGACGCGAGCGGTGAAAGGTAGATAGAAGTATTAATTACGCATTGTTCAAGTCCATTGTAGTCACGTTTCAATAGCAGCCTAGGCTACATCAGATATTTCACGGATCGATTATGCCGGACTCGACTTTGTGCCGTAAATGAGATATATTCATCATAAATATGAAACACAGACAAAGGAGCGAGACAATGAAATTCATTATATACATATATATACTTTTTTCTTTTTTTTCTTTTTATTCTTCCATTTTTCATCCTCGCCAGTGTTATTTCGCGAACTATATATGCAGGAGAAATAACACAGTGGAGAGGCGATGGTTGGTTTTGTGTGCGAAAAAAAGAATTAAAAATTATAAACGCAACGCGTCAAACCGAACAGCGGCATATTTCTCATTCTGCATGCATGCCGTTGTCTCGCACCGCGTAATAAACGCATTGCATGCCCACTATTTTCACCAGTAAAGAAGAAAAGCCATGATGCTCAGCACGAGAGTCTAATAAAATTAAATATAATATCGATGAATTTTCAACGAAATAAAATACCCGTAAAGAAATAACGCAGAAAGAAACTGAACTAGTATTTTTTTTTCTTATGATATAAAAAATCGTACATGATCGATTGTTCGTAAAGATGTTGCGATTATGTGTCAAAAATTCCCAGGTTCGAATACAACAAAAATTGTAAGAGTTCCAATAATTTTAATTTTATGCATTTTGCTTCCTCATAGAGGAAGCTTTGTTATGGTGAAAAAAATCGAGATTTTAATGAAAAAGTGTTCAAAATCTCTTTTTTTTCGCACACAGCATGTGTGGTTAATAGTCGATGTTTCTTCAAAATTTTATTAAAAAATATTCAATTGTTTTTTTTTGTACGCCGTTTTTAAGGGAATACGACACAGAATTGCCGTTTCTTAATGGTGGGGGGGTGGTGGGGACCAATTTGCTAGCAATGATTGAATCCTAGGTATCTATTCATATACAGGTTCGAAGTCCCTTCAACTCGTAATAGGGTAAAAGTGGGGAATATGGCCCGGTCCATATATCATTGATTCACGTGTTAATCCAGGTGGGCCATATTCACCACTTTTACCCTAACTTCGAAAATATATGATTTTATTTTTTTAATGCGTCCCTAATAATGTTGTAATGTTATCTTAGAACAAAAATTCTAATACAGTAGTCTCGAAGTATATATAAAAAAAAAGAAATGTTGCTTCGCACGCGGCACCATATGCAGCTCCTGCTAATTGACACAATTTTAAGCTCATATATCTCGGCATCCATGTGGGGAAAAAATTATTAGAAATTCTTATAAAAAACCTTATTTATTGCTTTATAACACTTGTGATTTTTAGTTCCAAAAGTAGAAAAGTCAATTCCTTGTAGTGAGACTTATCGGATCTTTTTTTTTATTTCAGTGATCTTCCGACCAACTCGATCGGAACGATCGAACGGAAAATTATGGCGAGCTGTCGGGACGGAATTCTGTAGAAAAAATTATGGCTCGTCGAAAGGAGAGAGGCGGGAAAGTATTCGGGGAATCCCCCCGTCGGATAATGGCACTCAGGCTGTTAAGCTCGGTACTACATAGAATAGTCGGTTTAACGTTCGAGCCGACGTATTAATTTTAAGACTGAACAGTCTTATCATCGTTGACTCTCCGCTCCTCGACTCGCTTTCTCACCTCGTTTTCTCATGCACCTGGACCGACAACCTTTGATCCTTCCGGAGACTGCGCAGTTAAAAAAGATGTTATCAGTTTCTTGTTATCAGATCTTGTTAAGAAAATGTTTTAGCCGAAACTCTAAGGATCCTTCCTTCTAACCTCTTGCCCCGAAGTTTGTCGAAAATCTTCGAGGATGACAAAAACATGGCTTCCAAAAAAAAAATTTACTTCGCTCGAAATTTCAGTAATTTCTGAATCGACCAATAATTGAAGAAAAGAAAATTTAAAATATTAAAAGTGTTTGGAAAATTGCTTTTGCATAATAATAATTATTATAATGAATGGTTATGCATTTTTATAAAACCGAAATCGGCAATTTCGATAAAATAAGAACATTCTATAATAATAATAACACATATGCATCGGCAGGTCGACGGTTCGATTCCCGGTTTCGTAGTATCGCCGAGAATAAAAATATGGGCGGGACGAAGCTCCAGATATATACATCGGTCACTCGCACGTAGTAACTCTAAGTGTGAGTGTCGGATGTATATACCTGTACCCCATGTTTACATTCTCGGTGAAACGCGACGAAGCTCCGATGCCAGGAATCGAATCCGAGACCGGCTGTATCGGCATAGGTTTTCCGCAGTTTACGTATGCCCATGGCAGAAATGTCATGGCAAATGCGATACAGAGGGGGACGTCGGATGCGGCCGCAAGGGGGGACTGACTACTGACCCGGACCGACCCTGTATAGGCGCAGATGCCTGAGAACGGGGGAAAATGCAAATAAAAAAAACACATATCAAGAAATAATTGATATGTGTTCAGCATAAAAAAGACAAGAAATAAAAGAACGTCTTAAAGAAAAGTGGTCTAGGTATTCGTTAAAGAAATGTTTAATTTTCACGATTCGCCGATATCTTTACGGCTTTTTTCATCGAATTTTCATCCCTGTTTTTTAAATCTATAAAACTATCATCCAATGTCTACCGAACCGCTGTCATGAATTCTGCGTATCGAACTCATTTTTTTTACACATTTCCATTAATAATAATAATAATAATAATAATAATAATAATAATAATAATAATAATAATAATAATAATAATAATAATAATAATAATAATAATAATAATAATAATAATAATAATAATAATAATAATAATGTTTATTTTTTTAAATAAGTAGGTGAACTTGTACATGGAAGAGCTTGGATCTAATAGGACACTGGATAGAGGATAGTTCCGGTCCAGACTCCCATGGGATGGTATACGGGAAAAGGTTTTTCCTTTTCCACCATATTCTTGAAATCCTCAATTTTTCCGTACATCCCCTTACAGAGAGAGAGAGAGAGAGAGAGAGAGAGAGAGCGAGCGAGAAATTCACCCCATTTCATTTCTCCTTCCCCCCCCCCCCTCGCCAGACGCGCTTCCTTCGCACTTTCCGGCGTCCTTTGCCGTTCTCTCTCTTTCCCACGCTCTGACACACATTACCTTTCTATTTTCCATTCACACTGGCCTATTCGGGGATGGTTTTTTTTATCCGTTTACTTTTTTTCTCTCGCACAAGTCCCATTTTTTTCCTCTTCGCGCAGTGAGCTCAGGAATTTTAGAAGCGACATATCGTTTAGGAAGAATCTTCGGCCAAAGAAAGAGCGATCTTATCGATGAAACGTAAAAAAAAAAACGTCTCGATGCTATTATAAGGACGGGGGTTTGAGAGGTGGTTTGGAGAGGCCGGAAAGTATCCGACTCGGCCGGGGGATGATTTGCTCGGTGACGAAAGTATAACGACTTTTTCCGCCCCCGCGGATAATTATGCTTCGATCGCGAGCGACTTTTTTTCCGCGTCCGTCCCCTTACTTTTTTCGCACCGTTACTCGGACTTTAGGCAGGGCGCCCTCAAATTTACGGAGCTCAATCGTACATGAACAGGCTAGCACATTCACGAACCTTTCACTACAATTTGTTCACAATTATATGCACGACCATTCGACCCTTCACTATTAGAAATGTAGGGCAACGTTTCGAACAGGCTTTCAAAATGGGTCGAATTTTTATGTACTCCGAATTTCTCCTACACGCACAGAACCACCATTTTTTTGAGCCTTACACAAAAACTGTGTTACTTTCCACAAACGTGCACCAGCGTTTAAAGTTATTCGCTGTATTACATAATATAAGCTATCGAATGTTTGATTTCCATTACATAAGCTATCGAATGTTTGATTTATAATAGCAAACCGGCGCGTCAACACATATACAAACGTTACACAACAGTTTGCCCACATTTGTATACATCTATGTTTCACCGCATTCGTAAATATACAGAGATTTTTCCACCATACTTTAATGTGTACGTTGGCTTTTCCCTGCCTTCAATCACGATCTTTATTTTAGTTTATTTCATGTTACTATTGTTGGCATTTTATGTTCATCTTTATTTTTCATTTCTTTGTTATTGCTAGGGTAAAAGTGGGGAATATGGCCCGGTCCATATATCATTGATTTACGTGTTAATCGAGGTGGGCCATATTCACCACTTTTACCCTATCTGTTATTTTATATTCGTCGTTTTGCATGGCCTCTATCATCACGGATATTATGCTTATTATGTTTATTATTTTTTTATTATGTTCATTATGTTTATGCTTATTATGTTGTAGGTATGTGCCTAGCGGAGCCCTGGTCCTAACGTACAATAAATGATTTCATTCATTCAATCCCGATTGGAAATTTTCGAGCAGAGTCCTGATGGGGCCTTATCAGGCCTCCTTAGGACCCTATCAGGGCCCGATTCTACTTGGGTTCATTCAATCGTACACCGTTCAATTGTACACTCGTTCATTCTTACGGAAATAAATCGCACACCGCAAAAAATGTCACATAAGTTCACAACTTCGTCCAAGTGTACACCGAACGTGTATATTGGAGGTGTACGATTTATTTCCGTAAGAATGAACGAGTGTACGATTGAACAGTCTACGATTGAAGGCGCCTCTTCCCTGCACCTCATTCCCGATACATAATCCAGATGAACATTTTTCTAAGTTTACACAAAAATGGTATCGCCTTGAGCAAACGTAGGGGAGACCGGGGCAAAATGGCACAGCGGGGCAAAACGCAATTTCCCAATAACTTTTGGATGGTGGCGTTGGTGGTCCGTGGGACAAAACGGGATTGGAAATCCGGATGCGTCGTTGGGACAAAATGGGGCATCCAAAAATTATTGGAAAATTGGGTTTTGCGATCAGTGTCCCGTTTTACCCCACTGTCCCATTTTGCCCCGCTCTCCCCTATACCGGCTTTTTAGTCAAATGTTAAATCGTACGTGCGTGGACTTATTCACGCGATTTCTATAACATTTTCGGGTGACCGACACTGAGGAAGTATATATATTTTTTTAAGGGAATTTCTAAGTTTTTTTTGTATTTTTTTTTTTTTTTATCGCGACATTATCGGATTTTTTTTGTGTTCGATAGCTTTAGCAAAAAAGATCTTTGTACGTACCAGCTTCTTACGGAAAAACGGGTGACCGCGACTATGAGGACGTCTGGGTAGCAGAGTGAGAACATTACCCAACGGATATTAGGCTTTTGAGACTACCTAAGGAGGAAAGCTAACAATTCCAGTAGGAGAATAAGGGTGGAAGAAACACGCGAGGAAACTATATGATACGATGTAGACAGTGGCCGAGCACATTCAACGTGGCACTTTGCCACATTAACTTTTATGCCGCTGCTGTGTGTGACTTTACCAGCGCTCCCAGTGCTACCTATAATACATTTATCTACCGCACGGAGCTCGGAGGAGACAACTAAATAATTAGTGTTTTTTTTCATTCTCACGTACAAACGAACTTTATAAAATAAACTGGAGAAAAAGAAAGGAATTATTAGATTCTATTTTAAAAAAGTGGTCAAGAAACATTTTTTTAATATAATTACAAGCATTTTTTTCTATAAACTTTCGTGCCAACGGACAAAACTTGCACGAACAAGTGTCAACATTTTGTAATTAAAACAAAGTAAATAAATAAATAGTAGTAGCAAAAGAGCTTTATTGCCAATATTTGCAGTGAAAAAATAATATCATTGATTCAAATGAAATTTGCTTGCGGGCTGCCAAAGAAAATTAAAGTTGTTTCGATTCCACTTTCTATTCGTAAAATTTCATACCGGATTGAAACGAAAACATGTCACCTTGACAGTTTTGCCGTCATTGTTTCAATATCATATGGAATTGTAAGAATTGGAAGTAGAATTGAAACAAAATTTTTTTTCTTTGGCAGCCCGCAAGCGAATTCTTTATTCAGTGTACAAAATCTTCTCATACTAAATTTTATACCGAAACTTTACATCTTGGCAAAGGACCATCGACCTGGGTCCTTCAGCCCGTAAATAAATAATAAAACGATAATAGTAAGAAATAAATTAAAAAACAGGATAGTGTTGAAAAAAGATTGTAAGCCATTTTTTTTATTTCGAAGTGATAATTCCAACGGATAAGACTTGAATCAACGAGTATTGACAGTCGAAAAAAATCATGGCGGTCCGCAACGAAGTCGAGGCGAAACGGCGTTGAAGGAACGTTATCTACAGCCTGGAATGTCACATGGCTCCTATTTTCTTCTCGTTCAACCGTTACTCACATGCCCGAGACAGAAAAAAATCACCAGGGATACGGCAATATGGACGAGGTTAATGGACGCACGGGCGAAGGTAGAGGGTGAAAATTATTTGCAGGAATGTTCGGTACAATCGTTTATAGCGTTGCCAGATACGGCCGCTTAACAACCCCTCGTACGTCAGGTAGCGCGTGTACAGAGTACACGCACGAGTCGTGTGAGACCTCCCCACCCCCTTCCTCTCTCCGCTAACACGAGAATCCTAATTGAATTTTATTAAATTGGTCCCCCACGTCACGGACCGGTAGATTTCACGTTAGAAAGAGCGGGGGGAGGGGGGGGTAGAGCAAATGAACTCGTTCAAAGCCTTTTTGCCCCTTGAATACGTATCCAGAACATCGCAAATCGATCCCGTAAAGGGATCGTCGATAGCTCCGGATTAGTTTTGTTTATTTCATTAAGTCATCATGTAAGAGAGAATCCGATCGGATAAAAATCTGAAAAGATCAAGCCTATGGAAGGTGCCCTAGCAAGATGACGGACCACAAACGGACTGAAAAACGGACACGTTCGTTGGGGAACGAAACGGACCGTAAAAAACGACAAAACGGACTGTAAATTTTTGGTGGCATTTGGTCTTTTTTCCGAACATTTTTTTTCAAAAAATGTTCTTTGGTCCATTTTCGGTTCCCGCAACCGAAAAAGGACCAATCCAAAAAGTACGGTGCGTTTTACCGTTTTTGGGGTCCGTTTCGTTCCCCAACGGACGGGTCCGTTTTTCGGTCTGTTTTTTTTTTTAGCTTTTTCCCTAAGAGCAGCCATCCGTCAACTTGCTAGGCTGCTAAAAAGATTGTTTTTGCATGATAATAATTTGCATTTGGCATTTGGTCTTTTTTCCGAACATTTTTTTTCAAAAAATGTTCTTTGGTCCATTTTCGGTTCCCGCAACCGAAAAAGGACCAATCCAAAAAGTACGGTGCGTTTTACCGTTTTTGCGGTCCGTTTCGTTCCCCAACGGACGGGTCCGTTTTTCGGTCTGTTTTGTTTAGCTTTTTCTCTAAGAGCAGCCATCCGTCAACTTGCTAGGCTGCTAAAAAGATTGTTTTTGCATGATAATAATTTCAAAATGTTATCAACAAATTACTGAAATACAAAATTACGCAACAAATTACCCGGCAGCTCCAACGAACTCGTACTATTATCGTTGTTATAGATTTCTCACTAAATAAACTTCATTGGATTGCAGGAAAATTGTTAGCAATCCGTAATTCCATGTTTGTGGGAAGTCGGAAAATATTTAACCTCGCTGTGGTCTCGGCATTTTTTACGTACATCTATAGATCTAATGACGATGGCCAAATTAGTGAATCCGATTTAGTTTGTGTCTTAAAAAAAGTTGAACATGTAAATCGACTAAGGTCCTCGAATTGTTCAGCTGGTCCATTTTGCCCCGTTGTGTCCCACCATCTCCTATCGACATCGTTTTAAATACTTCCAGTTCGAGCAAACTCACACTATTATCTTTGTTATAGATTTCTCACTAAATAAACTTCATTGGATTCCAGGAAAATTGTTAGAAATCCGTAATTCCATGTTTGTGGGAAGTCGGAAAATATTTAATCTCGCGGTGGTCTCGACATTTTTTACGTAAATCTATAGATCTAATGGCGATGACCACATTAGTGGATCCGATTTATTTTGTGTCTTAAAAGAAGTAGAACATGTAAATCGACAAAAGTCCACGAATTATTTAGCTGGTCCATTTTGCCCCATTGTGTCCCACCATCTCCTATCGACATCGTTTTAAATACTTCCAGTTCGAGCGAACTCATACTATTATCTTTATTATAGATTCCTCACTGAATAACCTTCATTGGATTGCAGGAAAATTGTTAGAAATCCGTAATTCCATGTTTGTGGGAAGTCGGAAAATATTTAACCTCGCGGTGGTCTCGGGGTCTGCGTATGCAAACATAACCCTGGGGAAACCGGTGTACGGAAAATACCACGGTTAGAGGGTTTCGCGAATTAAGCCGAAACTTTGACGTTAATGTAATTGCTCGCGTAATTAAGGTATTTGATACTCCGGCGAAACTAACCGCATTTCCGCTAAAGCAGCGTCACTGAACAGCCTCCCCCCCCTCTCTCTCTTTTTCTCTCTCACTCTTTCTCTCTTTTCTTTCTTATTACTTATTTTCAAGTATTTTTATGCGCTGAACACGAATCAGACAGCTGTTTTCTCTTAATTTTAAGCACGATATTCGTTATTTGTATGAAAAAGGTTTATCGAGTTTTTAATACTATTAATAAATGATAATTAATAAATGATAACGGTCGATATTGAAATTTTCATATCGCTTCAACTTTCCACTTTTAAAATAGTACCATTGAACTTTTTTATCAAGACTTATAATTTTTTATCGATAAATAATTTTGTATGAGTTTGTTTTAGTTTTTTTTTTTTTAATCATTGTGTACTTTTCAAATATGTAAATTTGAGCATTCGTTTTTATTTATTTATTTTTTCAAATTGTATTAGTGAGTTTTCATTATTGAGCCTTTGGGGAAAAACGATCTTGCGGCAGGGGGCGAATCCTCGGAAGATAATTAACACTCCGGCTGTCGGTTGGACGTTTTCTGCCGTCGGTGCGGCTCGAACTGAAGGGCGCGAGCTCCGTGTCTTCCTCTTCTCAATTTCTCGCAACTTTCCTTCGACGCTCGTCAGAAACTTCTTGATTTAAATTCGTGGCTAATTTATGTCAGATCTCCGCTGTTAATTAACCAATCTAATTGTAAAAAAAAAAAACGGTTATGAGATTGGTGCCGCATCGGTCGCGTGTTATTTCGTATCGAGCAGAATCTTTCACTCTCGGAACGTGCTTTCGTGTACATGTATGTTTGTATTCCTGTTACAAATTTTGATGACTTCGATAGTGGACATTTTTCGCATTACATCGGGACCTTGTCAGAACCTAGTCAGAGGCTGGTCAAAACCTCGTCAGAGCCTGGTCAGAGCGGGTCAAAGCCTAGTCAGAACTTAAACTAGTCCTTGCGAATGGTGTTCACTTCGCATAAGTTTCAGAGAAATGAGAGAGAATTACGAACAC